>OY284478.1:40292491-40799450 GCA_958336345.1 Dorcus parallelipipedus
CCGGTACGTAGGCACCCTGAACACTTACTTCCCGCTTAAATACAGGGCGACTGACAAATATTATTGTGAATAACTTAAATGAATTTTTCAATCGTAACAGTCTTAATAACAAACAAATGTACCACAAGAAGAGGAAGTAAAGTACCTCGGAATCCATCTAGATAAAAGACTGACCTGGAAAAAATACCGAGTGACTTTTAATGATTGAAGCAAATTTAGTATGTTGGGAACACTGAGGAATTGGCAGTACCTGAAAGTTCGTTAATTTTGCGGGATTGCGTAGTTATAGGTTAGAGTTGATGTTTACTGTGAGGATCAAAACTATTTAACAGATTATTATTATTATTCGGGACCTGGAAATATTGGCCCCCTTTACGTAAGCAGCACTGAATCCTTTGAGATAATTATTGAAGACATTATTAACATTTTAGGTTGCCTGCTGTAATTCTTCCAAATTCTTTACTAGGTGTTCTGAACACCAAATTATTTAAATAAGGAAATAAAAAATATTAAAGCAAATGTTGAAAATGTTGGCCTCCTTCACGTAAGCAGTACTGAATCCTTATTGAATACATTAATTAATGTTTCAGGTCTGATATTTGCAATTATCTGTTCAATTGCGTGCTGTAATTCTTCAAAATTATTAATATGATTACGGAACGCCACATTTTTTAAATATGGAAATAAAAAGAAGTCCAGGGTTGTTAAATCGGGTGATCTATTAAACCACCAACCGGCACTGATTAAACATCCTGGGAAAAACTCTAAATAATTTATTGTGGTTCGTGCTGTGTGGGCAGTGGCAGAATCTTGTTGAAAATAGCCATTTGCTAATTCAATGTCGTCTAACTGGTTTATAAATGATTCCAATATAAGTCTCTGATATCTGTAGGCGTTAATTGTTTCCCAGAAGAATATTGATCCAATAATTCTTCTCCGAGACATTGCCACCCAAACATCAATTTTCAGTGGACGTACGGGCACTTCAATCACATTAAAGGGATTATGTGCTGACCAAGTCCTGAAATTTTGTGAATTGATAAACCCAGAGAGATGAAACCAGGCTTTATTGGAAAAGAAAGTAATATCCTGTTGGTCACTATTATTTAGCAGATTATTGTTATACCACTGAATTCGTTGAAGAAAATCGGGTGGGTGAAGTTGTCGAACCATTGAAAATTTGTATGGTCGGAAATGAAGGTGTTTTTTTTTCAAGATCTTCCGAGTAGATTCGTAGGAAACAGGATTCTGTTGTACAATGTCATTAACATTTTGTACAATGTCGGGTGTTATTATAGTGGGGTGACCAGTGAATTTTTCTTTTTCTACATTACCGGTTTGCAAGAAACGTTCAATTATTTGCCGTCTTCCATTTACATTCACTTCACTCAAAATCAAATCGATTTGATTTTGAACTGAACTGGCTTTAAAGTGATCAGAGAGACTCATAAAAGGAATGATATTTTGGAACAAAAATTGACATAACCTCAAAATACGTATGAAATCACATGAAACTGATAACCGATTTAGAAAGCAGAGATTTTTAAGTGAATTTGAATCGATTCGTGTTCAAATAGGTTGTAAATGGAGGACGGCTATTCTAAAACAGTGTTGTGAAAAAAGACGAAACTCAATTTGTTGTTCAGGGTATATTTAAATGAAATCGTCATAGCCCTGCTGCTTTGAATAACTTCAATTACCATTGGGCTGATTCAGCAGAACATATCAGTAACAGTTCCCGCTCCAACAGTTGAGACTGAGCACTCATTTCTACTGAATGAAGTTTACTTATCCAGTCAGGTAGCGGAGATGTTATGCTACAAAAAATGGCGACCGCTCCAACTCATTAACTTACGCGAGGTCATATTCAGAAGGAATTTGATCAACAGTTGCACAACTTTCGGGTCTGCTGAATGTGCCCATTTTCATTTTGTACTCCGCTTTGAAAATAAGCCATTACTATAATCTATTCACGGTCTTTTTAGACTCTAGAGGGCCATGCTTTTTTTTCGTTAAGTTATGTACATGATTTTTGATAGAACTCAAAATGTGACAAATGTAAACTTCTGACACTTTAATGTCAGTCCCATCGACTATATTGCTTCTTATACTCTACGATGGCATGAAGAAAGTAAAATAATAGCATTAAAACAAATAATTACTTGTGACTTTGTAATACTAAGTCAAAATGCTCAAAATCATCAATGTTTTTCGGCGTCAGTTTTCAAAAATATAACCATCAAATTAAAATGGAACATATTCTCTTGGAGGTACCAACAAAAATGTCACCCTAACATGGCCTACTCTGAGTCTAAAAAGATCGTGAATGGATTATAAAAATGTATTTTTTCTACTTTGCGTTCACAATGGATTCATTGTGACACCAAAAACAGTTTCACAATGAAGCTCATTGTGACACTGTTTTTGGGGAAATTTTAGTCATTTTTAATTGAAAATATTTAATAGATTTTACAAAATAGCTCAGTATTTATTTGTTACTTAACAATATACTCACAATGAAGCTGGATAAGAAAAATTAATAACTTGTTAATGTGACTTGATTAAAACGAAAGGTTTTCAGTGTTGCCACGCATTACAACTAAAATTCCCCATATACTAAGAAGATCCAATATTTTTCATATTTTTGTTCAATAAGTGACGCAAAGTAGAAAAAATAGTATATTATACACGTTTCACAAGAGGCATTGTAACACTCGTTCCGTTGGGGTACGACTAGCGAAGCGTAGCGTAACACTCGTGTTACAATAAGCCTTCTTGTGAAACTTGTATAATAATATACTATTGTTCTCTACTCAAAACCATTTTGGTAATAAATTGTGATAATTAAATATCTGATTTATTTGGTTTTCTTGATTCGACAATAAACGAATTTATTTGAATTTGACAATCTCGTGCACTAACCTAAATTTTGAATTTTTGAATTTGAAAATCCAGCACCAACATAAATATTGAAAAGTGTCGCCAATCTAATAAAATAATTTTCTATCATTAAAAGTCACTCGGTATATCTTTTCCAAAAGAAAACAATTAGGTCTTAAATTACGAAATCCCAAGGTTGCAGTTAACAACCTAAAATAATTTATTGCCATATAAAACAGTGTTGATACCCATATGGTAGAATTATGGGAAACAGTGGGCCAACTCCAATATACAGATCATTCAAAGGTTTCACTCAAAAGTGCTAAGGACGATTCTCAATGTACCATGGTACATCAAGATTCTGAAGTACTTAATTCCCATAAAGGAAGAAATCAAGATTCGTGCAGCAAAAAAATACAAAGATCGGCTGAGATTGTATCCAAATCTTCTGGCAAGAAATTTGTCAACCCAACCCAACCCAACCCAAATTTTCTGGCAAGAAATTTGATGCAGCAGTTGCCTACAGTGCGTCTCCCTTGACCAGAAGGGGCGAGGGGCGTGCATCCCCGGACCATTCTGGTAGCAGTGAGTTGGACGACACTTTACAGTGTCAGCCACCGAAAGGTGGGCCCGCCCTGCGCGCTGATTGGGCGTATCTCAATCCGATGGCTCTGGTCGGGGCCCAAGCGGATAAGGGCTGGTCGCTCAGGAACCGCTTGATTAGCGACATGGTGCGTACGGGGGTCTGGTCTGGTCTGGTCTGGTCTGCCTACAGTGCGTAGGTCAAAACGAAGAGTGTCGAATGATTCAGTGTAACTAAACATACAAGTATAAAGTGTTATCTTTTCTTTTTCAGTGCCAAAAATAGTCGGCTAGGTTTATACAAAAAAGCAGCGTATCAATGGATTTGTTCGCAGCATGTTAATAGTGTACATTTGTTATAAGCAGACTTCGGCGTTTTGTAGGAATTTCAGAGTCTTGTTTTATCTCATGCGCGCAAGTTTACAAAATACAATAAAAAAGCGATATATTTGAAAATATTTCCCGAATTGTGTTAATAATTTAATATTACATTAAGAACCTGACCCGCTAGTGATGTCATCGTCGCCACGTGCCATATGTCCTAAAAGCGCCGAAGTCTGGTTATGAGTATACTTAATGCTTATACGTTTTCGTGAATTTTTGGTTGATTGCAATAAAATTGGGATGCCAAAAAAATCAGACACATCGAAAGAGGAGCAAGCACAAATATTTGTACGTACATAAACAATTAACCCAAAACACAACTCACAAAACCCTCGGCCGACGCTACTGTAAAAGATTAGCAGTTGAAATTCGCACAATCATGCTTCCCCAACCGTTTGTATCGTTATTGTTTACTTATTAGGCACAACTTGGTCACGTGGAATAGAGTCATTATTAAAGATAATGTGTTTGATACATTCACTATTGATTTGTCTGCGCAATGTCGTGAAACTATTGTATAAATGATAAGCGAAGAAGTGTTGACATGTGCTAATATGGTTTTATCGTATGATTGTTGTAACTTTGTATTAATCTTCAATAAACTGTTTGATGCCTTACGGTGCAAAACTCTTACCTTCTTGTTTTTAGTCAAGTGTTTCCTTGTTTTCGTGAAAGTATGAAACTGTCTGGACAATTGTAGTTCCTAAAAGTAAGTTAAAGCACAAACTGCATGATCGTATATTATCGCAGAAGTTAATTTTATTATTAAGTTGTTATAAAAGTGCAGCGTTATATTAGTTACTACTTGTTTTATGCATTTTGGGCATTAATTTCATTATAATTTCTGCGGAGCTTGTATTCGAGTTTCATTACTTTTGTCTCTGTATGTACATAAGTGAAGCGTGCAATAAAAAGGGCGCTCGTCGAAAGCGCCGGACTAATACATTCCCGGTCGTCGTAAAGTGCCTTTCTTTTGAAGATTCGGGGCACGAGAGGGCAGTTAACATGAATATGTCATGAAACGCTAGGACATACGGGAGGAGATATGAAAATTTCAGCGCCGTCTTTCGCAGGTGGTGTCCGCCACCGGATTGTCTCTTCTTCTCGCTAGGCCGGGGGTGGCTTTATCGAAATAATCAGAAGCTCATTTCGTCGGATGCGTCCGTCCGGAATGTAAAACCGTTGGATAAACGTAATCCTGGCACTTTATCGGAGCCGAATGCATGTATTACCGCCTGCAATCGGAGGAATGCGGAGGGCCACGCCGGCTTGCGCACTTGCACGGGTGCAAAAAGTTGTAAAAGTCGATTGTGTGCTGGATGCCGAGCACGTGACCGTCATTCTAATGTCAGTTTATCGCGACACGAGGATTAATATATTAAATTACCAGACGCCAGCTTGAACGCGTCGGTGCCCCTGGTATATAAATATAAATCGATTATTTGTTCAGGTTGATCGCCATGTTCCGGCTTTTTTATGTTGGATTTTTCATTTATTTTTAAAATTCAGAAATATTAAGAATAAACATTGGCAAAAATAATTATGACATGGTTAAGTTATTCCATTTGGTTATAATTATTATACTTAGCATTTCTGTTACAGTTATTTAATTTATTAGTTAGATCTACTTTTGAGATATTTAAATGCTATATTGAAATTCAGAAAGTTAAGTGAAATATGTATTGCGACGTTAAGTGAACATCACTAGAAGGACATAAATTGAAGTGTTTTTATTAGAGATAACTTAGTTAGAAGTAAACTACTAATAAGATGTTGTCTGGGAAATTTTCCATCTTCCGGCTAGTACGAGTCGGTGCATTTCATGCTTGGCGGCTTCCGCTTCGGGACGTCAAAAGCTCTGTTGTTATACAGGTGGTGTGATATACGTTTCCAATTAAGAGGGACGCGTGAATAGAAAAAAGCGACGAGGACATGAGTGAAAATGAGCGGTTTTGTCCCCGTTCGACAATAGAATCGAATTACTCGGAATCGATAGGCCGTTCCGGGGATCTATTATCGCGAGTGATATGTAGGACTGCGGCCGTGTTTCAAGTGTTCCGGGTGCGCTCTGCTCAGTTTGCCGGCGCTGATTGATCCCATCGCGCGGGATCAATGCCGGCATCCATCATTAGTCCGGATTCCGATGCCCGGAGTTGAGTGCATTTCGATGTTTTACCTCGGAGACGCCTCGATAGCGCCCATAATTCATCTTTATTACGGCCGGCCGTTAGTTTTCATTCATTTGCGCGCGCGGGCGATGAATATGGAAATAAATATCGTCGGCAGCCAACAAAACCCAAATCGAGTTAGCCGAATAATAAAATAAAGCATCGGCGCGCGAGATTTCCGGACGCTGCCGCTTTTAATTGCCGGACTGATGAATTGACATACGCACGTATCTTCCCTCCCAAAAAAAAAGGAAAATCCGGCTTGGCGCAATTACTGCGACGAAAGACTGCCTGCCTCGCTCTCCCAGTAACGAATCAGAATAATTTAATCCGGCCCTCTTCTCCAGCCATTTCACATAATGAACGCTCTCCCTCGAGATCTCGTGGTCAGCTCTCATTCCGAATTAATTTAAGAACTCTTTCGCTTTGAGATCTTAATTAAAATAATGGAGATTTTACCAGCGAATAAAAAGTTCCGTTTCGGGCATGCTCCTTGTTTGAAGTAAACATTCTCTCGGTGATATAATTTATTTATCCTAGATCCTGGTTTATACAGGGTGATTCTTGAATAGACAGACAAAAAATACCGACGAAAGAAGAGACTTTCCAGAAAATGAGGAAAACGTTATATCTATACAACGATTTATAATTAATTAAAAATTTACCAGAAATCCACTTCACGCCCATGCATAAGACGTAAACGTATGTCGTGATTAACTTCATTTACATTTCAACTTTAACAGGTTGACGGCGATTAAACTTGTGTCAACAAAACTCGAAAGCTGCTCAAAGTTTTTTGGAATGTTTTGGCAAGTAATTGATGGAAATTGGACGTATTCTGTGGCATGGTGCTTTGAAGAAGTTTTTGGAGACAGAATTATTAGTCGGAACACTGTAATTCTTTGACCTCCGAGGTGATTTAACCGTTTGTGATTTTTTCTTGTGGCCTTACATAAAAAACTCTACATTTGCCACATCAGTTGCAGATTTAAATGATATAAGACAGCGGGTTGCTAATAAAATTCAAGAAATGAAAGAATCTTCTCGTGTCCTAAAAAAACCTGATGAACGCAATTAAGCATAAAATCTTGATATGTTTTCAAGAAGAAGGTAGACACTTTCAGCATTTATTTTAATTGTTGCAAAAAGTTTTATAAGTTAGAGTAATAAATGTTTATTTTTGAAACGTTTTCTTTGAGTTAAAGTGAGGTTAGAAATGCAGGTGACACTAGTCGTATGAAGAACCCTACGCTATACGTTCACAATTATTTCATGGCCGTTTTTTTAATTGAACACTCGTTACTAATACTTAACAATAACCTATAAATATACTGCAAATTAAACAAAGGTAATGTGTACCAACTCAAGATATAGTAATAAGAAAAACAAAAATACGAAATAACTAATTTTCAAAACTGTTAACTGCTTCAGAAATAATAAAGGTTATCGAATCAGTATTAGGCCCGGTTTTTCGATCACAGTTTAACTTTAATCTTCAGTTTATTCCTATAGAAGCAATGAGAATAAACTGAAGATTAAAGTTAAACTGTGATTGAAAAACCGGGCCTTAGTATCAATACAATACAATAAAATTTATTTCAAAACAACTGTTACATAAGGGTTACAAAACAGGTGTGAAATACGTCAAAAAAATATCCTTTAGATTGCAAGAGCGAAAATTAGGTAACATATTTAATTGTATTAAGATAGAAAATTCAAAATTATTTCAACAAAATTAACAATAATCATCCAAACTATAGGGTTCTAATTCAAGCAAAAACTTAAAAACTAGTCGCTTAAATTTAATAGTGTTTATAAATTTACGAATGTCTGCCGGTAGCATATTGAAGAATTTCATACACGAATAAAATGCACTACGTTCAAATTTAGTAAGCCGGTGAGAAGGGTACATAAAGATATTGTTATTTCTTGTATCATATTGATTGATACGTTTGTTCACAAAATTTGCAAATAAGTGTTTGTTATTAAATAAAAACATCAGGCATTTGTATATGTAGATATCATAAATTGTCAATAGTCCATTTGATTTGAAGACACTTCTACAAGAATCCATACACGACATTTTGAAAATAATCCTTACAGCTCCTTTTTGCATAACGAAAACATTAGGGACATTCGTGCTGTTACTCCAGAAAATAATGCCATATTGGAGGATCGAATAAAAATTAGCATAATATATACATTGTTTTTAGTATGCTAGTAGAGCAATACTGACTAATAATACGAAGGCCAAAACAAACAGAGCTGAGTTTTTTGCAGAGATTGTCTGTATGATCTTCCCCTAACGGCATTCATCTATGCGCACCCCTAAATTCACAACACTTTTTGTGAAGGGATATCTGTTCTTATTTATGTCTATGAAATTTGGTGTTTCGTGAAAGTTTTTGCTTTTAAATAGCACACTATTTGATTTGCTTTCGTTAAGAAGTAAATTATTTTTAGAGAACCATTTCTCCAAATTCCGCATGATCGAACCACCACTATTAGTTACCTCCGCAACAGACTTGCCCTTTACTAAAATACAGGTATCATCAGCATAATTATAGATGTTGGAGCAATCAGTTTGGGCTTCGTGCTGTATATCGTTCATGAGTAGGATGAATAGCAGAGGGCCCAGGCACTTCCTTGTGGTATTCCAATATTTGTCTGAATAACCTGAGATTTCGAAACTCCAGTATCATTAAGCAAGATGACTTTCTGTGATCTCTCACGAAGATAGGACTCTACCCAATTAAAACCAGCTCCGCGGATTCCATAGTTTTGTAGTTTAGTAGTATTTCGTGGTTGACGGTATCAGGCCCGGTTTTTTCAATATCAAGTTAAACTGTAACTTTCGGTTTATTTCCACAGCGACAATTGTGTTCTTATGGGAGTAAACTGAAGGTTAAAGTTAACATGCGATTGAAAAACCGGGCCTCAAAGGCTTTCGTTATGTCTAGAAACAGCCCATAAGTTAATTGACCTGCTTCCAAACAATTTAGGACAGCCGCAGTGAAGTCAAATATGGCCGACTCCGTGTTTTTACCTTTCAGGAATCCGTGTTGACTTGGGTTCCATAATTTACATTTATCAATGAAACCGTATATTCTCTTGTACATTACTTGCTCAAATATTTTACAGAAACAAGGCAAGATACTAATTGGTCTGTAATTGGAAGTTTCATTCGAGGCACCTTTTTTGAATATGGGTTTGATAGTGGAAAATTTAAGATTATTAGGAAACACTCCACTTGTTAGTGAGGAATTTACTATTTTGGTAAGGGGTGTAACTAATAGATGAAAGCATTTTTTTAACATAAACGTTGGAAATTTGTCGAAACCAGCACTTTTCTTATTTTTAAATTGTTTTACAATTACAATTATTTCATCTTCCGTAGCAGGATATAAATGTAAGGTTTTGTCGTTGCTTTGAAAGTCACACTGGTACGTTTCCCGAATCTGGTTTTGGTTCGATAGTAGTTGATGAGCGCAAGTTGCAAAGTAAGTGTTAAAATCATCTGCAGATGGAACATTTTCGATATTACGGATTTGGTTCTTACCCAAGCAGGCAGAAACGATCGACCACATGGTCGCAGATTTATTATCAGAATTAGGCAGTATTGTATCGTAGTGCCGAATTTTTTCTTGTTTGATAAGATGTTTATATTGTTTTTTTGTTTTGTTGTAGATAGCTTGAGCTGAAGGAACGTAATTCTTCAAGACATATAAGGTGTCTAATTCATTTTTACAGGTAGCGATTTCAGGTGTAATCATTATATTGTTAGTTCTGGGTCTAGTTCTCGTTCTAATAAGCGGGAAGTGAAAATTGAAATTTTCTGAGATCAGTGAAGCAAAAGTGTCCCATTTACTGTTGGTGTCGGGGAGATTATCAATAGTAGACCAATATATATGAGCTATATCGGTCATAAAATTGGTAATACTATTTTCGCTAAAATCATGTCTGTAGTTACTAAAGTTTGGTGGATTTACTCGAACTTAATTTTTGTGCCATATGATCAGATATGTGTTGGAATTGTGATCGCTTTGGTATTCATAATATTAGTTAATATGTTATCTATACATGTTTGACTGTTCGGTGTGATACGAGTTGGTTTATTTATAATAAACTGTAAGTTGTAGGTGTTTAGTAAAGCTGTTAGTTTTTTTAACTAAGGTGGATTCTGTTACTGTATTAATATTGAAATCTTCAGTGACAATAAACAATGTTTGCGCACATGTTAAGATATCCAGTAAATTTTCAAAAACTCTGAAAAAGATTTCCACGTTACTACTGAGAGGTCTTTTATTGACTACTTGAGTAAAGTTGCTTTCATCCACCTCAGTGTTACTACTGCCGTGTTTAACACCTTTGTTTGAAACTTGATCCTGAGCATCATTCAGTTCCAAAACTTCGCTCATAATTTTTCTCTGGATGTTTTCCATGACATTTGCGTTACTCTCATTTATTTTAGCTGTAGCCATTATATCGATATTATTAATGGAGTTTTGGTTGCCAAAATCCTCATTTGTGAGACTAGTTTTGGTTTTTTTCCCCTTTTTTACAATGTACGGTATGGGTTTAATTAATGGATTCAGTATTTCTTCGTTAGGACTTCCTAATGATTGACTGTATGATTTAGTGTTAGAGCTGGATGATGGGCAACTTTGATCTTGTTTATTTGCCATGAGTTTTAATAGTATTTGAAGTTGGATCATATTATTTTTAAGTTCACATACTTCCTGTCTAAGGTTCTGGTTCTCTTTTACTAAAACTTTGCTATCCGTTTCAAGATTCTCCATTCTTGTGTTTAGTTTCTCCAAAAATTTCAATGTGCTTCTTGACAATTTTTCATAGTTGCTTGTTAAGTTAGACAAATTAATTGGAGATATTTCATTTGCTGATTCACTGACGTCATTCACGATGGTGTCCACTAAAGGTTGTACTTCTTGAGTAGTATCATCGTTGATCGAAGACACACTGGTTTTCCTCCTGGACTCGCAATTGGGGCACTTCCAGATGGTCTTCCTCATCCTCATGTGGTATCCTCCACACGTATTGTGAAAATATAATTTGCAGTCGTTGCATTGTACGACAGATTTTAGGTCAACAAATAATTTTTTGCACGTAAAACATGACGAACAAAAATCAGTATCCATTGCGGTCAGTAGCCTGATATTTAAATTTTTATTAAATTTGGTTTTATTTACTAATCGTTAAACAAAGTTCAGAGAGCTGCGCTCCGTACACCACTTTTTTATTGTCCGTAGTATTTACATCTTAATGCACATAAGAAAACACGTTATCGAAACAATGTGCTCGCAAAAATTTCGAGTTTCTTTACGTACATTTACTACTTCAAAACAGTGATAATCGCAGATCACATTAACTCGCGTCTCGCACACGCACACGCCAAAACTTCCTAGAAATACAGGCTCTGCTTTAAGAGTGGGGGTCGAAGTCGTCACCTAGCGAGAGAGTAGAGGCGGGCAACCGATAACTCTCTGTCGAGGTTCTACGAATGCATGCGGAAATGTAATCAAATTATTATTTATTAACATAATGGTTGTTTTGTGTATTTTTCGTATTCTTATCCAAAATTAAATATTTAATAATGTATTAAATTTCATAAAACATTTTTTTAATATTAATATTTTCAAGCATATAAATAAATTAAATTAATTTGTTTTTTTTTCTGATTTGAACTGAAATAAATCCAAATAAAAATTATTTTCTAAATGATAGAAAATATATTTGATAATTTTTTTTGATTGCCAACTACTTTAAAAATATCCTCATGCTTCTCAACTATTATTTTAAATATACAAAGCAATGACACACAAATAGCCGCAAAATCTACCGTTGGATATTTTAATTTTCCGCGAGAAAGTATATCAATATAGACATAGATTTCATTTTGTTTAGGTAAAATAAGTTCTTTATCGGTGGTTATTAAATTGATGCATTCTTGACAAGACAGTTTTGGTAAAATTTTAAATATTGTATATTGTATGTATAGCCCGATATACGAGTCATTAAATTAATTTCTTCTTGTGTTGTAGTAATTTCAAAACATCTATTGCTAATTTAAAATTAGTGAAAAAATTATCCTACAAAACAGAAATGAAATACAACGGCAAGAGCCAATATTCGAGACCAGTCCTCTCACGCGGCTAGAAAGCGACTGTGAAGACTTCGAATTTAGAATATGCGACTTAGAGATTTGCTGCGGATATTAGGATGTACACGGCCTATTAGATGAATGAATCATAAAAAACTAAATCAGGCGTGGTTTCCATAGCAACAAACACATTTTCTACACCCTACTTAAAAGAGCGGCGTAAAAAGCGAGACGCAAAATAAGCAAATAATCATGATTAAGTGAGATACGATTACACGCCCAAGGTGCACTCGAAGGTATATTTTATGAACTCAACCCTGCTATTTAGTAGGGTTAAAATACTGGGTTATTGAATATTTGTTGAATACAACCTCAAATTGTCACGTTTTGTCACTGTGGCAAGTGTTGCAAGAAAAATCAAAAGGAGTCAAAAGTCAAAGGAGTACCACTGATATTACAGTTAAGCAAAATGAGAGCATGCTTTTTGGAATAGGTAATAACAGAGCATTTAGTCAATACGTTAGTATGACCAAGTGCTGATCGAAGGTCTGAGTGATTATCAAGGTATGCGAAAACATGAGGTTCTACTCGTAGATCTGCAGCAACAACTAAACATTCTAAAGTCCCTAGATTACTAAAGTACGGCAATACACAGTTTAGGACCAAATTTTAAAAACTAGCCAAAACATGGCGTTTATGTCACGTGACACAGACAGACTTGTGTATTTGTGTTGAATAAACAAATATTTATCATGGATACGAAGAAGTTTTAGATTTTTTGGCAGTTGATAAATGTCAGCTCCCAAAAGGAATTAGAAATACGAAATAAATCATATTGAAAACACCATAATAAATAAGCCATATTAATCTAAAGACGTTGAAGATATGATTATTAAAACCCTTTTGCTTAAAATTTTGAATTTTGATACAAAAGAAATGGAGTAGTTTTTGCAGGTAACGGAAATGTTGCAGTTTTGAGTTATGTGTAAAATATTTGTGCTTGCTCGAAACTCGAAGGTACTCGTCCGTGCCCTGTCATATTCCTGGTTTGTTCACTTGTGGTTTGAGACAGTTATTGGATTTTGTTTATTTTTATCGATTTACAATGGTTAATCGTGATAAAGGGTTGTAAGGACGTTATTACAGTTATTACAGTTTATTATGGGAGAATTTTAGTAGTCGACAAACAGTACAGTTTATATACATGCTCAGATTTGCGCAGTAAGGCTCTAAATTGACATTTACGTTTACTTTCCGTTGTCATGAAGATCAACCAAAACTTTTATTTTAAAATTCCCGTGCATAATGGTCCAGAAAATGACTTCCCTATTGCCGTATTTTATAAACTGCCTTTTTTAAAATTCCTCCTAGTAGTTGGCCATGAATTGTTAATTGTGAACCAGCTTCAATCGACTTGACGTTTGCAAATGAAATAACATGATTCCAATTTTAAATTAAGAAAACGTTTTGATATGGTTCTCTTGCCAGAGCATTAAGCTTTTATGATGACTCTTATTTTCGAAATAACCGTCAAATTGAAGGCAAGTAGCACTATTCTATTCAGGACTGCTTCCATGAGCTTTCTTAAAAATATCCGAATCTTTCGCTTCCTTATGATAAACCTCGCACGTCTTTGAATTATGGTGGTTAAGTTTTTTCGATAGACAGGTTCTATTTTACGTTAATAGAGCAGTGGACGTCCCACAAAAAGGAAGTAAGGAAAATGTAAGGGAACATGAGCATTAATCGCCAAGTCAAGTAATGGGAATTAACTCCTCGAATCCTCGTATGCTCTTCAACGTCAGCAAATGAATTTTACGTAGAATCCAACCCCGTTGCGATGAAATTGGTGGATATTTTGATTACCTATTATGATATTACTTTAAATTTTGAATAAAATTTGTTAGTAAAGATTTTTTTTTTATTATGACATTTCCTTCGATAAACATGAGGTTATGATATACGTCAGTTTCAAGCAAGGCTGGTTCACAACTGAAAATTCACAGCCAACCAAGAGGAGAAATTTAAAAAAAGTCACGTTACTATCTAGGGACTTTAAAATCATTCAATAAACCGTTTCGAAGTAACCGGAGCATTATGTAATCTGAAGGGCATACGGACATAAATTGGAACAAATCTCTGCCGGGAACCGTAAAAGCAGTATAAGGGCGAAAAGATTCCTCCACAGGAATCTGCCAATAAGCAGCTTTAACATCGAGAGTCAGAAATTTCGCATCCCGGAGCGTATCAAGAGTGTTCGATACGAACGGTAAAGGGTAAGCGTCTCTACGAGTGATCTGATTGACGAGTGACCTGACGCAAAAGCGTCTAGAACTATCCTTTTTAGAAATAAAAACGATAGGTGACGACCAATGAAGCAAAGTTACATCATCCGCGCTACGGAAAAAGCCATATAAAAGCGAGGACGCTAGCCGCTCCAGCTCAATGTCTCTTGTGCAGTCATTGTCAAAAACATTCACAAGCTTCTTGTGCAGCCATTGTCAGAGTTCACTCAAATTCCAAACACACTCACCAACGTCTTTGAAGCCAGTTGCTGAAGTCATGGAGTAGGAAATATTATAAGAACCAAGACGTTCTGAAGAAGTTCTTTCATTCAACTGCTAATTTTGTTAAACATGGACATCTTGATGGTTACTCCTACCACATTATAGTGTTCATAAAATCACCAGTAGATTACTCTAGCACTTTCCTTCACATTCGTACTCTTTAGGCGCTTATTTTCTTTCCTTTTGTTGAGGGATCCCGATAGTATATTCGCAGAAAAAGCAAATTCATTTGCTCTTACCTATGTGTATAAGGATTTTCTTCTATGTTCTTAGACTCTTATCAAAATTAATAATAAATTTAAAAAAAAAATAATTTATATTATTAAATTTAGATTAAAGGAATTATATAGAAATATAAGACCGACAGAATTGGACGAGATAAAAACTTTTACGATATCATCCGGATAGTAATTTATCTCTATAGGAGTTGTCTCTAATAACTTAGTCTTCAATTTACGTCGTTATCTTGGTTAGGCGTCTGCGTGACTTTCGTTTAAAGTTGCAATATTTCATTTAACTCCCAAACTACTTACTGCAGATTTCGAAAGTTTTAAGCGCCGTGCGCAATTTGGAAACTACTGCATAAAATGTAGTTAAACAAAAATCCGTTCGAGTTCTTCGTAAGCTGTGAAGCACGTTCGTCTGGTAAGTCCTCGATAAAGAAAACGAACGCTTGCGTTTATTACATCAGAATTCGATTTGTTTTGATTTCTTGTTTCTGGTATGTAAAGTGGTATAAAGAAGGGAAGATATAACAATATTTAACAAATATTACCGTAATTATACAAAAATGATTCGCCGTATTTCCATCTTCGTGCTTCAAAATTTTTAAAACCCACACAGCAGTAATTTGCGTACATTGTTTCAGCCATCCATCAGCGAGATTACGTTCGAAGTAACGAGCGCATTTATGGTAAGAAGTCACGTACGTCCCGGCGTTGCATATTTTACGTGATCTCGTTCGGAATTGTCGCTTAAACATAGTAAGAGCCGTTAAATTTTTCAGCGGTCCCCGTTTTATTCTCACGCCGTTAGTTTTTGAGTTACGTCTCGTAAAAACGACGATGCTCGGATAGCGTTACGGCCGTCTTAAATTTTTAAACCAATTCTTCTCGAGTACCGAGCTTCCCCAAAAAAAAGTTTTCTTATGTGCACTAAAAAGAAGTTACTGAAACAGTAACAATTTCTTTTTCTAATTAGTATTAAAAAGGTAAAGTTTTTCATAATATTTGCTTGATATTTTATAAAGGAAGCTTTTCGATTTCAAATTAGAAAAATATTATTACGTTGAATAATTCTGTAAGAATTGGAAACCTTTGACATCAAACGATTAGTGGAAAACTATAAAAATTCAAACACCAAAAGTACAAAAACAGCAGCCCGTTGAATTTAGCTCCAGGTCCTTCAAAAGGAGATGTACTTAAGTTATTTTCCTGATCAAAAATGTTACTAACTTTATTAAATTAAACGCCTGAACGGTCCAGTGGTAAGAGGACCGGCCTTGCAATCGCAAGGTCGTCGGATCGAACCGCAACCGGGATTTTTCTCGGGGGTGGTCGGTATCGACTTCAGGCACCCTTCAGTGTTGGGGATAAAATTCGACACTGCTTTCCCTTAAACTGCGAGAAGGTTGCAAGTAACAAATCCGTGGAACACTTTACACACACTCAAATACACTCCCGCTGCTGAGGTCCTGACAAGTCTTTGACTTAGGACCCCGTTGGGCAACCACCACAAATAAAAAAAATTGATTTCAATGCAAAAGTGGGCAGGTAAGAGTTTTATCAACCGGTAATAGGTAAATATAGTAAACACACTGTAAGCAATATTAAAGGGGAAACGTTAATAGAATTAACCACAGCGAGCTCTTTAAGAATTATTAGTACATATATCCCCCATAAAAATATTCATAAAGAAACATGGACCTCGCCAGATAGTAAGACGGTGAATCAAATAGACTATGTTTCAGTAAATAGGAGACAGATGTCCTCAGTTTTAGATGTAAAGGGGAGCAGAGGCAGACAGTGACAGTACCCATAAAACAACAACTATCCACAAGGACAGAAGCCCAGAAACAAGAAATGGTAAATATGAAAATTAATTGAAATGAAGAAGTGATACTCAAATATAGAAAAGAAGTTGCAAGAGTACTAGAAGGTATAGAAGAAAAGGACGAGATTACCACTAGAACTAATAAAATATTGAGGTGATGGATTAGGTAGAATTTTGTGTGATATGATACAAATAATTTGAGAGAGGGAAGAAATGCTATAAAGATGGAAGGAGCCAATACTGTTCCCATTACATATTGTTACGTAATTATTTACATAATTAAAATAAGGGACGCAGCTCACTTAAACAATTACAACCATTAAGGGTAATAATAAGTAGACTTACGTGGCTTTACACTACACTTATGTTACAAGAGAAATTTCCCTCTGACAAACAGCACACTTGAATGAATTACAGAGATGTATTTTCTGAGTATTTATAGCATGTATTTGGGAAAGCTCCATTGGAAAGATTATGCAATTTGAAACTTGTTTTCGTTTGATCGTTTCTTTACATTACGTTTTTCCTAGACTTTTGCCAATCGTAGGCTGATTGTTTGATAACAGTAGTTGCAATCTAGGATTCGCGTTGGCATTGTGCTAATTTTTCTGTTACAATATGAAAGAAAACAACGCACAATGTTCTAATTACATACTAGATGTAATATATACAGCTTTGGCCTCATGTAAGAATTCGAACAATACCTGGAAAGCACAGTGGGAGACTATCAGGCAGGATTTAGAAAAAACAGATCAGTAGTAGACCAGTTGCATACTTTGAAGCAAGTCGAACCCCTGCAAGACGATTTCTGATTTGAACAGCGAAGTTCCTGTTGAGAAGATCGCTAGAGTATCCTCTAGCGCCTGTACTCTTTGACGAACTTGTTCCAGGGCATCGATTGTAAGATCCAGTTTCCAAGAATTTGTTGACAACTAATTTATTTCATTTTTCTCGGTACAGCGGTAAGACGCACATATTAATTTGAAAGACTATAATTTGAACTGATGCAACTGATTTTTTACTGACTTCAGAATATTAGTTAGAGTGATGCAGTGTTGCCAACCTTGCCTAACCAAACTATCGTACGGGTATACCAAAATTATTGTACATTATCAACTTTCACTTTCCAAGTTATTGTACATTTACATAGTTTCATTTTTTGTTATTTTTGGATGAAGAATACCAGTATTTAATACATTTTTCTTTACTGAAAAATAATCACTATATGTGCAGTTCATTTTTTTATTATATGCCATTATGCCGATCGATCGGTCGATAAGTCAAAGAGCTTTTATGTGGCTATCTCCTTCTAACTTTCGTGAAACAGCCTTACGGCTTTTGTCATGTCATGTCATTTCAATTTCTTGACTTAGACTTATACGATAGGCATATAATAAAAAATGAAGTTTGTTAATCACTATTTTAATAAATGCCAATCGATCGATCGTAAATTTAAGAACTTTTATATGTATAGCTATCTCTTTTTAACTGTCGTGAAATAGATTTGCCACTTGCAGTTGGGGGTTATGTTGTGTTCTGAACTTAGATTGATCGGATCGGCTTATTGTAAAAAATGACGTATAGGTAATATACTAAAAACAAATATAACATCAGAACACAAACTGATAATACTGATGAAATTATGAATGATTGAAAATATAGAATAAAAATACTATTCCGTTTATCATTAAGGCCCGGTTTTACAATCACAAGTTAACTTTAACTACCAGTTTACTTCCATAGTTACAATTATGAAAACAATTATTTCTATGGGAATAAACTGAAAGTTAAAGTTAACCTGTGATGGTAAAATCATGCCTAAAACTATTATATAATTTACTGAAAGAAATCGTCAAAATTATTGTAAAAATATTGTACAAAAAAAGCTATCGCACGCGTCCTTAAAATTATCATACAATTCGAAATTATTGTACGATTGGCAACACTGGAGTGATGATGCCTTATTATCTTTCCAAACATACGGAGTGAATATAAATTGACACAAGGATTATGCTTAAAGTGATAAAAAAATTGGTTGCTTCCAATGGCAGAGTGAGTGATCGATAACTGATAATACAGTACTAACAGGTGTTAAATCCTGTTCTTGTTTTTCAGTCTTTTAAAATCTGAGTAGCATTTCTGTATTGACCATTATTACGGGTACTTGATGATTCTTGGTACGTCAGAATTTTTCACTGACTTCCACAACATATTGCTGTGATATTACCAATATAAGGGTAAAAAGGTACAATTTCCAACAATCGTAATGAGCACAGTGTAGCAGCGAGAAAGAACATTCCTTGTTGACAATAACGTTCCACACCGATGATGTAAGACCTTCATAGTCTTTTCGTTACTCCACATAAAAACACTATCTTCTGGGGAAGTTTCAATAAACACAAAACCACAACAACACCAATAAAACGATCAAAAGCCACATTTTCTCTTCACTAAAAGTAAAACACATTTTTATGTGACCAACAAGGAACAAAGGGGCAATATAGATTCCTATCCCTGAGGAAGACATTGTCCGGATCAACGATTTTCATAAGCAAGTCAATTAGGTTGAATTCTGCTACTATACAGACAAGTATCACATGTGTATAAAGCACATGGCAACTGCAAGACGTTGACCCATAGGAGTTGCCAAGAACAAGCGGAAAAGAAGTGCTACCTACCTGAAGGACAGCAAATTGTGCGAGTAACTTCAATGATCTCCAGCACCGCCGGCTAAACTCCTGGAGAACAGAGGGTTCAATAAAACCCCAAAAGCAAAGGGGGACATGTTAAGTAAAATAAAAGTCACCAGCTGAACACACTTGTTTTTATTTGAAATGCTCAAAAATGTAAGAAAGTAAATAAGTAACAAGTAACGAGTACGACTCAGAAGGGGTTACAATGAGTTGAGCAAGAAATAAATAAATTTGTTATCACTCTAAAGATTATTTAAAACTTTGACCGAGAAACAGATCTGCTTTTCGATTACAGGAAAAGTCGCTTATTTAGAATTGAATTAACGTAACACAAGGTTTAGACGACGCAAACGAATAAATAAATAAAATGTTTCCGACCTTATAACCACGTTCAGACAATCAGTTGTCTATACTGGGCTCTAAGAATCCGAGCGATCGCCCTCCAGCGGAGGACAGTACTGCCAATGACGTAAAACGGCGTTAAGTATTACGTCACGAACACTCCGGTTGCGGAGGAGTAGAGGCAAGATACGCATTCTGCGAAATTTTACACGAAATAAATATTATGATAAAAAACTGAAAATACGGACAAAGTTACCGATAAAACCTACTTGTTCTTTGTCCCAGGAACAGGCTTAGAGGAGCTTATAAAGAGCTTGAATTACTTACTTGGCGTGCACTCCTCGGAGTAAATTCCGTTTCATGCTTCAATCAAAAGATTCACATGAAAAGAAGAAAAAAAATCATGAACACACACAAAAATAGATGTGCACGCCGAGAAATCTTTCACAAGAATGAGAGCGTCGCGGAGAGAACGCGTTCTGCCCAACTACGCTGGGACGGGGGTCGTTACGAGATGAACTGTTTTAATCGGGCGAAAGAGTGAAATGGACTGATACCGTAGGACTTAGGAAGCGGCATATGGTTTTCTGATGCAATCTGGTGCAACGTTACACACACACACTATCCCTTGCTTTGACGGTTCCTAGGCTGTCCGCCCATATCCGTCTTATACCTTCTCCTTTGGCCCCGACACCAAAGCCGGGTTACCGTCCCTAGCCACGTGGAGACAGGAGACCCACTACCCAGTAAGGTATATCGCTAGAAGACCCCCGTAAATGAGGTTGTCTTTCATTCACGCTTATGCAAGCTGTATAACGGCTTGCATTGATCACTCAGACTATAGCGTCCAGCACCATAGTACCATTCGCACGTTTGGTCAATATGACCTACTGTTACAGGCTGTAAATGGCCTTAATATCGCCAGTGCAATAGCACCCAATTAATTCAAATTCAAGAATGGTAGTTATAGCCACCAATACATCTACGGTAAAACTATCTTTACCCCAGTGCAATAGCACATACGCACACCGCTCTTAACCGAGCGGACAATTGAAACAAGCAACTTAGTTGCAGTTCTGTTTTTGGTGACTGATAGGCACCAGTTTATCACAGCTTTCATTTGTAAGGGATGTATATGGGCCCGTTCTTATCACAGCTCACACCGCTCTTAACCGAGCGGTCATTTGCTACTTGGACTCATATGGAGCCTGTGCAGCGAGTGACACTCATGTGTCACGGGCAACTTCTGATTCATCGACCGCATCAGTCTAGTTCAAGAGGCGTCTCCGAGAAAACACTCGATTCGCAAACCGTCCGAAATCCTTGTAGGCCCTTTCGGTAGCCACGAGCTGTTGCCAGTCCGCGGCGTCCTCCAGACCAAGATTCCAGGTTATCCGCAAATCGTCGTAATTCGGACATCGTTCCATGATGTGCCGAACGTCCTCTACCTCTCCACATTCGCATCTGTTCGTGTCCGACAACCCCAGCTGAAACAGCTTAGAGTTTACCGAGCCGTGTCCCGTCAAAAGATATGACAGTTCCAAGCTCGGCCGGAACCACGGACTCGTTCGATGGAGTTCCGGGTTTACTCTCGGCATGAACGCATAGGTATTTCTACTTTTATCAGACGCATCCCAGCGGTCCTGCCACTCCCGCTGTATGCTTTCCCGAATACGCTTGCGAACGAGGAATGTCGAGGTTGCCCCCTCCAGCTCCTCGACCGTTGTATTCTCTACACCCGAGAGCGTCACCCTTTCCTCCTTTTTTGCGAAATACATCAACGCTCTCTGCGCAACGACCAAGTCCAGAGGTGTTCGTCCAGCAATCACCTGCAGAGCAACGTTCGAGACAGTACGACAGCATCTCGTCATTCCCAAGAGAATGAATCTCTGGGCAGCCCACAGTCTCTTTTGGATTGCCGGCTGTCGGACCTTGTGGGCCCAGAGCGGACTACCATACGCTAGTATGGCCAAGAATACTCCCCCGTAGAGGAGATTAATGGCCCATGACTTTAGCCCCCATTCCTGTCTCGTTACTCGGATCATGCTGGCGGCAAAACGCTTGGTCTTGTCTTTGATGTATTCTACATGCGGTATGAGGTGCAACGTTACAAACGGCACGTAGGCCAAAGCTAACCGTTGTTTCCTGCACAAATACAGGGCGACTGGCAAATATAAATACACTGAAAGTTCCCATAGCGGACAGCTCTCTTAAGCTGACACCTCTCTTAGCTGGACAGTTTTTAATCTCCCATTTATGTAATTTACATGCATTTGCATCTCTCTTAGGCGGAGACCTCTAATGAACGGACAGTTTGCTGGTCACGGTCGGTGTCCACCTAAGAGAGCTTTCACTGCAACTTAAATAAATTTTTCAACCGTAACAAAAGATTCTGAAAATCTAACCGAAAAGAGAATTCGATTATTTAGAATGGCGGTAATTGCGGTATTTTATCTATCTTTCACCCATTAGATTTCGTACGCAACGTTTCACCTATACCGAGTGTCCAATTTGATTTGAGGACTACTTCAAATGTTCGAACATTGATTAACATTCTAGAAGTAGGTAATAGTAGCCCATTCTTCCACGATTCATTCAAATCCGGAAACGAGTCTGATAAATTTTGATTTTAAATAAGGCCACAAGAAGAAATCGTTTGGTGTTAAATCCGGCGCTCATGCAGACCATCGTGGATCCTGCATTCTGTATGCTGCTTTTTTAATAATAACTTCAATAGGGAAGTAGGAATTTACAATTATAAAAAATTATATTGAAACTCTTATGGTGCGTAATCAAAGTGGACACCCGGTATAATTCCACCATGATATACGCATCGTTTGGTCGCTTAGCAACGGTCAATCACAACAGATTTTTCCGCTATTAAAGGCCGTGTTTAAAAAAAATCATTCTCTCGTCGGTTTCTGAAGAAGCAACAAAAATAAACCACTCGTCCGCAAATTCATAAATTGATTCTATCTTTGTTGATTTTAAAAGTTGAAATTTCAAATTCAAATTTAGCCGCGAAACAATTTTATTTACTTAAAGTTACATTTTTATTTTGTATAATTAATCAACAAGTGAGCGTGTAAGTGTTATTTTCCCTTGGTGAAATCCTCTTATCCTGTTCATAACAAGCTCCTGCATCCTAAGGATAAAAAGCTTCCTGCATTTCGAGTAGATCTTGGTCCAATTGATTGATTTCCGAATCTCCCAGTTTCCTGTTTTCCTTAAGGAATGTCCTCGTGAGTTTTTAAACAAAATTTATAAAACTGCTCTAAGAAATAAAGAATTTACAATGTCAACGCACAAATACACAAAACATTCTTATCAATGACAAGACAGAGTTTCTATAGGATTCGCGATATTAACAAAGTCACAATTATTGCTACGAGCCATTTACAAAACACAACCTACACATATATACAAAATATTCTTATCAATCTCAAGACAGTTTCTGTAGGTATTACGGTGAGAAAATTCGTTGCAAATACTTTCTAGTTTTCGGGTCACCCTGTATCTTGACGAAAGTGTACTTGCGTCGCAGTTTGACTCTGGAACGTGGACTGTTCCACAAACGACGCTTAGAACGGTAAACAACCCCGGACGACCCTTTTTCTTTTGTAATGAGACTATTCCATGTTGAAAGTGGGTGACATTAAAGGCTTGTGATTGGCCAATGAACCCCTCCTCTACCCGCGAACCGTTCGCGTCGCATGCCGATCCGATTGAGATTCCGTCAGTCTTGCGACCGCTCTCTTTGCAAACAGACCGCATTGAGAAATATTCTCGCTTCTGTGTAAATTTCATTAAGCGGTGTTTATTTTGGAGTAACAAAGTAAACGGATATAATGTCCTGTTGTTAATTGTTTGCTGCGAGTCCTAGGCCTTCTTTTAGGCTTCTCCAAACTTGTCTGTCGGATTTACGGCAGGTACGTTTTTATAGTCACGTTCTGCGTCGATCGGTTCGTAATCCGTGTTTTCCGCTTTTATTTAGGCTTTATTTTTATTTGGTTCTTCTTCCCCCCCATTTATTCCGGACGTTTCACCGTAGTTCCTCTAACTGGGAGCTGCCTAGCGATCTTGTTCGTGATGTTCTTTTTTTATAGAGGTTTGGAGAATCTTCAAAAGACATCGTCAACGGTTTCCAAGTATCAGATGTGTTGAATTCACCGCCGTCGCCGCCTTCTTGATTCATGAACGGGGCGCCTACCAACTTAACTCCTTTTCCTCTTTTGCAGCTGCTAATTTCTGGAATCTGCCGTCAGGCATTACATCAGAAATTTCGCACTGTCAGATGTTATATTATTTCAGTCTTTGTTTGTATTCGATTCATTAAGTTTCCGTCTTATCCGAGTATAGTCTTTATATCCTTGTCTTCTGTCTTTCTTTCTCGTCCTTGGCCTTGGTTTCCATTATTCTTCTCAGCATGTTCGTTACGTATTGCCAGTGTTCTTCATCTTCAACAGGATGTCGGCCACGTTCTCTATGGAAATTATTTCTCCGCAGTTCCTGTCTGCCTCGTCTCTAATTTCTTTCCATCTAGCACAGTCAAAAACTGTGTGTCCTGGCGTATAGGTTTGGTTACAGTACCAACAGTTGTCGTTTCCTAGCTTACCTATTTTAAATAGGTAGCTTGCGAATACCCCGTGGCCGGTCATTGCCTGTGTGATGTAATAGTCCACTTCGCCGAATTTCCTATTACACCATCTGCTTAGGTCTTTAATAAATGTTTTAGTTCATCCACGGTAAGAATTCCATGCGCTTTTCCATTTTGTCATTAGGGTCTCCTGGACATCAGTGACGGCTTTCCTGTCGCCCTCGTATTCCTGCTTCCGTTGCTCAGCTTTATGGGTGGTACAGCTGCGATCGCTAAAATTGCTTGCGTAGTGACCGTTTTGTATGCGGAGGTTATCCGGATGGCCATTTTCCTGTTTATTGATTCCAGGAGCTCCTCGTAGTGCTTGTGTTTCATGGCCGGTGACCATATCGGCGCCGCGTACATTACAACAGAGAGTACGACTTCGGCTAGGACCTTCCTTTTTTTAGGCCTTGGTCTGTTTACGTTGGGCATGAGTCTAGCCAGCGCCATTAAGAATTTAGTCGCTTTTTCGCAGGTCTTCTTAACGTGGGTAGTCATCCTTAGATCTCTATCTAAGTAGACGCCCAGGTACTTTATTTCGTTGTTCGTGCTGATTTCCGACTCTTCTTGGTTTCCTGGGTCCTGCCGGTATTATGATTTCAGTTTTCGCCATTGTCAGCTTTAGGTCATGTTCTTCTAGCCAATTTTTAATTCTAAGGATCGCGTACTGCACCTTATCTTCTAAATGGTTGGTCGTTTTAGCCGTTATTAAAACCGTCAAATCATCCGTGTAGGCAATAGTTGTTATACCTTGGCCCATTTTCATGCGCA
This sequence comes from Dorcus parallelipipedus, assembly GCA_958336345.1. NCBI lineage: Eukaryota > Metazoa > Arthropoda > Insecta > Coleoptera > Lucanidae > Dorcus > Dorcus parallelipipedus. Next base: position 40,317,688 of record OY284478.1, read on the forward strand.
AAATTCCATCGTATAGGACGTTCCACAGCGTCGGCCCTAGGACCGAAGCCTGCGGGACGCCGCACGACATTGCCGCGTCTTCCCCGGTTGGTGTGATTATCGTTCTGTTGTGTAGGTAGGACTGCAGTATTCTGATGATATATTCACTGATCTTCGCCTTTTTGAGGGCATCTACAATATGCAGCCACGAGGCTGAATTAAAGGCATTTTCGATGTCTAATGCCAGAATTAGACAGTGTCTGTGTTGGCATATGTTGGTCTTGTGAACGATGTTGCTTACCTTGGTCAGTGCGTCGATCGTGGACCTACCCGGCCTGAACCCAAATTGGTGATCGTGCAGGATGTTATGATCATCCAGTTCCTCCGTTAATCGTTCTTTGACGAGCGATTCTAATAATTTAGCCGCTACGTCCAGGAGGCAAATAGGCCTATAGGTCGGCGAGTCCCCGTCGTTTTTTTTTCACAAGCACAAACTTTGCCTTCTTCCAGATGTCCGGGAATTTACCCTCGGTTAGACAGTCGTTCATCACATTCAGAAACGCGTCTTTGTTGACCAGAGCAGCCGCTTTCACGGCCTCCGGGGGATGTTGCTAGGACCTGGTGACTTCCTATTCTTGATCTTGCGTACGGCTTGGTCCAATTCCGCTTCCGTAAATTTCCTGATGTCTTCGTTGTTGACTTCGATTGCCGGTCAGTCTATCCTCGGTTTCGTGGGAAACACCTTTTTTATTTGAGTTTCATTCGTTCATTTTTACTGGTGGCCTCAATCTTAGCTTTTTTGTGACGATCTGGTATCCTTTCCTCCAGGGGTCGTTACATAATTCCATCCATCGGGTTGCCTTCCCCTTTTTATGGCCCGTTTCAGGTCGTTTTTTGTGGTTTTGTATTTTTGCACTACGTTAGCGACGTGTCTTGCGTCGACCCGTCTCCTGTTGGTTCTTATCAGGGCTCTTCTCTTGGTGATGCATTCTCTCCTCTTGTTAGCGATTTCTTCCGACCACCAATAAACTGGTCGGCGTCGATGTATATTTTTCGCTCTACGAGTCGGATGTTTGTTGCATAATCGGCCGAAATTCTTAATGAGTTCCTCCGGGGTTTGTACGATGTCAAAATTACTAAATTTGCAGTCTCCCGCCAGCTGAGTTAGCTTCTTTTCAGACACATACCAACCGCTTGTTGTCATAGTCTCAACTGGTGTTGGTCGATCTATTTTGACCGTGTATGTAATGGCTCTGTGGTGACTCATGCTCTCGAGCTCCTCTTCGACCTTCCAGTCTTTGATGCTTCCAGACAGGGGGGCAGTCGTCATAGTGATATCGATGATGGAGCTCCCCAAGATGTTAGAGAAGTTAGGCAAGCTACCCCTCTTTTGGGCCGTTAAGTCCAACTGCTCCATTCACTCCTCCAGCCGTTCTCCCTTCTGGTTATTCTTTTGACGCAAGATGTGCGACTGGGCGTTGAAATCATCAGGCCGCAACCCTTAGCTTGTGACCTTATGTCACGTTCCAAGTTGTACAGGAAGTCCTCGAATTCATGGAAAGACCTATTCGGAGAAAAGTAGCACGAGTACACCACAAGCGCATCCAGCTCGATTCTCACGAAACCTTTTCCTCTTCTAACACCTAAAACCGGGATGTTTCTTCTGATTCCTATGAAGGAATCCACGTTGTCATCGCAGAAATATTTCTGCGTAAGTAGGTTTGGTTCCTGACCGATCACCACATCAGCTTTCTGCTTATAGATTGTTTGAGCGATCATGTCATGGGCCGCGGCGTACCTGTCCACGTTCAACTGGATGATTTTGATGGCGTATCTGTTGATGGGCTGCATGTTGGTGGTATCATCGAGTCCGCATTCTTAGTCTTTTTCGCATTAGCTTCTGGCGGTTTCTGCTCCGCGGTGCTCTTTGTTTGCGCTTCTTCTAATTTCCTGCGCTTTTTATTTCTCTCTGTCCGCAAGGCTGAAGGCCTCGCAGTTTCCGGTGCCCGCTTTATGTCCTTTCTCCCGGCATATTGGGCACGCTTTCTCGTTCGGACATGTTTTTTCTGTGTGTCCTTCTCCTCCGCAGTTACGGCAGGCTTTACTCCTGTCTGGTTCCTTGCAGTCCGCCGCCCTGTGTTCGTATTGCCAGCATTTATTATACTTCTTGTTTCCGTTTTGCCAGACCGAGACCAGACCGATCTTCATTTTTCCCAGGGCAGCTACACGTGGTGTCCTTGCGTCGTTGTAAACCGACCTTGGCGGTCCATCTTGGTGTTTGGTAATATGACGGTTCATCACGCCGCACATTGCAAGAGTGCTCCTTGTAACGAAAGTGGTCACTGAAGTTGACACAAGTGGTATTACCGGACACGCATCCTGTATTTGTGTCTCGAAGGTCTTAACGACCCCGGAATCAGTTGGCGTGCATTCACAGCTGGATGCTGAAGGTCGGATTTTACCTTATTATATTTCTTCTTTGTTTAATATTTTGAACGCATTCTAGTGCTGACTAGGTTGATATGCGAAGTTAAATTTACTGTTTTCTTTTGCTAGTTAAGTTAATGATCTTGTAACGAACAAACAGATCCGATTGTTTCGCGTTTTGACGTTTTATGTTACTTAATTTTTGACGTCTGGACTGGCTTTGGTTCCATTTTGTTTTCATTTATTTAACAAATTGTTGCGTGGAACTTAGTTTACCCCATTTGAGACATAAATAAAAACAAGTGTGCATAACTGGCGATTGTTATTTCTTTTCGAATTAAATTCAAACCTTTGTATTGGGATTACGACTGATCCAGCCCATCTCCACGAGTTAGCTGGTCGTGAGATGAACTTGCACATTGCACATTTGCACATTTCAACATTTTTAACCAGGTAGGTCACTTAGGATTCGCGAGAATCGGTAATTAACTAGGTCACGATCATTCATACGAACCATTTGAAAACTATTCACACAACACACACTCACACTTAAAAGAAAAATAATAGAAAGAGAGATACAGAGAGCATTCTGACTAAAAGGCTTGGATGATAGGTCGTAATAAATCATCCTCCTTACTTATATCTTCACCAGTAATTGTCCAATGTGGATTAAATGTAGATATAAACTCAATGTAACTTTACATTATCATTTTTATTTAAGCAAATTTTCATAACCATAACTTGTTTCTTATTTTTTGAATTTATGGATATTTGTTACTCAAAGAGTTTGATTAATTCTTGTTTTAATTCTTTATGTTTGTAATATTGATTTTTCGAGTGTATTTTTCCATATTATTGTATTTTCCAAGTTAATAATGCAAATCCTTTTTAAATGTCTTCATGTTTTTTCTTGTTTTAAATTTAGAACCATGCAGAGGTTTTCGGAACAGGCCTTAGATGAGATGATTACTTTCGTTTGTGATTAAGTATTAATACACGAGGCCGGGAACTTTGTGCTACTTAGACTCTCTCCCGAAGCAAATTATATCGTGAACTAACATGATTGTTTCTCGTGGTCATGAATATTAAAGACGCCGGTTTAAAGCTGACGTGATCGACGTCGGTGGCAGTCGCGCGATGAAATATTCAGAAATTCCGTTGAAAATTGACATTAGCAATTGAGAGAGGCTAATGGCTCGCGTGACGCGCCTTCCATTCGCTTTCATATTTAATAAAAGCAGTGTCGCCCGTCGGATCTCGCCGTTGCAAATGAAGAAGAAAGTTCTTGTGCGAGATAATTATGTATATGAGTGGCGTATTCAATGCCGAACTATTTGTGGAGGGCAAATGAGAGCTCGGGTGAGATGTAATTCACCTGCTCGGAATTAAGTCGAAATTTTCAACGGCAACGAGTAGTTCCCTACTAATGAAATAATTTCGACGAGATGCGAATACTATTCTGACGAAGCTTTTGATAAGCATCATTTTCAAAAATTTACAAATACATAATAATTTTTATTTACTATTATGTTTGCACTTTGCAATTAGATTTTATTCACATTACGACTGCGTCTGTAAATCGCTGACAACTGTAATCACTAATCACTTTCAAATAGCCGTGCATAATTGATACCTAAGTAAATCATTAAAATTTATCAAATTTAATCGAGTCGCATTTCGTCACAAAAGCGCAGAACATAATGATGATAGTTTGAATAAGTTGATTTCTGCTCGAGGTGTTCTCCGAAGCAATTCGATCTTCATTGTCGAGATCCTCGGCACAAATATCAATCAGCGAGCACACAATTAAAACGCAAATGCACATCATCCATCGTCGATTTTTCCTCTTGCACAGCATCGATCAGACAACGCTGTAATTGTGCTCGGGAAATTAGTTGGAAACGTCGGTGCTCGCTGCTGCCTGCTCCTTAGAAACTTGCTCGCTCATCATTGTTTCAACATTTTAATAAACCCAACTGGCGCACAATACTAATTCATTACGTGTGTTCCGGACGAAGCGAAGCACCTCGAAATTAAGATGCGTTAATAATTGACTGACTGCTCCGTCAAGAATTCCGAATTACAGGCCGCATTGTGTAAGAGGCAGTCAATTAGACGTCGTTAAACATTTACTGATGGCGATGCATAGTGGTCAATTTCATGAATTAGTTGTTTAAGATCTCGTCTTTCATATGAATATTTTATATAGAAAAGCGATATATTGCTACAGTTTCAAATCGCGTACGAAATATTTTAGAGCAATAAAGTAAAAAGTTTATAATAACTAAAAACTGTAAGAATTAGGTAGAGAAAACCTGTAACAGAATTGAATAGAAACATGAATACTGTCTATTCGTGAAAAGAGGGGGCGTTGCATTTAAAAAATTGACATTTGGAATAGCAAGTAAAATTACTTAACTGCAATCTCTTATACCATAGGTGTCGAGGTAATGAATTTCCTCCTTTCTTTTCTATGCAGTGCTTTCATCTTTGCTCGAGTCCAGTTGAGCCCTTCCTCCTTTAGTATACTGGCCATATTATTGTTTCATGTTTTAATTTAAGGTTATAGTACTCAATAGGCGAAGCTCCTTGGGGAAAAAATCTGACTCCTATAAATGAGCTATCGAAAAAGGCGCGTTTAGTGACACCCTGAATACATGTAGGGTGGTCCTTAAAAATTAACTTTTGAAATTTTGATGGGGCAACCTCCCATTTTGTTTTATGGTCTATTTGTTATAGGGGTTGCTACCAAGCCATAAAGTTTAGAGAACTCAAGAAATTTTCCAAAATTTTAATGAACTGTTACCTACCTGAAGGACGGGGTCTCAATAAGGAAATAGTAAACGGCATACCGATTAATTAAAACTTTAACCGAGAAACAGATCTGCCTTTCGTTTACAAAATGTAAAAAAAGTAAATATTCAAAATTATTCAGTTAAAATAAACAATAAAACAAAGTAAGTCGGAACTTGTGAGGGTGAAAAAAAAACCGACGAGTTACAATCCGGCGGAGAAGGTCGGTGTCGAGAAGTCCGTCCCTAAACAGAACGTCGTCAAGGTGTCACGTCATGGTCCCTTCTGTTAACTCGTATCATCGCCGGTCGAGTCCAACTCCAACTCCGGGAGGAAGAGGGAGGACAGCTAGCTTTAGACCTTTAGCTGCTAGGGCGTCTCTTACGGTTTTTTATCTACTCAAGGGTTGGTCTCAAATGGCGTTACAAATAAAGGTAATAGTTCAAGAGGGGTACGACTACAAGTCTAAATAGCAAAAAAAGAAACGTGTTACACACCGAAATACGCACGAAGTTGCCAATAAAATCCTACCTGTTTTTCTCAACAGCAACCGGCTTAGAGAAGCTTATAAGAAAACTTGTATTGCTTAACGTAGCCTAAATAGCAAAAGAAAGAAACGTATTACAAACCGAAATACGCACAAAGTTGCTAATAAAATTCTACCTGTCTTTTTCTCAACGGCAACAGGCTTAGAGAAGCTTATATATAAGAAAGCTTGTATTGCTTAACGTGCACTTAAGCAAATCTCGGAATAGATAACTTCCGTTCAAAGGTCCAACATGATCAAGGCACAAAATGGTGGGAATTTTACTGACAATAAGTGTGCACACGAAGACACCAGCAACAATATCGGCACGCTGAAGAAAGAACATGCGGTGACTAATAAAACTGGGGCGGGGTGTTACGAGATAGCCTCTATTTTTACCGGGCGAAAGGATGAAATAGAACATCTCCTAGGGGTGGAGGTTATTGCAACAATTGTACAATATTACCTCATGTTGAAACATGCAGGGAGTCATGTAGGCACAAATGACTGTTGAATTTCCCATGCAATACACCGAGTGATTCGTGGAACTGAAAATGATTTAAATAAATTTTTCACCTCTAACAGAACTTCACAACAAACTGGTAAACACATAAATAATAACAACTACTGAATGTAGGAGATTACATTTCCCCTTGTTCTCCTTTCGCTCTCTTCTTCACTACAAGTTCAACTCACAGTTAGCTTTCATGTTGAGAGAGGCAGTGTTTCATGTCCAGACGAGTTTGTCACACCTAAGTCTGGCTCAAGCAGATCAGTTTGTAGTCAGCTACGGTACTGAGTGTAGTATACTTGTTTGAGTGTTTTTTTGCCATGTTTGAATCTTAAGTTATAGTAGGCCTAATTCGAAGTTATTTAAGTATGCTAATAGTAAAATAGTTTGAAATGGTATTATCAAAGTTAGTTAACACTTTTTACTAATGACATCAAGTAGTAAACCGTTCGTTTTAACAAGGAAGGTCAAATGTGCCAAACAAAGTTGTCATCTAAAAGAGAAGTTAGTAGGTAAGAAAAGCAGCCACGCCCCTTTTTTTCCCATGTTATTCTTATGGACTTCCGCTTGACTTTTTTCTTCATATACCTGAGCGTGTATAAGAGAGAGACGGAAGAGACAAGGAGAGACGCGAATATAGAAGTTCAGAAATCGTCCGTTAGAGGTCGGTTGCGTGAGGTGTTTGGTTAATTGTGCTTAATGAAAATTTTTTTCGCCGTTGCGCGTATGAAAGGAAGATTCGAACCCGGTGCCCGCTGTTTGCGAAGCCGTCCACCTAACGCCCTCGGCTATCAGGCAAATTGGGTGCGATCGGTTAAGAAGCGGTAATAAAAAAAAGAAGAAGAACTGAATCGTCGTGCGTTCGCCGAGGGTGCGCGCGCGCGTGGGGGCTTTCACTCAGAGTTTTTGGGGTAGGATGCTGCATGAAGGCTGGGGCAGCTATCTTCTGGGCTCAAGGGTGATAAGAGATAATGAGAAATGCGTTTTATTTTCATTAAAATAGTTTTATAATTGACACATTTTCTTGTAATAAGATTTCAGATACAGTTTTCAAATTAAGAAGAAAATATTGAGAAATTATTTTAATTTATAATGACCCCAAGGTAACGAGTCTATGTCATTTACAGAAGCATAGAATCTTTTATCATTTCGTGCGTCTAATGCAATTTTGTTTACATTAACGGATAATAATTGATGATTTATAGATCTAATACTATTAAATGATGACATTAACGTTTTATTATGAAATAAACAATCATGATAGTTTTCGAAAGTAATTTTTTTAATGGCCGAGCGACCCACTCCTTTTAATTTTTTGAATTTTTCAATTTCTCTTAACCTAATTGCATAAACTTTTGCTCTAATAGAAATAAATTCGGTAATAATTTCTCCACAAAGTTCATGTTTAAATTTTCCAATAACTTTCTTATTTACACGTGGTATGCCAAAAGAATTATCTATAGGATAATCGGACGTGTCGAAAATTTCATTAGCGTCTCGTTTTATTATTTCATAAATGCTGGGTGTACTTTGCGGGTATTTCGGTGTAAATTTTAAAATGAAACTGTCAGTGTCCGTATAACAGACAGTGACGTTAAATAATGGTTCGACATTTTCTCGAATATATTCGTAAAGAAAGCTATACATGATTGTTTTAGAAATATCAAGAACTGCCATACCAATATAAATTGGTTTATTAAATTTCACAGTTAACTTACGTAACTCAATGGCAACTAAACTTTTATTAAAAATCGTTACACCTTTAAAATTTGGTTTGCTTATATATTTTTCTGCTGTTTTTCAATTATTTGCTAAAACAATATTCCGATATTTACGCACGGACTCCATCAGTTTACCGAAAACCATATTCGACATGCTCTTGTAAAAATCTTTATCGAAAGCGTTTACAGACAATGCTCTCAAGTTACTATTTAAATGAATATATTTTTGTAACCAATAGCTCTCATCGAATTCTATTGCACGATGAATTGCTTTTAATTTTAGGCCATGTTTCAAACATTGTTGTAGAACACGTAAATGAAGAACATATTTCTCCTTATTATATAATGTCAGCATCAGTTTTTTGTCTTCGTTTTTACCTGTGACGGACCTGTGTTCTGCACAAAACGGAAAATATATATGTGAATCATGTAGATAATCGGGATATTCTAAGTCGACTTCTAAGATACATGACTTCCCCGTTTCATGGGCATAGTATGCTGAACAATCATTATTAGCAGTGATCATTTCGAAAACATGTTTTAATTTTTTCTCGTTCACCCACTTAAAATTATTGCAAGGTAATTTTGATGTCATGGCATATGAATACAACCCGTTTGCATCTATGTAAATAATTTCACAAATATCTTTTTTTGGATCAAAATAGGGACCCATGTGTATAGAATTTGCTTTTGCATAACGGGAGCTAACTTGAGTTATACCACCTCGTAAACCTTTTTCTATAAATAAAACCATATCGATATCATGTAAAAGAGGAAGCTTAATTTTTGTAATCTTTAAAGCTGCTGAAAATGATAAACCGGGGGCAGTATAAAATCCGCAAGCATCTAGACCGTAGGTTTCTAATGTTAATTTTCTAAAATTTTCAAAAATATCAGCTAATAAATATACATCAACTTTTAAATATAAATCAGCGTATTCACCGAGACATTTGCATTGAAAATGTTTCCAAACGTTTTGAGCATGTCGGTAATCCTCGTCATTAATGTCTTCATTATATAATTTACTATAGAAAAACGACTTTCCCGGAAGCTTTGTTTCCTCTAGTTTTTCAAAAGAGTTGACATAATCATATGGAAAACATCCCTTACGGGTTACTAATTTAAAGGAATCTTCATCAGGAAATGCTTTTTGAATGAGTCTCATCTGCTCTGGTTTTAGATTTTTTGCTAATTTTTCAATTGATGACGGCATGAAACGAAATGAATCTAAAAAACGTAATTTTACATCGCCTACTTTTTTAGAAAACGATATACAGGGTGTCCCAAAACTCGCGCCCCAGAGAATAAGCGGACGTGCCTACAGCAATGAAGATGGCAAATTCGGAAACAAAAATTGTCTAAGTTAAACTGTATTCGAACGAGAATGAAAAAGCTGTAGCCAATTCCGAGAGCTCTCGCGTAGGTAAAACGTAGGAACTGTAAATAATGCTAGGAGACGGTAGAACATTATTATTTGTAAAACTTCCAAAAATGTTTTGGTCCACTGTAATGTCAATGTGACAGTATTTCCTGAAAAGTCAAATGTATTTACGGACAATTGAGGTTTTAATAGGAACAAAAATTGGTCGGAAAAGGTATTAAAAATTAAATTAAATGCTCAAAATGTCCACCATTCATTTCTAAACACAACCGTGCTCTTCTCAAAAGGCTCGATTTAGAGTCCGTGACCATTTGAGGAGTAACCGCCGCAAAAGCATCTTGGATTCGGTTCCTGAGCTGCTCCTCGGTCTCAATAGGTACACGATATACAATGTTTTTGACGTGCCCCCAAAGAAAAAAATCTAAAGGATTTAAATCCGGTGATCGAGCAGGCCAATTTCGTGGACCACCTCGTCCAATCCATCGGCCAGGATACTGTTGGTTCAGGATTTCCCGAACTTCGCGGCTAAAATGTGGTGGTGCCCCATCGTGCTGGAAATAGTCGTTGATCCGAAAAATCAGTGGCACGGGGTCTAATAAATTTGGTAGTTCCGTATTTAAAAACTCTGCGTAAATTTGGCCTGTTAAACGTGCAGGAAATTCAAAAGGTCCAACCTAGAAGGTAATGGTCAAATTAGAATTTAAGAAGAAATTAATTATTTGTTGACATACTACGCGATTTCCTAATAAACCAGCCCACAAATTAACCGAAAATCGATTTTGAAACCCCCGTTCGAAAATAGCATGCGGATTTACATTTGACCATACGTGCAAATTATGGGCATTGAAGCATCCTTGCCTGCCAAAAAGAGACTCATCCGAAAACATAATTCTGGGGACGAAATTGGGATCGAGTTCTTCTTGCTCAAGTAGCCACCGGCAGAATTCTACTCTAGCGGGATGATCTTCCGGCTGCAGATGCTGCACTCTTGTGAAATGGAAAGGGTGTTGGCGATCCTCTTTCATAACTCGTTGAACTGAAGAACGCGAAACATCCAGTTCGCGTGAAACTTTTCTTATGCTTTTTGTTCCGTCTTCCTCAAATGCATTTAGTATCGCTTCTTCGTTTTCGACTGTTCGAACTCTTCTAGGAGCACCACCAATTTCGTTACGAGTCGGAACAACTTGACCGGTCTCTCGCATTCTTGTGATAGCTCTAAGAATTACTTTATGGTCTAGGGGACGATCGGGAAAGCGCTGAGAAAAAACTCGTGCTGCCTCTCTGGCGTTGCGTCCACACTCTCCATAAATAATTATCATTTCGCTATAATCAGCGACGGAAAACATGACGGTATCTGCTCGAGTCTTACGCTTAAACCTTCCAAGTGACAGTTACAAAGGTTGACAGCAGTGTCACAATGAAGTGGACCAGTTTTTTCACATTTTTTTTTGTATCAACAATGCATTTCTAAGTATCCTAGCAACTTAATGAAATCCTACGCAATACCTATGACCATCTTCTATTTCGCTGTTAGGATTGGCTACTGTTTTTTATTCTTAACTCGCTTATCTTTTGAATTAGACAATTTTAGTTTTCGAATAGGTGTTTCGCATTGCTATCGGCATTTGCTCTTGCTCTCTGGGGCGCGAGTTCTGGGACACAGTGTATAAGTTTCGTTAGTGTTTGCTATAATTTCTACAGGTTCATTATTTACATTGGCCAATGCTTCTATTATAAAATGACTATCATAATGAGATAAATTGTGTAAAACTACTGGAATAATATTTCTAACACGACATTGCAAATTACAGTTATTACATAAACAAGAGATATAATTACCTGTGAAATGATTATGGTGGTGTGTTTTTATATTATCTACAGTGAAACTACAATCACAAATTTCACATTTTTCAGCATTTTCATGTGCAATAGATTCTTCAGCTGTTAAATTTTTCATTGGAACAATGAAATGATTTTTTAGAATTTGTTGAATAGTTCTTGCTTCATCTATCAATTTATTTACAAACCACTTGCCTGGATTTTCACCACGATAAATTTCAAAATGATTTAGATGTTCGTCATAAGAAGAAACTCTTAAATATGCAACACTAAAAGCTTCATGATATTGATATATATTTGTAAATGCTTTTTCTTTGACATTATTACAAGAGTCGACAGGTTTCGTTAAAGCTTCAAAATCTGCGTAAATAACAAATGGCAATTTCATCGTTGCTGCAAATTGTGTAAACTGAACAATATTTTCACCATCTTTAGGTAGTTCAATTTTTACAGGCTCGTGGTGGGAGCAATCTGATGCATGAGTACTTAATTTATCTTGTGATGGAAAGTAACATAAACATCTATCACAAATAAATTTTACTCGCTCATTCGATGAAATTTGATTTTTGCATAATTCCGATAAATTTTTGATGAGACAAAAATGACCAATACGTTGACTTTTCTTCAAATATAACAAATTGATGTGACAGTTTTTAATATTTTTTGAATGATAAAGAGGTCCTACTATAATGTTATTTTCATAACCATAAACATTGATTGATATAAATTTATTGTTATTTTCAAATTTCTGTAAATGACATAAGTTTACTGGAAACTCGATACCTTTGAAATTAAGAATCACATAAATATTTTTCGGGTAAGAAGCAGGATCGCATTCATCTTTACCAACTGTTGCTGGAAAGAGATGAGCCAAAATGCAATAGGCGAAACACCGTCGATCTTGATTCTTGATGTTTAGAAGAACTTTAGTTCTGCGTTGTAGTTTCACAGGTAATTCCATGTAGCTGCTGCGATCAGCTCCTGTTCCTCCCCTTAACGGTGAATATTTGCAAAACGCTACCACCAAATTAACAACTGCAATTAACCCCCATCCACTATTTCTCTCTTGAAAGGATTCGAGCTTAAGACACAAAAATAGAAAATTAGTATCTAAAACATGATTTTGTTTTAAATTTACCTTTATCATAATTTCATTAAATAATGTGCACAATATTTCGTTCAGATCCGATCCAAGGTTGATCTCATGATTTTTGGTGTTGAAATATTTAAGTTCTATTATGTCTGTGTTCGGTTTCATAAACTGTCCACAAAATACCAGATTCATTTTCAATGCAGATGTTTTCACCAAGAGATTCTGAAGTCGGCTCACAATGAGAGAAGCAGCATCCTCTAAGAAATTTCGTGGTAGTACATACACTTTATTAATTATTACACCTGTCTGAATTCTGGTTTTAATGCTGTTTGCAACTGTAAATTAACATTAATTAGAAATAATAACAATATTATTAATTTTTTTTCTTTTACTTACATTTTTCCATTCCAGACGACTAGTTTTATTTTTCTCAGAGTTCTGATTCATTTTGTTGGAAATTTGAAAAAATATATCAATTTTTAAAAGACAAAACTTAAAATCTACTTATTTTAACGCTTTAACCAAAAAATATTTTGAAAAGTAAATTAAAAACTTTATAACTATTCTATTTATTTGTTTATGTCTAAATGTTTATCATTCTGAAAAGAAAGAAATAAAATTAACCAAAAAAACAAATAATAAATGCGTGTCTTTCTTACATGTAATTTCCTTAATCCATATGCACAAATTCTATCAAAAATGCTGAGCATTGCTTTCCTGGAATCGGTTTTTCACCTTTAAATTCAATACCAACTTCGTCCTCCAAAATTTTTGGTATCTGATCTTCCGTAATAATCTCCGCGAATCGTTTCGGCAAAAACACGGCGAATTCGTCTTCTATTTCAGCCAGTAAAGATTTCCCAAATTTCGTTTTCACAAATTTTAAATTTGATAATTTATATTTTCGAAAAGCTTCCAATTCATTAACTTTCTTCAACGGCAGGTGTTCCAAAGAGAGTTTATTATTTAAACTTGTTTTAATATATATTTATTTATTTTACTATATGAATACATAAGTGCGTATAGGACTTAACACTAGAATAGAAACTATCGATATGTAATACTTCGCGTCTTCGATACAACTCCGCGTCTGCGATACAACTCGACTAATAGTAGACTACTGGACTATATCTATTGATATTAATATAAACATATTGTGTGCGGGGTGTTCCCCGTTCCAGTCTACCCGACTGTACATATATCACACGCCCCTTTTTTAGAAAACAACTTTCACTAAAGGTCCAGTTTCTTGGGTGGTTTTATTACACGACCACTGCGAGTGACTTTTATTTCTTCTTTTGGCTCACTGTATATATCTTGTCTTTCCCTGATGACGGATTCTCCAATACCAGACCTGGAAGACCTGGACATCCCCGGTGTGTTCTTCGGTTGTACACTATTAGCATTGTCGATGCTTTCCTAGGTGTACTTGGAATTTCTGGTGGTATCCGTAAAGGTCTTAATTGCTGGCGATTACGTCGGTATGTACTTGAATCTACTTCCACGTTGTAATCGTTTGGTCCAGACTTGTTAATAACAACCCCTGGTCTCCAAGTTCTTACTTTCTCTTGAAGAAGTACTGGCTGGTTGGGCTTCAATTGCGACAAAGCTTTCGTTCCGCGATCATAATATCGCTTTTGTGCTAGTTGATTGGATTTCAACTTCGATGCAATACCAGTTGTTTTAAATTTTGGTGTTAATAGACTTTTTGCCACTGGCAATGTTGTTCTCAATCTCCTCCCCATCAATAAATAACATGGCGCAGGAAGATTATTTTTTGAAGTAACGTTATAATTTAAAACAAATAGCAATGGATCTTTGCCATCTTGATACGCTTTTGTCAAAAGGCTTTTGACTGTTTGTATATTTCGCTCCACCATTCCATTCGACCTTGGATACAAAGGACTGGAAGTAGTTAATTTTATATCATAACGTTTAGCAAATTTGTTAAATTCAAAAGAATTAAAAGGTGGACCGTTGTCGGAAAAAATTTCTAACGATAACCCATTTATTGCAAATATATTTTTCAGCACCGAAATTACACTTTCAGCTGTTTTACTTGTGAGTTTGTTGACTATTGTAAATTTGCTGTAATAGTCAACTGCAACCAAAAAATTTTCACTCCCCAGAGATTTAAAATCTATACCAATTTTTTGCCATGGTAACTCGGGAATATTATGGGGTTTCATTGGTTCTCTTGCATTACTTCTAGAATATTTTTGACAAATAAGGCAATTTAAAACCATATTTTCAATTTCGGCTGACATGCCTGGCCAATAAATTGCTTCGTTTGCTAAATTTTTGCAGGATACTACACCCTGATGTGCATGATGAATCACTTGTAGAAATTCATTTTTCAGTTGATCCGGTATAATTAAACGTTTTTTATAAAATAAAACATTTTTCTGTAGAAATATGTCATCTTTTAGATTCCAATATTTTTTAACTTCCGGTGGCACACTGCGTTTATGATTTGGCCAACCACTTATGACATATTGTTTTATTTTACTTAATACAGTATCCTCGTCAATGCAACGTTCAAGTCTTTCCTGATTAGACTTTGTAGTCGCTATAACTGAATACACCTTTAAGTTGTCATCTAAATAATCAGTATTGAAATTTTCACTTTTCGGATCTCTGCTCAAAGTATCCGCAACGTTTAATTTTTTCCCCGGCACATAAACTAGTTCAAATTGGTATCGTAATAAACGCAAAACCAATCTTTGTAGTCGTGGTGATAATTCATCAATGGGTTTTTTGACAATACCCAACAACGGACGATGATCCGTTTCTATCCTAAAATGACGACCGTATAGGTAATAATGGAATCGCTCACATCCATAAACTATTGCTAGCAATTCCTTTTCGATGTGATTGTACCGTTTCTGACTCTCAGTTAACGAAACTGAAGCATATTCGATTGGATGACCATCTTGCAAGATAACACTTCCAAGGCCATACGGGCTAGCGTCTACGGATAACGTCGTTTTCTTTTTGGGATTTATATAAGACAAAACTGGAGTTGTTGTAATTAACTCTTTTAAACGTTTAAAACACGCTTCTTCATTAGCCGTCCAAACCCACTCTGATTTGTTACTTAATAATTTCCGCAAAATACTTGTTTCTTGCGATAGATTTGGTATAAATTTTGCCAAATAAACAATCATACCAAGAAAACGTTGGAGTTCCTTTTTATTTTCAGGAGCTTTCATTTTGCTTATCGCGTCCGTTTTTAATTCATCGACTGAAATTCCGTTTTCGGTCAATACATGTCCCATGAATTTTATTCTAGGTACCAAAATTTTGGACTTTTCCTTATTTAAAGTTAATCCTGCCTTAGAAATTTTGGATAAAACGTTTTCCAAATTTCGATCATGCTCCTCTACTGACGATCCAAAAACTAAGATGTCGTCAAAATACGCAATTACCCCTCTCGCGCCGTTTAGGATCTCGTTCATTATTTTTACAAAAATTTCAGGAGCCGATGAAATACCATAAGGTAGTCTTAAATAACGGAACCGACCATATGGTGTAGCGATTGTACACATTAACGAGCTTTCATAATCTAAAGGTATTTGCAAAAATGCTGACGAGGCATCTAACAAGCTAAATACTTTGGCACCATTTAATTCAGAAAACAACGTTTCTTGGGTTGGTATTTGATAATGCTCGCGTTTGATGTATGTATTTAACGATCTTGGGTCCATACATATGCGTACATCACCATTCGGCTTCGGCGCAAGTACAATTGGATGTACCCAATCAGTTGGTTCATCCACAGGTACGATTAACTCATCCTTGACCATTTCGTCTAATTTGTTTTTAACTTTGTCTTTTAATGCAATGGGAACTTTCCTTGCTGCACTTATTGACGGAACAGCATCTTTACTTAACCGAATTTTGTAAGTTCGATTTATTTTCCCAATTCCCGTGAACACGTGTTTATATTTATTAAGTATATGCTGAGCTGAATTAATTTCAGAAACCGCACTTTGTGTATGTTTTTGTTTTATTATTCCTATTTCCTGGGCGGAATCTAAACCGATGATTGAATTTGGCTTAGAGTTTTTCAAAACATAAAACAAAATGTTTTTAAGTCGGTCGTTAAATTTACATTTCAATGTAACTTGTCCAATCAGCTCAATTTTGTGACCTGTATACGAAGTTAATGTTGTTGTCGTATTTATCACGGTATTGGCGTCCGCAAGCTTTAAAAAGTCCGCTCTATTTAAAATATTTACATGACTGCCCGTGTCAACTTTTAAGCATTGTTTATGTCCGTTAATGAGAACAGTTTCAATCCAGTCCACTGAATTTACACTTTTATTTTTAGTTATAGACCAAACAGTAAAGTCATCATTGCTTTCGGACTGTCCTGAAACATGATACACCGCCGCATTTATATCGGTTGATTTACAAAACTTCCGATAATGTCCCCGTTTTTTACAACGTCCGCAAATACGATTGATAGCAGGGCACTTACCTCGTTCATGTCCTTGACCGCATCGAGTACACTTAAAATTATTATTTACCTTACTTGGATTAAGTTGTGCATCACTTTTGTTGTTATCTTTTTTAAAAGCATTTCCTTTATTTATCTTACTCTGATGAGGTTGTTTGTATTTATGTTTAATAGCATTGACATCGTTTGAGACTTCACCGCTTTTAATTTCCTTTTGCGTAACAACACTCGATTCCATCGCACGGCAAATTTGAATCGCTTCATCCAGCTTCAATTTCGGATTTTGTAGCAGTTTTTCTTGTATCCGCGAATCCTTAATACCCAAGACGATCCTGTCCATTATCAGAACATCTTTTTCGACAAATTCACACGTTCCCGCTAATTGACGTAGTGCCGTAATGAAATGATCTACAGTTTCGCCTTCTTGTTGGTCTCTTTTGAAAAATTTAAAATGTTCAAACACAAGATTTTTTATTGGGTCACAATAATTATTAAATTTTTCAATTATTGTGGCCAGTTTTGTACGATCTTCTGTTTCAGAATATTCAAACGTGTTATAAATTTGAATACCTTCATCACCCATCAAGTTGAGTAAAATGGCAATTTTAGTTTCATCTGTTTTGTTGGTTTTACCACTGGCAGTTAAATACAATTCGAACTTTTGTTTCCATAATTTCCAATTATTTGTGATGTTTCCTCGGAATTTCATTTCACCAGGTGTTTTGAATTCTTCGGTATGCATTTTAACTGTTTTTTTTTTCTTAAATTGGAGTTTCAAGACGAAGAACAAGTACTTATAGTCACCAAACAGTACTACGCACTTAAAGTTTTCGTAATTTTTTATTCAAACAGTTTATTCACGCTTTTACCGCGATTTCGAATTTTATCGCTTTTATCGCGTTCTCACCGCTTTTCCCGGTTTTATTTTTATTTTTATTTATTTATTTTTTTTACCGCTTTTCACCGCGTTTTCACAGCTTTTACCGCTTTTCACCGCGTTTTCACAGCTTGTATCGCTTTACCGCTGCCACCATGTTTTAATATATATTTATTTATTTTACTATATGAATACATAAGTGCGTATAGGACTTAACACTAGAATAGAAACTATCGATATGTAATACTTCGCGTCTTCGATACAACTCCGCGTCTGCGATACAACTCGACTAATAGTAGACTACTGGACTATATCTATTGATATTAATATAAACATATTGTGTGCGGGGTGTTCCCCGTTCCAGTCTACCCGACTGTACATATATCACAAAACTGTCGAAATCCATCGCGCGAATTTGTTTATAACTGCACTTGTCAACGTTTCACAATAAAATGATTAAATATAGCGTCTTTGACCGGTATAAATGCAATAATAACCACAAAAATTCCACAGCGACGAGTAACTCAATAAATTCAAACACTCAGCAAAAACTTTTTTTAATTCGATGTATTGTTAGATCCTGGCACTGTTTGCAACGCAGTAATTTAAATTTTTGTTTACACAACCAACCTCTCTGATCGTAGTCGAGAATGCTTGTTGCATTACATTTTGTACATTGTCTTTTCTTGGTAGTAATGTGCGAAGGAAAATCTGTAATATTTTGAAATTGCTGACTATACATGTTTCTACAAACATGTATGAACTATGAACGAGCAAAAAGTATCGAAGCGATGCATTAAAACATAATTAGAAATGCTTGTTTGACATAATTCATATAAAACTGTAAAAGGAATTATGAAAAATACGCTCATTTCATTGGTCAAGCTTAAATTTTTAAATTTAAATGTACACAAAAAAAAGACTTTTTATTGGTCTAAAAAAAAAAAATCCTATCACTTAAATACATTTTTTCTTCTTTCTCGCTTAGTGTCTATAGCGAGACAACGGTGACGGTATATATTTTAAGTAATGGCTTCTTCAATGTTTGGATTGTTCGAAAATATTGTACGAGAAAACAAACAAGTTGGTTCATTAATTGACGAAATAATTTATGTGTTGAATAAATCCGTAAAAATTTCGACTGGGTTGTGCATCAGTACAAATTTCCAACCGAGTGTGAATATATCGCATGGGGCAAAACAAAAAGTGCTGACATTATCCGGAGAAGAATGGAGAGAGTTTCTACAATACGTGTCGCGTTTTGAAGAACATTTTAAATTGAAAAGTTCAAAATGTCTTCATTGTTCAACAGAAGAAGTTATATTTTCTGATTTAGATATTTGCAAAGGTGAAATAAAATTAATTTTTCTTCAGTCGAAGGGAAAATTTAAAGTGAAAATTATTAAAAACCAATGTGAGGTAGAACTTGATAAATTAGTGTTTAGCAAATTAAAAAAGTTAATTCATCTTGTTGATTATCGTCTTCGGAGGTTGGAAAAACTCGAGTTTCTAACATATTACAATCATGTAATGCAAATAATTGCTTCTAATAAACCTGATCATGAAGATGTGATCACATTTGGATCTGATTTCATCACTGGAAGTACAAAATGCGGAGACGGTTCATTAACGTGGTTCTCTGAATGCATCGATTGTATATTGGAACTCTTCGCCTTGCATGAAGACAAGTTAAAAGCTGACATAGGAAAAATAATAGTCTCAGTTTCAATTTAAATGGAAAAGTTACAAGACGTACTTTGGAAAGTCAACGAGGTACTCGAATTCAATTCACAAAATCTTGGTTTAAGAAACATTAATGAAAATCTTACATCTTACATTCCCCGGTTTATTTTAATACAACAATCACCGCTGGATTTACATTATATTTGGAAGAAATTGCCTTTACATTTTCAACAAGATAAAGAACTACAGCTGCGTTTACCTTGCTACGAGCATTATAATATTGGGAGGATCCAATTTGATGGTCCACCAAACCCAATTTATTTATGTTGTGAGTGTTTAAATAAAAGTTTTATCAAAAATAATTTGAATGCAAAATGAATGTGCCAGTACTTTTTGCTGTGATTGTAAATACAACATTTTATGTGAATGTTAATATCACGCTGTCAAATATAGATGAATGTTATTTGTGTATCGATTCTGAAAACACCAGAAACGACTATTGCTCTAACAATTGGGTGAAGCTTGATAAAACATCGCCGAGAACAACGACGCCGACGACGACGCATTGCAGCATGTTACAAACAAATCTGGAAAATCAAAATGAAGCGTCCATGGTTTATAAAATTCACTGTATATGTCAAACGGGTAGTCAAGTTCGGGATAACGACTGGAAAATCGTACAAAACATTTCTTCCGAACAATATTTATTTGATAGTGAAAAAATAAAATATTTCTCGTATGAGATTCTTACAAATTCGGTAATACTGTTCTGTAATATTCTATTTATATTGTTGTTAATATTGTACCGGTACATTAGAAATAATTTAGTTATGTGAGAAAAATGTCAATAAAGCAATTTTTTCTAATTAAGTAGTTATATTTATTTAAATTACAAAAAATTTACAAACTTATACATTAACAAAATTTTTAAAAATTATAATAAGTAAATTTTTTTATTAATTTTTACTAACTTTGTGTATTCAATGTTCAAGAACACGCTCGTACGCCTCGAAAATTCGATGAGTAGAAGTTTTTTTAATGAGCATGACTGTTTATTCAAACAATATCTTTTAGTTTAACCCAAGATTTTTCAGACATTCCGAGCCATTTGACATACGCCTTCCCACCTTTTTTTCTTAAAATTTTTTCCACCAAGTAAACGTCTTCATGTTTTGCTTTTTGAAGTTCTTCGTTGTAGAAGGCTCCGGAAATCGGCTGTTTCTTAGCATCTTCGAGCAGGTAGGTAACCGGATTGGTAACTTGAATTTTAATAATTTTAAAGAGTTCCGTGGACCACGAGGGGGTATATCCTTTTTCAAATACACCCTTGTATTTGCTGATACGAACTACATCTCCCACGTGATATTTTGGCTTGCCGCGAATTTTTATTTTATTGTAAACAGTTTGCAAAAGCATTTGTTCATTTTCTTTAGTTACGTCTGCGGGAGCCATACCTATCGTTCTGTGTCTTGTAGCGTTATATTTGGTTACGACTTCTGATAGTATGTCGACCCACTTGTATTTACCTCGAATGCTAAATTCCCTGTACAATTTATCCTTCAATGTGCGAATAGAGCGTTCCACAATGGAGGCTTTAATAGCTGAAAACGTTGAATAATGATTTATTCCATATTCTTGCATCAAATTTTTAAAAATCTTGTTATAAAATCCTTTTCCCTCGTCGGTGTGTAAATTTACAGGTTTCCTGTTATCTTCTTGAATCACCTTACGCATAGCTTCTGTAACAAGTTCGGCGGTTTTCTTCTTCACAGGTTGCGTCCACATGTACTTTGAAAAACAGTCTATAACAACCAAGATATAATTATAACCTTTGTTTTCACGTGCGTAAGGAATAAATTCAAATAAATCAGCTTGCCACAAATCGTCTATAAACTTTATGATTGTAGATCTCCTGGGGAATTTTTTTCTCGCAGGTTTATGTAGTTCATTCACAACATCACGTTGAATTCGACTCATTTTTACTAGTAGTAGCAGAAGTATGTGGCTTAATATGCAATCTAATAACTTTCTTTTCTGCTTGTTTTACGTTTTGGTTAAACTGATGTATTTTAGCATTCGTAGAGTCTTTTAATTTCATTATTTCTCCATTGTAATTATTATGAGGTATGCTACTTCTATTACCGTTCTCTTTAATTCTGCGATCTATTTTTTCTTGCATTGTTTGAATTTCGATTTCGAATTTATTTAGTTTAGCTTGTAGGTCTTGTTTAAGTTGGTCAGTGGTGAATGCTTTGGATGTATGTCTTTATACTCATCAAGATCTTTTTTCTTGTGACCTATCGGATGGTTCTTGAATAGTAATTCGTACAATCCCGGAGTTCCCTTATATGTAATATTCTTAATTATTAAATCTTTTCCATCCAATGTAACTTCACTATCACCTATTCGCCATCCTTCGGTTAACGGATCATGATGAATACCGTACACACTATCGTATTTACCATCAGAGTCTTGTACTAAACCTTCAATGTAGGACCTTGGAAGGGGGTGGAATTTAGCTAAATAGTCATTCACAGTTTCTGGATTCGTCTCTGTCATAGAGTGGTACATTTCTCTGTAATTCGAGAGCCTTCTGCTTGTATTAATTTCTTCTTCTTCTTCATCAGTGGAAAACGGATTATGTTCTGCAACAGGTTCTGCTTGAATAAAAGATGGTTGTCTGATCTGTTGTTGTTGTTGTTGTTGTTGTTGTTGCTGTTGTTGTTCAAACATAGGATCGTTTTCAGCTTTCTTCTTTATGGGAAAATAATTTGATTGTTTTTCGGTTTTTTGTACACTTTTCACTAGATATTTAAGCGGTTCTGTGATTGGTTTATACTTTTGAATTAGTTCATCGTCTCTTTGAAGTTTACCTTTCCTCAAAGCCAAATATTTCATTCTTATTGCCTTGCTAGCTTTAATAATTTCCAATTTTACATTCTCTTTCGTCTTTTCATCCATCACACCTGCTTTCTCTAAACTACTACCTGTTTTCTATAAACTGTTTTCTGTTTATACCCGATTATATTTGTTCTTTGAGTAACTGCTAGCTGTTTATAACAGTATGTATTGATCAAAACCTTTTCGATATCTGCCCTTGTCTATATCGTAATCTTTTGCAATGCATAAAAAGCTGTAATTGTCTTTCCAGCACTCTGCACACATTGACTTGAACTGATGGAATAACATATCAGTACCGATGTGGTCATTAAATATTCTTTTCAGATTTGTTTCATCTTGCTTGAATAAAATTAAAAAGTTGGCGTTGTCACGAATCAAGTGTTTCGGGATTCGGGTGTAAGTCTGACAAAGATAGAAACAATCGATGCTTTTATGACGTCCCATGCTAAAATAACTTCTTATCTTGTCCTGCTTATCGCAAGCGACATCGTCAAAAATAAATATCGAGTTCTCCTTGGCTTCCTCGGCGTTGATTATTTCATCGTTTTCTTTAAATGCATAATAATTTACACCTTTTACTTCGTTTAGAATTTTCTCCAGGGCCTGATATTTTGGTTGGTACAGGGACTTTGAGTAAACGTAAACATTCTCAAAGAGTAAACCGTTCGGATGAATGATTAAGGACAGCACGGTATTGGTTTTACCACAATTGGAAGCACCTGCAATTATACACCTCATAGTTGAAGGCAGCAGCGGATGACTCTTGTCTTGAGTTTTTTCGCACAAGCAATTCATATTGTTGACTGACAATAAATGTGTTTGTTTCACAATTCTCATTTTCACTAATATATATATATATATATATTCTCTTTTATTCTCTCAGAGTAAATGATTACGCACAACGGTACGGGTGTCTTAAATTCATTTATAAACAAGCTACCGATAGAATTACATATTCCCGGTGGTTATCAGTATTGTGGACCAGGTACAAAGTTAAATAAACGTTTGCAAAGAGGTGACCTCGGCATTAACGAACTCGATCGAGCCTGTAAACAACACGACATTGCGTATTCAAAGTTTAAAGATTTAGAAAACAGACATTTAGCGGATAAGGTGTTGGAAGAACGAGCTTGGAGTCGTGTCAAAGCGAAAAACACGTCGTTAGGTGAAAAGTTAGCGAGTTATTTCGTCAACACAGCAATTAAAGCTAAACGCAAGTTGGGAATGGGTCATCGTAACCGTAATGGAACTCGAGCTAGAAAGAAAGTAGCTTTGAGAGAAATTGTTAAAAAAGTTCACCAGAACGTAAGCAAATTCAAAAATCTAGATGATCCGAAGGAAGCGATTAAAATTGCAAGAGCATCGGCAAAAATTGCTACGAAAGAAGCTGGCGGTAAGAAAAACATTCGAAAACCTCGTGTAATTCCCGTTCCAAAAGTTGGATGTATCATCCCGTTTCTCATACCATTGTTTGCCGGTCTCGGAGCTGCAGGATCTCTTGCTGGTGGTGCTGCATCTATTGCAAGCGCAGTCAACAAAGCTAAAGAGGCTAGGAGAAAATTGGAAGAAACAAAACGACACAATGAAACAATGGAAGCGATTGCCTTGGGAAAAAGAGGTAGTGGCCTCTACCTGAAGCCGTATCGTAAAGGTCTTGGATTATATCTACATCAGAAAAAAAACTAATCAACAGACTGCCTCGAAGAGCACTAACAGATTCTGATCTGATGAAATTTGCAAAGAAAAATATACGTTACTTCAGAGGTGTCTTTATGCGCGATGCATTACCTCCAGGACGACCGTATCGTTTCGAAAGCGGCATAGTAAATTTGGATTCTAAAAACGGACCCGGTTCTCACTGGGTTGCCTACGTTAAAAGAAATCAAACAGTTTTGTATTTTGTCAGTTTCGGAAATCTTCAACCACCTCTAGAATTAATTCAATACTTTGAAGGCAGTCGCATAATATATAATCACGATAGATTTCAGAAATTCAATGCTGTAAATTGTGGACATTTATGTTTGGATTTTTTATATAAAGAATGTAAACTTGTGGGAAAATAAACAGTTGTAGTTGAAGAAACAGAGTGGTGTATTATTGTTTACTTTCATTCAGCATCATGTCGCGAACATTCACTCTAGTGAGCAACAGTAGTCTACTTTCGGCAAGTTATTATCCTCCGATTGAATTAGATCCTAATCATGAGTATCAGATAGGTCTGCTCAATCTTTTTACCTACAACACTATACCCAACGTTGAAGAAGGAAAAAATAATAAATTCTATTATGATACTAACAAAGTTTTAAACATTCCAACTGGTTCTTATGAGATTGAAGATTTGGAAAAATTTCTACAGAAAGCGGTTTCCAATCCGACATCCAACGAAAAGGAGCAGAAAGATACTTTGTCTCTACAAGCGAATAACAATACGTTGAAATGCGAAATTAAGTGTGCGTTTGAAATTGATTTTGAAAAATCCGACTCCATCGGACGCATGCTAGGATTTTCACCAAAAGTGTTGGAAGCTAATATGCTGCATCATTCAGATATGCCCGTTGAAATTATTAAAGTCGCGACGGTACGAGTTGAATGTAACATTGCAACCCATTCATTTTACGATGACAAGCTGTCACATACGATTTTCGAGTTTTCACCATCTGTCGACCCCGGTTATAGCATCAACATTACACCACATAATATCGTCTATTTACCAGTTGTAGTGCGTAAAATCGACAATATTACCCTAACGTTGTTAGACCAGAACGGATCTCTGATAAATTTCAGAGGTGAACAAATTCGTGTCAGTCTTGAATTAAGAAAGCAAGCAGCATAATGGGTTTGTGCTTCCATAACAACAATCGCAGCAAGGAGAATAATAATAGTAATAATAAGGAGAACATTGACTCTGCTCGTTTCAGTCGACAGTCGTCTGTCCAGAGATTAACACCCAGCAACGTACAGTTTTTACAAAGTTTGGGTTTTAAAGTGAAGACAAACATCACGATCAACAATGTTACAACTCCTCGACAGTCTCAACTTTGATGAAACAATAACCAAGAAGCAATTTCATTGGTATTCCCCCACATATAAAAATTTCAACAACAACGATGAAGAGAATCTTAATAAATCATCAAGACATCTATACGTATCCACATGAAAGTTATCTCTACATTGAAGGCACGTTTCAAGAGAATCCCGAAGGTACTGGCAATTGCAAATTAACGAATAACGCGTATGCATTTCTCTTTGAAGAACTGCGCTATGAAATAGATGGAAAAGAAATTGACAAAGTTCGAAATGTTGGAATGACGAGCACTCTGAAGGCATACTTGTCCTACAACGAAGCAGAGAGTAAGGTTTTGCAGGTGGCCGGATGGATACCCTTACAAAATGAACATCCGACTTTACAAGTCAACAAATTTACTGCATGCATACCACTTAAATTTTTGCTGGGTTTTGCGGAAGACTATAAGAAAATTATCATAAACGCCAAGCAGGAAATAATATTGCTTCGTTCAAGAACGGATAACAACTGCTAAATAAGTTCTGGCACGAAAACTGCAAATATCACCGTACAGAAAATCGAATGGCATGTCCCTCACATTACTCTAAATGATGAAATGAAATTACAAATGTTAAAAGTTCTACAACAATCGCAATAAATTTACATTCCATTTAGGCAATGGGAACTGCACGAGCTTCCTAGTATGCGTCAGACCAAAAACGACGTTTGGCCGATAAGAACATCAACAAACTTGGAGAAACCTAGATATGTTATCGTGGCTTTTCAGGATGGTAAAAAAGATAAGCATGATAAGGATGGAGCCGATTTCGATCATGCTCATATTAGGAATATAAAATTGCATTTGAATGCCGAAAGCTACCCATATAAAAATTTAAATCTCGAAATGACTAGAAATAAATTCGGACTTGCGTATCTAATGTACGCAGATTTTCAAAAAAGCTATTACGGACATATTAACAAGCGCGCCTATTATGAATCTAAAAGAATTTCGCACTAAAGCCATGTACGTCATCGATTGTTCAAATCAAAACGAATCGATTAAATCTTCAACAATCGATATACGTCTCGAACTTGAAAGCGAAGTTGATTTTAGACCTGAAATGACTGCATACTGTCTAATAATTCACGATAAAGTTGTGGAATATAATCCCGCAACAAATATTGTTAGAGAAATAATCTAAATGTGTTATGTTAAAAATGTAAATAAATAAAATTTTTCTAATTAATTGTTTTATTGCATTCAATCACAAAAAGTTATTTATTAGTAATGTCAACATCACGTCAACATATTTTAAAAAATGCAAATAAGCGCTTTTCTCGTGTTATTTACAGTCAACAAGACTCTTTACTTTTCAGTCTTCTATTTGCATCGTACGAATAAAAACCTTGAGTGAAATGAATAAAAAAAACGTTAAATTTACATCAGAACCATCAGAAATATTCGAATTTTATTTAAGTGATGAGCAAGAAGAAGAAGAAAAAAACGAATGGATGCAATACGCATGCGATCGAGCACGATTTCGAAGACGCATTGTCAAGTTATCAGAAATAATTGATCCAGTTTTACACAAAAAACATGAAATTTATAAGAAGGAAGCTAATACAAGATCATTGGTTATCGATATGCAAGGTTTTGAGCTGGACATGTTCGTCATAAAAGAATTAGCAATCTTCGATGGAGAAGGTACAACACATTTCATATTTAAACCTCCAACCCATTTCAAAAATCTCAATAGACAATACAGAAAACAAGTTTATTGGTTAGAACAAAATCATCATTGCTTACGATGGTCGGATGGCTACACTCCCTACAGCGAAATTGCCGACATTCTACACAGATTTACTCAACAGTATCAACGGATATATGTAAAAGGACATCAAAAAATAAATTGTCTTCGAAAATTTTTACCTTCGAAAGAAATTATAAATTTAGAAACAATTTCAGGTGTACCGAAATTTTGTAAGATGCACGGATCTTGTTTACACCATACGAAGCCCTGCAGCATATGTTCCATAATTAATGTAAAAATTATTTACGAATTTTTAAAGACTAAATGTGAAAATTTTTTTTAATGAAAATAAAACGCTTTAATCTGTAACGTACATGCATCATTTCTCATTATCTCTTATCACCCTTGAGCCTAGAAGATAGCTGCCCCAGCCTTCATGCAGCATCCTACCCCAAAAACTCTGAGTGAAAGCCCCCACGCGCGCGCGCACCCTCGGCGAACGCACGACGATTCAGTTCTTCTTCTTTTTTTTATTACCGCTTCTTAACCGATCGCACCCAATTTGCCTGATAGCCGAGGGCGTTAGGTGGACGGCTTCGCAAACAGCGGGCACCGGGTTCGAATCTTCCTTTCATACGCGCAACGGCGAAAAAAATTTTCATTAAGCACAATTAACCAAACACCTCACGCAACCGACCTCTAACGGACGATTTCAGAACTTCTATGTTCGCCTCTCTCTCTCTCTCTCTCTCGACGATTTACAGAACACGTCACGCAACCGACCTCTAACGGACGATTTCTGAACTTCTATATTCGCGTCTCTCCTTGTCTCTTCTGTCTCTCTCTTATACACGCTCAGGTATATGAAGAAAAAAGTCAAGCGGAAGTCCATAAGAATAACATGGGAAAAAAAGGGGCGTGGCTGCTTTTCTTACCTACTGAAGTTCTCAGCATTTTTTCCTTTACAAAAATGAATGAAACCTAAATATTCGAGATTCCACTCACTGCACTGCCATAGTGATGTGCTTCTTGTTTAGGAAAAAGCTAAGAAACCCACTAGATTAGAAAAGTACGTTATAGATAAAATTGAAGGACTGTTTAAAGAACAGCGAAAACTTAAAAAGAACAAGGAAAATAAAACCAAGCGCTCGGAAACCTTAAAACAGAAAGAAGAGTGGATAGTGGCTGTACAAGATCTGCTTGATATTGCTCATGTTAATGCCCTTAATATGATCAAAATTCAAGACGATATATTTTTTTTCTCAAAGACGAAAGAGGCGATGTGGTAAAATAAGAAATGTACTCGTAGATAAAATCTTTTTGAAGAAGGAAGCAAAGTCTATTGAAAAAAGACTCGTTTTGAAAAAATGAAACGTGTAGAAGAAAATAAAAGCTATTTGAACAGATACCAATTCCGTCTGAGATTGATAGCTGTTCTGCAAATCAACAAGAGCAAAGTTCATCTTGTGAACCACCCCCCAAAAAAAGAGGTAGGAAGAATATTCTGGACAATAATCTTTCAGCAAGTCTCAATGCAGAAAAATTAAATGATAGAAAAGCAGCTATTGTTTTTGTTGGAATTCGGATTTTGTCTTTTGTTTATTTTATGTAATACAGTTTCGCTACGAGAAATAGCAAGCTTATGTTTAATGTTTTTAGAATATAAATAAAACACAGTTGTTGATTTTTTGTAAATTTTGCATCGAATGTCAATATAATTTTCTTAAAAGAAATATTGAATTTTCTTATGACCAAACATCCATATTTCCAAGAGGTTATGGGCCCAGAGCATGGTAATTAGGTCATAAGTGTTTGAAGCAAAATACAAGAAAATCCGTGCATGATGAATTCCACAAACGTGTTGAGGTTTGAAACGCTTAATCGCGAAAATTTTGACACTTGGAAAATTCACATGGAGGCTTTGCTCGTCAAGAATGACGGATGGGATTTTGTAAATGGTACGAGTGCGAAACCTAGTTGATCATCGGAGATGAAGCATCTACAAACGCTGTGAAGGCGTGACAGGGGTGAAGGGGTGACAGCAAGGCTAAATCAGATATTGTTCTCTCCATTTGTGCCACGGAATTAAAACACATAAAGGGATGTAATACATCACGAGAGGTATGGCTTAGATTAGAAGCAATATATCAATCAAAAGGACCAGCAAGGAAAGCATCTCTTTTAAAACAATTGATGTTACAACGCTTGGAAGAAAACGGCGACATACGCGAACACGTCGGTCGTTTCTTTGACGCTGTCGACAAACTATGGAGATAGATATTAATCCAGACGTGCTAACAATAGCCTTATTGTACAGTCTACCATCCAGTTATGAGAACTTTAGAGTTGCAATAGAGTCCCGTGACGATTTGCCCACGCCGGAGGCTCTAAGGACCAAGATCATCGAGGAATATGACGCTCATAGAACGAACGTTCGTCGTCATCAAGTGCCTTATATATAAATAAAAAACATGGTCAAAATTTTCAGAACAAAAGGACTGAAAAATCGGAAAATGAGAAGACGGACATGAGAAACAAAAATCTTTTGAAGATTCGGTGCCATAAGTGCAAAAAGTTCGTGCATAAAGCCACGCAATGTCGCACTAAAGACACTAAACACGAGTTCGCAAACGGTGCCGAAAATGTGTCGTTATGCGCTGAAACTTTTCATGTAAAATCCACAGAACGTGCACAAAAATGGTGTTTGGACAGCGGCGCTACCTCACACTTATGTAATAACGTCGCGTTCTTTTCGGACATAAATGATTCGAAGCGTGGTGTTCTTAGTCTAGCGAACAGTTCAATAACGCAAAGTGTTGCTGAAGGTACCGCCGGATTCACGGGCAGAGGCGGTGAACGCGGCCAATCATATTAGGAATCGTTGTCCTACAAGAGTTCTGAATGGGAAAATACCCCACGAGATGTGGACGGGAAAGATTCCTCACGTGAGCTATTTACGTGATTTCGGATCTCGAGTTTATTGTCTAGATAGGAAGCCAGGAAAGGGTAAGATAGAACCTCGCACTAAAGATGGAGTGTTGGTAGGCTTTTCAGATGAATGCAAAGGCTAAAGAATCTGGTTGCCTGAGGAGAGGAAAGTTATTATTTCGCGAGATGTTAGATTTTCCGAAGATCGGTTTATCGAAGTTAGCGAGTATCAGGACTTCACTTCAAAGGACATAACTGGAGGGGAAGTTGATACTCAAGAATCTACATCCGAGCCTGGCATCGTAGAAGTCGAACTAGATCCTCCGGTACCGATTTCATTTGAAGATTCAATCAACGCCGACCAAGAACAAGTTGAAGGTACGCCTGAAGGCTCAGAACAAGTAGCCAAGCGAACTCGAGGCAGACCGAGGATCATACGCACAGGTAAACCGGGGAATTCGGATTTTGTTGGAATTCGGATTTTGTCTTTTGTTTATTTTATGTAATACAGTTTCGCTACGAGAAATAGCAAGCTTATGTTTAATGTTTTTAGAACATAAATAAAACACAGTTGATTTTTTGTAAATTTTGCATCGAATGTCAATATAATTTTCTTAAAAGAAATATTGAATTTTCTTATGGCCAAACATCCATATTTCCAAGAGTTTTGACAACACTTAAAATCCTAGGGTGTAATCCATCTGAGTACCATGTGAACAAATTCTCTATTCGGCGTTTGAGAATTAAAAGCAGAAAAAATGGAGCTCAAGATTTAAAAAACGAGTTTTCAGCTGATTTTCCTGAGCAGAAAAATTTTAGAAGACACTGTAGGTAGTGAAACTATTGATCGACTACCAATCATTGTTTCAGGGAAAGGAATTGACCAATTACTTTCAATACCAACACTTCCATCAGGAACAAGAGAAGCAACAGCTACTGCTATTCACTAGAATCCTGGAGAATTATTATTAATTAAGTAAAATGTTTGAGTTTTAATACAACTTCAGTAAACACAGGATTACGAAGAGGAGCATGTGTCCTTATTGAGCAAAAGATGAACAAAGAAAAGCTCTGGCTTGCCGTTATCACATCCTTGAGACAGTTGTTGTTAAGTCAATTGGAGTTTCGACAGGTGCTGACGTACTGATGTCCAAACGATTTAAAAAATCGTGGAGTTCAATCGATCACAGTGACTTTCAGACTGCCATATTTGATGTTTCAATTCATGAAAGTGATCAGAAGTGCATCAAATATCAGTGAGTTTGCCAAAAATCAACTTGGGGAGTTCCAGCTTCAAGAGTTCATAAAAGAGGAATACGCTTTAGAGCTCCAGGGGGATTACGTCGTGCTCAATGGATGGGAAAGGCAATTTAAGGTACTCACTGAAAATATAGGGATTTTTTCTTTTTTGTATACATATCCCCTATGTATACTTAAAAAAAAAACGAGTCAACGCGTTGTGTAATTTTTGGTAAGAATAGTCAGCTGTGGAAAATCAAGTTATGAATGTCAGTTAATGTCAAATTAGTAGCAATTAATTTTTTTTTTGAATCAAGACTTTTTCTTGAAACCGATATGTACAGTAAAGACAGAAGAAAGGAATGAAGGACCTGCAACAACAAGAAGCGGTTAGCTCCATTTTTGGTATTTTTGTGTTAAGTCCATTTTCTTGTTAAAAATATTTTTTGTTTGGTGCAAGATTTCCTAAAAGTGCCACAAATGCAGCTAACCTCTACTTACTACATGTCTTTGTTTTGTTATTAAGGTCCACCTTCTACTTGCAAACAGTAAGCTAAACGATCTTGAAAAGCACGCACAGCATTTCTGAGAAAATCAGGGTTTAACTCATTGCATTTTCTACTTATCCTTTCTTTTAATTCGTTTAAATTTTGCATTGAATATTGTTGTAAATTTTTGACTTCAGATAGCCCCCGAAAAAGAAATCGTTAGGCGATAAGTCTGCAGAACGCGGTGCCCAGAGTATGGGGCCGTACCTTCCTATCCATCGTTCTGGAAATCAAACGTTTAGAAAGTTTCTAACAGCATTTGTGGAATGTGGAGGGGCTACGTCCATTTGAAACCATGGCTCATCGATGGCCAAATTTTCAATTTCCGGAATGATTCTGTTTCTTAATAGCTCTAAAAATTTGTTTAAAGTAAGGTTCCCATCGATAAAATATGGACCGATAAGCCTAGTATTAACTATTAACTCTGATTTAAATTTCTTAATAATGGTTTGAATAGTTCTAATACAAGGAATAGGCCTTTCTGGATATTTTGTAGAAAATAAGTCTCTAACAGTTCTTAAGCTATTCCCATTCTATTCTATACCACATTAATACTTCTATTTTCTCGTCTTTGCTATACATTTTGAAAATCACTTTTACCTACATTAAATTGAAGAAATTGGTCTAAACTGATATCTGTCAGTTTGTCAATAATAATTTGATGTTTCCAAAAAATAAAGCTTAAAATCAAAGTTAACACAGCTGATGTTTCTAGGCTGCAACGATTACAGTAAAGCAATGCGTTGACCTGTTTTTTATAAAAGTATACATAGATACTATGTATACTGAAAAGAAAAAATCCCTGTATGTTTATTCAGAGATCAATATAGACTGTGCGAGCAAGAAGAATCTGCAACTCGCGATATTTGCTAGTTTGTTGTGAAATGTTATATGAACAGCTGGTTTCAAACAGCATCTGCTTGTCCCAAGAAATGATTTGCTGCTAACCTAAAAGAATATGAAGGTATCAAATTATGAAATTTCAAAGTGTGTGCAATGAACATGTTTCTTGGACATTTGTGGTACCTGTCAGAGGAGCTTGTTGTCCTTGCGTTTTTTCAGGACTATGTTTCTCAAGAAACGAAAAGTAAAATGGCGGATGGTTTAAAAACGGAAGAAAATGATGAACCCTTGAAGCAAACCCGAGTTGATCCAAATGTAGTCCTTAAAAAGGGTCTGCATGATTTTATATCAACTAACACAATGAGGATTTTTAAAATCATCAGAGTTTCTGCAAAAAGATGTAACAGAATGGAAAGAAGACGAATCCTACAAGAAAAGTAAAGCAATAGTTAGTTCATTAAGAGTTGTAAATGATGGAGCAGAACATGGAGTGGCACTGATGGAAGAGTACAATAAACAATAGTACAAAAGACGAAGAAGAAAAGCAATACTTATTGTTCTTAGTAAAGCAATTTAGAAGCAAATTTTTGGAATTTAAAAAATCTACTTTAAAAGCAAGTATAAACAACAAACTAATTTTTTTTAGCTTCATAGGTTTGTTTTATGTGTAACAAATCGAAAGTCTCTTAGTTAGTTAGTTCAATTCTAATTGTCCCTGAAAATAGAAAATTTTCAACCGTGGCAGCAATCCCTAAAACTTGGCTTAAAAATCTGAAAAAATTACAGTAATTTTTTTTCTATAAAACAGATCAAAATTATAGGGTAACACATTGAAAATTTACAAAAAAATCACTCTCATATAAGAACCACCGTAATACATAGTTACTGGCAGTATACTTATGTTCACAAAAAACTGTAACGCGATATTTATAATTATAATTAATCGAACAGATCATAAAATCAATATAAATATCAACGTTTCGCTGTACGTTGACAGATTCTTCAGGAATTGTCCAATCAATTATAATTACAAATTACAGCATTTCATAAATCAAAGAAAGCAGTTGTTAGATTCTAAAAACATAACAAATTGGCAAAATTAATTAATGTTTTCTCACCCAAACCATGGTACTAGATGCAGAGAGATGAACGGATATTCGGACTTTGTTCACTCACTATGACATTCTTTGAATTTTAATTACAGCTTTGGACTCGGGGAGATGCTCACGATCAAACGACTTCTAGAAGTAGTAAGTCGCAGTAGTAAGTTTGCTTACTTAATTTTTAGGTGAGCATATTTTCCGCGGTCACGTAGGCGACGTTGTATCGAATTTAATTTACGTATTGAGCTTAACGATTTATGAGATGCTGAATTCTTACAGTATTAAAAATATCTTTAACTTCGTTTACTTTAGTTATAACTGTTTGCGTAGCGTAGCTGGTCGAAGCCTTTGTTTCATTGTCATTTTCTTGAAAGAACTCTGTTAAGCTGAAATCGTCTATATCTTCAATTTCAGAAGTATTCTTTAATAGACTGACATCATTATTAAAAATAGAAGGTCCCAATTCCTTGATAGATTCATTAATCAGATTCTTAGCACTACCTTGCACTTCTTTTACTGAACCATTAATATCCACAAAATCTACAGGTATGCTTTGAAAGCCGAAAGGCCGATCGCTGTCAAAATCATTCTATTTTTACAATATAAATATTAAGTTTTCTGACGAGCCAAGCATTATAAAGCGAAAACAAAACTGTATTTGTAGCTGTTAGATTCCTTAATATAATTAAAGCCATTGTATGAGACGATCATAGATGTATCAATTAATTAGAGATTCGTATTAGGTTCCCGTGTGTAGCCCGTGGCAAAGCTGTTACCTACATCACGCCAAAAATTACTGCGGATTACATGAGCGATTACCACAGGACAAGAGATATTAGCATCAGACGGCGATTATCTCCGACGTGATGTACTTCCGGTACCAGACTGCTTCCGGCGAACTGCGTGACACGTCTTCGTCAATGTTGTTCCACGTCCGCAGGGACTCGCAATTGCAATCAGGAGCATCAGGACCATTACTCTTTCACTGTCTTATTGGGTTTATTGTGACGGTAAATTGCGAGGATCCTGTTATCTATTCTTTGGTTTTTTCAGTGTTTATTGTTCGCCGATATTTAGTGCTGTAGTTTATGGTCGCTGCAAGAAGCTCACCAGATAAAGCAAGTATTTATATAACAATAAATTGTTTTTTTTTGCGATAATCCTAAAACGATTTCGATCGGAACTGAATTATTTATATAACGTTTGCAACATTACGTCGGGCTACGATATTAAAATGGCGGTGGTCGTGATGCAATTTAGAATTTAAAACAATTATTTCGAACATTAGATTCGTGGAATTTAATTACAATATTCTGTTTGTTCGGGTTATTACCAATCCGTGTTTCACGTGTATTGTTTTATCGCATAAAACACTAACGTAATCGGGCCAGTAAAAATATTAAAATTTCATCCAGACTGAATTTATAATGATTTAACAACAACGAATGATTTTTTTTCACTAATTCTAATAAATACTAAAGCAACGGAGAAAATAAATTAAAAAATTAAATTTCCTTTAATATAATTTTCTTTCTCTTTAATTGTTTACCGTTAGCCTTTGCCATCATGAATCATGACTGACCTATGCAATAAAACTGCATTCGGAGAATATCAACTGCGTATTGCATCATCAAACAGGGCAAGTGTTCCACATGCAAAGTTATTCCTAATCGGAATTTCTGGTATAAACCGTATAAAAGGCGACTGGGTTTCATGATTAGATAACACATAACTACAAGTGGTGTGGTCGTGCACATCACACAGAGTCCGAAGCCGTAAGTAGCATTCACCGAATGTCATACTGTGGGATAAAACTCCGAAAATTCGTCTGTCTCTCTGTACCCAATACCATGGTTTGGGTGAGAAAACATTAATTCATTTGCCAATTAGTTATGTTATTGGAAACGAACAACTACTTTATTTGATTTACAAAACTCTGTTTCTCCTCGTAAGTTTATTTTGAATTTGTGTCGTACGATATCGTATTTTTAATTACATTTAAACGTTACATTTATCTGAAATATGCTTTTTAATAATTTAAGTGAATTATTATAACTATTCATTATTGTTCTTTTTAACCTATTAAGTTAGAGGGTATCACTCCATTAACACCGAAGAGTACAGTTCACATTTTGTACAATCCTACATTTTATCAAAATCAGATTTATTCCAAAGTTGACATCGTAAATCTATTCTATATTCACGGGGAGTGTTCTTAAATTGTCGAGATCAGAGTACGTGCTTTCAAGGAAAGGTATCCGCTTTTGCCACCTTTGAATAAAACAAAATTTGGAAGAATTGAATTTAACTTTATACAATTTTGAAACAGTGAAAATATAAACAAATAAAACAAATATCACGAAAACATCAAGCAGCGATTCTAGTTTTTTGGCTGAAACGAAATTTAAATTACCAAATTATGAAAAAAATTTTTCCCTCTTTTATTCATTCTTTACTTTTATCCTCTTATATATCTAGTGACTCACATCTTTGTCATATTCGAAGTTAATCATAATAATTTCGTGAACTTCTTCCTCATTTACTCCTTTGTGTTATCTATTAGCAGTATGTGGTCGACATCGCCCCAGAGCTATCATCTTCCCTCAATAATCATTACAGCGTATTGTGTACATGTCTGTCACTTTTACGTTCACCATGAAGGGTACGCAATTGCTGGCGTTCTGGGCCATCATCATCGACACGTGTCCGCCACAAATTCGCTTAAATACCATTTCAGGATCGGTCGACGTAATTAGCATTAGCTAGGCGTGCAGTTGTTACCTCTGCTATCCTTCGGGAAAACTGACCCCGTAATGGAACCCGCGACCGTGCACCGCCAAGACAAACGATGACAAATGAGGCTTGTAATTACCAACCCCATGATAGCATCGACTTAAACCTTTGTGCATGTGCAGACATGCTCGTAGACATGTTTGCAAAAACAAAAGACGCGTTTTGTTTTTTCAAACTTTAAGGCTGCAAAGAACTTTTTCTATGGCCATTGTCCATTAATTGGTGGACTGAAAAGTTGATAATTTTCCACAACCTGAATTGTCTCGTACATAATGACCCACATGCGCGAAGTCATGAAAATGCAGGTGAATTGACACATTGAATTAATTCGTTTGAGAATATTCCTCCTTTGATTACTTCGCTTGGGGAATGTGATTCGAAATCTCAAAATGCTAATGATTAAGGTGACAATGGCAGATATGGGCGACACATCACGTTGACATTTACGTAACAGGGTCACGATGAGAATCGCTAAAATAAACAAAATTGGAGCGCACCCGCATTCATTACTGATTGGCCAACAAATAGGACCGCGAACCTCATTTTAGGGGCTAACACAACTGCAGAACCAAATACAAAAAAGACTGTCCTCTGACGAATAGGATGCAAGTTTTCTCAATGCTAATTCGAGCAAGCAAACAGATGATGATACAAAGTTACCTAATCTCCTCCACAAAATAAGAGTATAAAAGGCAGAACGGGTATCGTGCAAACCAATATTCGCTAGTGTTGAATAGTCTGGCGGTATTCACCCGCTGATGCTGCAATAGTCCGGCAAAGCATATTGCTACGTATTTGATGGTTTGCAAATGTTGAGATGTGCAAATTAAGGTCATCCCACTGACCGGCTAACTTCTACGTTTCAACTTGGAGATTCAACTACTGATTCCTGGCAGCAAACGATTGAAGCTTTCTTGGAAAAGATGGTCTCTAAGGATGATCCGACGGCTGAAACTGATATCCAAAGCAATATACGAGCTGAAAATAGAGAGTGGCGGAGATTCTTCCGGAAGTGCTGGTGTCCATCTCTAACTTATGCCTCAGAAAAGGGGTCTATCCCCACCAATGGAAGCGTGGTAGGTTGAACATACTGCTGAAGTCCCCGGAAAAACCCATCGACGAAATATCCTCCTACAGACCAATCTGTCTTCTTCCTGCAATGGAGAATTTTGTGGAGAGGCTGATGGCTCTTCGATTAAGACTTCCGTCACTAGATAATTACAGTAAACAGCAAACCATTTGCAAACCAAACAGCCGCCATTTTAGTGCAAAATATTGGCGGGAAATTTAAATGCTAATACTATGGAAACTAATTCCAGTTTTTAAAAATGTCGTTGCATGATCGTCGTCATTAGGGTTTCTAATGTCATATCAAATAAAATTTGTCCATTTTAATTTGGAACATCTATCAGATGAAGAGAGTTAGTGAAAATGTATCAGGAAGAATTACCCTTGGACAAGTAACTAATGCAATTAACAACTTTTATAATCGTTTAGGATATTGCACGGAGGTAAATGAAGAAATTTTTGAAAACTTGTTGTGATGTTTGTTTTGAATTAAAGAATTTCTTTTTTCCTTATGTTTTAAATTTACTTATTTTAAACAAGAACAAACTTATCCAATGTAATTGAAACAGTCGCTATTATTTTGTAGTACAAGTATATCGAAATGACTAATAACAGAACAGATTCATGACAGCTGTCATCTCATGTTCTATTTTAAAAAGGACAGTTTAATTTACAAATTGTAAATGTAGCTATGGATTCTCAGATTCGTACGTAACAGCAATGTTTTATGTGAAAATAAATTCACGGTTATAAAATTATACATTAGGTGCTTTCCAATTGCATAGACGAGCTACTCGGAAGCTACTCCGGAGCTACACTCAAATGTGTTCCAATTGCATTTTGAATAGCTCGGAGTAGCACCGAGTAGCTCGTTTGTGCAATTGGAAAGTGCCTATTGCTATAATTCTAATATGTGCAACGTTTACTTTACCGAGGTATAAAAGTTTCTAGAAACTGGAGGGCATAAAATGCTCTGTCTCATTCAACAAATTTTATAACTAAAAATCTAGAGATTAATTAAATACATAAAATGAAATCATTTTTTAAAGCATTTTATTATTTCATTTTACATTTCGCATTGCAATACTCCAACTACTATTAGTTACATTAGTAATTGTCTTTTTAATATTTTTTAATGAAAAAAAAAAATTCTACTTTTAACGTATAATTGGGTTATTTTTTTCAATATCTGATAGCAACTTGGTATATCCTTCGGGACTGAATATTTTTGTTCTAAAGAATTTAAAAATTCATTAGTGGGTATACTGTTATTTAATATATGATTTTCGTGTAATCGATATTCTGCTTCAACTAGGCACATGTAATTGTACAAATTTTTTGTTGGTAAAATTAATAAGTTGTCTTTATATTCTTTTAATAAAGTAAATTCAATTACGGAATTATCCTTCATATTGCTCGGTGACGTATGTACACTATTATAACATTTATTACATACATTTAATTTTTTGTCTACTTTGTAAATAATATTACCAATTAGATAATATAATGATGTTTTTAATTTTTCATCAAAGTTTTTTACAGCATGTGTTTCTTGAAGAGCAATTTCAGGATCTGTTAATATTTCTTGATTAGCATCAGTTTTTATTATCTTACTTATTTTCGAGCAATATTGTATAACATATGTTGAATTATCTACGTTATAATTGCTTCTGTTTAAATTGGTTTCAAATTGACTCAAACACAATAATCTTAATAAAACTTTGAATTGTTGGCAATCTGGTGTAGGATTCTTTGCCCTTATTTGCGAAAATCCATTTTCCCTGACGTCTTGTGTTAACCGACCATTATATATTCAAACTTTTCTTTTTGAAGGTAAATTTTTTGAAATTCTAATGCACTTTCCGTTGCTAGGAGAATTCCAGTTTGAAACGGTTTCCAGGACTTGTTAATTTCAATGCCATACATTACTTGTTGCACCGATCGCAAAAAATCTATCGCTTCATCATAATTTTCTTTTTATTATACCTGCATCAAAATCTCTGTTTTTAAAACTAGAAAGCGTGCGAAAATGGGCGATTAAAACACGCCGTGTTTTAAAGTTGCCTAGGGAACAACATACATATACAATCTCCATGTTATCGATTAAAAATGCGATCCACAGGCAACTTTGCAAAATGAATTTAAATTTATATCTCCGCTGCGCGTCGCACTTTTAAACCCATCGCGCGTGCTTTAAAGGCTTTCTTATGCACTTGTATTATAAGATACTATTATTTTTCAAAGATAATGCTAAAGTATGGTACCTACTTGTCATTAATTTGAACCAACGATATATCATTTTTATGAACCAAGCAGTTGTCCTATGATCCTCATGGAGTTTCTTTTTAGTAATTAAATATAAAATGCCTGCTGCTACATCGTTATTTATATATATTTTTAAATACATGAACAGGATCAGGTGCAAATAGCAAATTTTCATTTTCAAGACATGGATGTGGTATACTGTTTTTTATCATGGTATGTCTGCCTGCAACAATGTTTAATTTTCTCCATAATGCCCTATTTTGACCACCCATATCTGAAATTACTTCCCGAACTGTGATTCCAATTTCATTATAATTTTTGATTATTGTTTCAATCCTATGATATAACTGATCAGAATTGAAAGAATTGGATGTAAAATCATATCCTATTATTTGTTTCCATCGTGTTGTCACCCCTGTTAACATGTATACTATAATCTATTCACGGTCTTTTTAGACTCTAGAGGGCCATGCTTTTTTTTTCGTTAAGTTATGTACATGATTTTTGATAGAACTCAAAATGTGACAAATGTAAACTTCTGACACTTTAATGTCAGTCCCATCGACTATATTGCTTCTTATACTCTACGATGGCATGAAGAAAGTAAAATAATAGCATTAAAACAAATAATTACTTGTGACTTTGTAATACTAAGTCAAAATGCTCAAAATCATCAATGTTTTTCGGCGTCAGTTTTCAAAAATATAACCATCAAATTAAAATGGAACATATTCACTTGGAGGTACCAACAAAAATGTCACCCTAACATGGCCTAATCTGAGTCTAAAAAGATCGTGAATGGATTATAAGGCATGTGTTGCTAACTGTTCTGCAGTATTATCACTATTTGAACTATTCATTGTTGGTCTACCTACTACTGTAGAAACTGTATTGTCATCATGTAATCCAGGCTTAATAGCTATTTCATCAAAAATCAACGTTGTATGCTTCTCCTCCAGTTTAAAATTTTCTGTCTGTAATAATTTAAAAAAGCATTTACTTAAATTCTAAACACTAAGCTATTTTACGTAATGTCACTAAATAATTATTAATTTTTAATTAATTATTAATAAGTAATTACCTATAGTTATTTAGTGACAGTAAATTTACCAACTCCACTGCTTACTTTCATTTTTAAAAAGTTGAAAAGCTTCTTCCATGATACCTGGCTGAAACTTTAAATTTCTTAGACGGTGTTGCAAAGTTCTAATGCTAGGATATGGCAAATGCCGTTTAATTTCTTCATATCCTTTAGATCCACATGCAAGGTACAATCTCAATCCTTTTGCAATAATTGTATTTTCTGATCATTCAGATCCTCTACATTTATTCCGGTCCAAAAAATCTAACTGATCTTTATTAAATAATTTCTCTGTATTTGTATTTCTTTGTTCTAGTTTTTTCTTGTATTGTCGGCACTCTCTTAATGCTGCCCTCAACCGTTAGCGTAATTTATAAATAATGGATTGCACATTTTGTGGTGATTCATTTTCTATATCACAGTTTAAGAATTCAAAATCATAGTCATCATAAAAAATATTTCCATCTTCTTTATCTGCATTTAATAATTTTATGTACATGTATTAATTAAGATATACAGACTGAGTCATAGGTATGGAATAATTAAAATATCTAAAAAATGATAGATACCACAAGGTTGATATTTTACATCAAGATATTAACAATACCAATATTGTTGCCAAGCATCTACTTTCACTACTTTCATAGAAAATGATACCAACTTTATAATTTCCAATAATATATTTTGTCACATTTTGATAGAATTCTGTGTTTTCATTACATTGGTATCAAGATTGCTACAGATTTCATTACTAAACTTGGAAAATACTGATATGTAAATATACCGTTGTTACCACGCAAATTAAATCTAATAAACTGTTTACACTATTGTTTCCAAAACTGAACTTAAGTATTCTAATATTGGAAAAGTTAAATTATTCAATTTTGGAAGCAAAACTGTAAATCAACAGCCTATTAGATTTCATTTGAGGCGTAATAACGGTATATTTAAGTACCAATATTTTCCAGTTTACTAACGAAAGCTTAATGAAACGAAAGATACTATCAAAATGTGATAAAATATAGGGGAGACTGGGGTGACTGTGCGCACTTTTGCTTCAGACCCCCAGAATATAAAAAATAATAAAGATAATGCCACCATTTTTAGGTACACAATGCTCCAGATATTTGCGGAACAAATTTGAAAATACGATATTTCCATTTCGGATATCGATATTAACGATAGAGCGATAATAACGGTGTATCAATAAATATCGATATTTTTAAGTTACCGACAACCGATATTGAAAATATGATATCGCGCACCCCTAGGTCCAACCGTTGCATGTATGCAACCATCTAGAGCAGAGAATACACCTAAACCATTGTTCAGTTTTAAGTAGCAATTCCTCACATCTGTGGATGTATATGTCTTCTTCTGGATTTCAGTTACTTTTGCATAAATATAAGTTTCTCGCGCGCACACTTACCCCTTCACAATGCGCACAGTTTCCCCGTACCTACATCATTTTATTGTTATTATCACAAAATTGTAAAAAAGAATTTTTCAATAAATACCAAATGCGCAATGCATTCTTTAAATGTTACTGAATATCGTAACACAAAACTGAA
This sequence comes from Dorcus parallelipipedus, assembly GCA_958336345.1. NCBI lineage: Eukaryota > Metazoa > Arthropoda > Insecta > Coleoptera > Lucanidae > Dorcus > Dorcus parallelipipedus. The sequence goes on from OY284478.1 coordinate 40,360,075, forward strand.
ATTAAAATATTTATAATTAATTTATTTACGGCTTAAGTTTTCGGAATCCAAACATACATTGAAAACTCATTGCTGCTATGACGACATACCGAACTTGATTGGTAAAGCAGATACTATTAGGGCTTTCAAAAATTAGAGTTGTGGATGGATAACATAGATATCATGAGCAGTAATTTCTTGTAAGTCTATTACTTTTGGAGATCAATGGGTGCGTACAGTTACCCCGTGCGCACACTTACCCCATTTTTTCCTGCACTGTGTTCCATTGGAAATAATAAAGTTGGTATCATTTTCTGAGAAAGTGGATGCTTGGCAACAATGTCGGTATTGTGGTCTGATCTCTTCACGTAAAATATCATTCTTGTGGTATCTGTCATTTTTGAGATATTATTATTATTAATTATTCCATATTTCTTAGGGTAAATGTTCCAGTAGTCAGCCACTTAAACATAATTTTTTTTGTTAGCTATGGCATTTAACAGTTTCAATGAAATAGTATAACAAAAATTGCATGATTTATAGAAATTAATAAGTTTTCAATCAATAATAATAGTTATATTATAATAACACTACCAAATTTTAGAAAAATTTATTTCGTGTTTAAATACAAAATTGCCTATAGTCAGCCAGTTAAGACATAATGCCAGCCTTTAACATTCCAGTGGTCAGCCAGAGTCGCCGAAGCACATTTTGGGCACTTAAATTGTATTATATGTGTTTTAGTTTGTTATAATGAACTTATCATTCTTAACGAAACATTATAAAATGTATTAAATAATAAAAACTAGAAAATACTGTAAAGGTACAAATTTGTCAAAAATAAAATACTTTAAAATCAACTTTATTTGCAGAAAACAATAACAAAAAAGGAAAATAATTATTGTAATCATGTACAATAATTAAATGTGTATAATACTTATAAAAACATATTTGAATAAAATAAAAAGTTCATATAAAAAACTTTTTTTTTTAAATTTATGCAAATCTCTGTTTTGTTTACCTTTTTGCTAGTTAACATATTAATTCTAAAAGAAAACAACTAGTTATATATTCGCTCAAACAACGGGCTGGCTTAGGAATGTCGGACATATAAGTTGTCCTATGGCCAGCCCCTCATTTTTCATGGAAAGAAAATGAAAATGAAATAGAAACTAAAGTCGACATTATTTACAATAGTAAACTTATATTTTGATCAAATGAAAAGGTGTTATAACAAAAATATATAAAAAAAAACAGAGAGTTATCAACTTGTGAACAACTAGAGCAATTTTAGTAAAAAATTAATTTTTCACTGCATTTGTACTTAGTATACTACTTTCTAAAGTGGATTAAAAATCGCGGGAAAGATATACATATCTCATTTTTGCAGTCTACAGTGTAAAAATGCAGACACAATTCATAAATGAATCTTTTGAATGTTTGTTTCTTATTAATTAAGAAAAAAAGCTGGGTGGCCGACTTCTGGAACGGGCCGACTTTAGGTGCATCTACCCTACTCAGTCTTTATAAAGTACATTTCATAAAAATTAGTACATTGGTCACTTTCACTTGACTCGTTAGATTCAATATGATTACATAGTTTTTTATTTGATAGCCCATGTTTTTCTGAAAAATCTCCTTTTCTTTTATGCAAATTCCATCAACAGTTCAGAAGTTGCAGTAGGTTCCTTCTTCGTAGGAGATAGTGCCATTTGTATTGTTTCAGACATGAGAATTCTAAAATCTTCAATATTAAAACTGATTTTTCCTTTTTCCGTTATCACCATTGTAAAAAAAGTAGCTTCAGAAGCTTCTGACGAAGCTGTCGAACGACGGTGAAACGTTAAGTGTATAGTGTCCGGTTAAAAGATTTTGTGATACAAATTTCATCGGACAAGAACCAACTTTAAATAAAAAAAGTACGTAAACACCTCGTCGCCAATTTGTTATGTTGAGAGGAGGGAGCCGAATATGTTTCGTAATAGTATTAATTTATTAATATGTAAATCGGTACACTTTTTGACATTAATATTTACTTATTATTTATGTACTAACTATCATATGTTTTTTTATACATAACACTCAACATGGCGGAAGAGGTCAAAAACATGATGCGTAAGCTAAGCGAGCAGCAACAAGACTGAGCACAAATAGCGCGGTCGTTCACGAGTGGGGGTTAACGGATAAATTCTGCAAGGGAAGTTGTTAAGAGAAGATAGCAGAATTACGTAGGAGAGTGGATGAAATAGAAAAATATAGTAATACGTGGGTCATTCCATTTATCTTGATGTGCGATGATTTGCGATCTTGTGAAATTAAAGAAAACCAGTAACGAATTTTCGATTCCCACAATATACAGTCTAATGGACCGGCATGCACACTAACTTTAAAAAAACTTCGTCGGCGTGAGGTTATTTCATAATTTTTTCAAAGAAGTTCTTGGTTTCATTCATCCAAAAGTTTATTTAAAAGGAATTTTAAGGTAACATTTTACTTTTGTTTCAGTTGAAAATTTGTAATAAAAATAAGCACGGTTGATCACCAGCGTTTCTTAGTTCATAGTTCTTTTTTTCAAGATGAATTTTTAATGGACCTTATGCCTCTCTATGTTCAACAAATTATAATAATAATTTTTTGACGGCATATAAAAATGTTAATGTCTCACTTTACCCTGGCAACTTCTTCGTCATTAAATATTCTCTACAGTACGTTAAATGTACACTTTATTCCTTTTTTTGTAAATTTTCAAATTACGAACTTTATGAAAGGGCACTGTGTATGTAAGAATATGTATAAAAAAACAGGTTTGTTATTTTATTAAAAGTATCCGAACAGTTTACATATCCATGTGTGTGAATCTGATTTGGCAGATGTTACGTTTGTTCTTGTGACTGTGGTAATGCGAGCGCTAATTACAAAATAACACGCTATTGCGCCATCAAGATACGTTCGTGCGGAACTTTCTACGTGCATACACACTGGCAGGAGGCAAACATCTTAATTTTTCGCCGCTTTGTTTTGAAGTGTATTCAGCGTTCGTTCAACACGCGGGAAACGGAGCGTCATAACGCGAACCAATCTGGCGAAAACGAAAAAAATAATTGGGTTTTCCGCCTCGAGCTATTAATTCTTGCCCCACGATCTTGTTCCGCATCACATAAAATACGAGCTTTTGCCTGCACTTTCATGATTCGTTCCGGCCTCACGTGATCATGCCCGAGCTTAGTTTTATTATTCTAGACCTAGACGTGCAATGCTCCGGAGTTAGATACCTTTTTTCTTTCTCTCGGTGGATGGAGAGTTTCAACTGATTAAAATTTGTTTTCGCTCACCAGAATCGATTCAGGATGAAAATCATAACAAGAGATTCACGAAACTTTTACTTAAAGTTATTCATGAAGGTATCACAACAAATTGTAACTTATGGTTCTGGAAAATTCCATAACTTTTTCTTTTCATAGCCTGTGAAACAAAAAAATACATGTACATATATATTTTTCAGCTGTATTTTGTATCACTACCTCCCACATTTCATTACATAATACCTTTTTAATTTAAAATAAAGTTAGTGCGCTGACGTCTTCCGTATTTGCAAGGACCATAAATCACTGTTACTGGCGATGGCGGTGCTATAATAGTTACTTATGTATCAAGGGCATAATTAGGAGATTATAGCCCGAGGGTACGTTTAATGCACGACGCGAAGCGGTGTGCTTTTAAATGCTCGAGGGCTATTATCTACAATTATGCAGGTGCTACATACAGCGTTTTATTTCATTTTGGCGTTAAAATTTCCAAAATGAATGGATTCAATATTTTTATATCGTATGCGAGTGACGTGCACGTTGCTTCCATAAAATAGTTATGTAGAATGTTTGTATTACCATTGTTTTGTTTACGTTAGCAATTTAAAGCATTAGGGCAATATTGTGCAAATTATGCCCTCAATTGAGTGCTAATAAACGAGATTACGGTTTCAAAATAAAATAAATGGAATTATCTATTTATGCTATTCAGTCAAAAACAAAAACAAAATATGCTAATATAAAATTATTTTAGGTCCCTGAAGCAAGTCGGATGTAGATGTGAGTTTTTAAATGGCAAGTTTCATTCAAACTGAAACTTAAAATTTATTTACCTTTCTTTATTATGGTACATTTTAAAATAGATGCGTTAACTCAGTAAATGTAAACTCCCACTTTGTAAAGAAAATCAAATGTAACCTTTGATTAGTAAACATCTAATTTAGTAAAATTTGCATAGAATAAAACGCGAGCGAATTGCATAGAATAAAATGCGATACGAATAGCCTACAGTTGTAACATATTAAGGCTGCTTCCGACTCGTTGTTAAACAATCGTCCGATTCATGCTCAGACTCCTGGTCAGACCGTGGGCGCTGTGGTCACATTTTAAAACGCAACCACTGTTGTCGTTATACAGTGTGTCCCAGATTGAGTAGGCTACCATGGGTAACTTTCTTATTAGTGAAGATAGAGATTTGGTTAAATGGGCAATATTTTGCAGTTTTATGTGCTGATTCAGATTCCGTTGAGAAAATTTGAAAATTCCGAATAGTTCAGATATTATCGCAGAAAAACTGAAAATCGCTATTTTCTTTAATGTCCAATAACTTCGCAATTATAGAAATATGAAAAAATGTTTCATATAAAAGTTACTATGTTTGATAAAATACAGCTGAAAATACAGTCAAAATAAAATTCAAGATGGCGGCTGTCAAGATATTGATAGCAACTTTCTTATTTTAAATGGACGCCATATTGAATTTTTGTACGATTAAATAGCATTTTTTTTTTCTCGTTTCAACCGTGTATCACAACCCATATCAAAAAAAAATTATTTAAAAAATTTAATTTTTTTTTTTTAAATCAAGTAAGCGGGTTGCCTTTACTTGCTTAGTAATAAGTAAAGGCAACCCGCTTACTTGATTAGTAATAAGTGCAGGATGGAGAAGAACTTGTTATCGATTACTTCAGTACAATTTTGTCTAAAGCTGAAACTATTGTGTAACCAGGAAGGAGCTCTTTGCTGTGGTGAAAACATTGGAACATTTTCACAAGTAGGTACCTTTATGATCGGCAGTTTCATCTTCAATCAGACCATGCAGCGTTGACATGGTTGCTCCAATTCAAAAACATAGAAGGCCAGCTTGCCAGATGGATAGAAAGACCGCAGGAGTATGATTTTACAATCGAACATCGCCCAGGTCGAGTCCATAACAATGCAGATGCACTCTCCAGAAGACCGTATCTTGAAAATTGTCAGCACTGCTTGAAATTGGAGGACAAAGAAGGAATAATTCCTATCAAAAAAACACGTGTCACAAACAACCAATGGCAATCGCAGATTATAAGCCAAGAGCAACGCCAAGAGGAAGACATAAGGGATATAATCTCTTGGAAGCAAAAAGGACAACATCCAACTTGGGCTGAAATATCGGACAAAAGCTCAATTTTCAAAAGCTACTGGGCACAGTGGGATTCTTTAAAGTTAGAGAACGGAATTCTTAAAAGAGAATGGGAGTCACCTGATGGCTGCGAAATTAAAGAGCAGTTAGTCCTTTCAAAAATTAGAATTGCTGAAGTTTTGGAAGAAATACATGGTGGTACGTCAGGTTGGCACTTGGATATCAATAAGACACTGGTAAAAGTCCGAGAAAATTGGATGAAATGTAGAACCAATGTAGAGAATTGGTGACTCGAGAAAGACTACATCTATATAACGTCGGTGCACCCTTCGTGAGAATTGCCATTCACATAGCCGGCCTGTTTCCAGAAACCGATCTCGGAAATAAGTACATCGCGGTGGTAACCGATTACTTCACTAAATGACCAGAAGGTTACTCGTTGCCTAATCAGAAAGCAACAACTGTCGCCACTGCCCTCATAGAGAATTGGATAACAAGATTTGGGGTGCCAATGGAGCTTCACTCCGATCAAGGTAGAAATTTCGAAGGAAGTGTCTTTGAAGAATTGAGCCGGATGCTTGGCATTTTTAAAACGCACACTACCCCGCAATCAGACGGAATGGTGGAGCGATTCAACACAACTCTAGAAAGACAGTTGTCCAAAGTAGTCCCCATAAACCAACGCGACTGGGATCAACATTTGCCCATTTTTCTAATGGCATATTGTTCCGTAATACATGATACAACTAAATGTGTTTGCCATATGATTTGAAGTTTGGACGTCCAGGAACTAGGAGGTCTGAATTGCACGAGTATCTACAGGACCTCGAGAATTGATTGGCGAGCACTCACCAATATGTGCGAGGAAACATCAATCTGGTCACCGACAAAATGAAGACTCGGTACGATAGATGACCCAATCAAATGGGATTCCAACCTGCCGAAATCAGAATCGATATGTCGTCAGCATAACTTATGTCCCATATGTTTTGGCATAAATTTCAGCAGGCGATAAAATGGGTAATAAAAAGAAAATATTAAGTCTAAATTATAATATTAATGGACATTAAAGTAGCGACATCTTTTGATCGCTTGTTGACCTGATATTGCAGTAGGATTGACAAATTGAAGCCAGTCCACCACCTAATAAGTCATCCCAATGCAAGGCTGCCATGTGCTGTCAAAGCAATGATTTAATAAACGACATAATAATAAAGCACATGGCCGCCTTGCATTGGGATGACTTTTTAGGTGGCGGACTGGCTTCAATTTGTCAATCCTACTGCAATATCAGGTCAACAAGCGATCAAAAGATGTCGCTACTTTAATGTCCATTACTTTCACATCGCATTGGCGAATAACCCTGGGACATATCGGTTTGGTTTGCAGTGGAATTCTCGGGCTACGGTTCTGCTGATGAAGGCCCAACTAGGCCTGAAACAGCTGTACAGAGCCTGCTCGGGGAATCCGCTGCAATCAAAACCGATTTGCACAAAATTTTTTATAATATTAATGTCTCTTAAGCCGAAATAATACGCAGTTTTGAAAATCAGAATATATCGCGTAGAACCATTTATCGCACAATTGCTGAATGTGAGCAAGGGATTCCTTCTATGGACCTTCCAAAAATGGAAGAGCTCGCATCTTTACCAGAGTAAGAACCGAAAGTCTAATAAAGAGAGCAGAAAACACTTGGCACTTCAGTAAGAAAAGTGGCACTAGAATATCGAACATCTAAGAACACCATATCGCCAAAACTGTCGCGGAATGGCCCAAATTACCGAAAAAGAAGAAAAGCCCCAAAAATATACAGCCAACTAGGCAAAATCCCGATATGTTGCCGTGCATTAAGAAGAGTACATTTTGAACAACCGAATGATAATTATGAATGACGAAAATTACTTCACACTAAGCAACTCTGAACTGAAGGGAAATGGCGGTTTTTTAAACTGACAATATTGAAGAGGTCCCCGCTAATGCCAGATATAAACGAAAAGCCAAATTTGCAGATAAGGTGCTAGTATTGTGCGCCATTTCCACAAGAGGAGGTAGGTGGGCCGTATGTGGGCCGAGTAAGAGGTGAAGCCCTGAATAGTCAAAGATACATCGATAATTGTTTTACAGAATTGCTTAATTTTATTGAAGAAGAACACGCTGGGGCAATATTATGTTCTGACCAGAACTTGCGTCCTATCACTACGCAAGACAAACTCAAAATTGGCTAGCAGGGCAAAACGTACCTACCATTTGTTCCGCGAAACGAATCCTCCTAACCTTACTCAGGCTCGTCCCATAGAATATTCTTCGGCTCTTTTTTCTCGAAAAGTTTACGATGGAGGATGGGAAGCCCAAAATGAGGAGGAACTTCGACGCAGAATATAGAGAAAATAGCGAGAAATCGATGCAAATGTCGTCCAAAACCCATAAGAGATGTCCGTAGAAAGTTGCGTCTTATGAAAGACCATGGCCCTCCGTACTGAATTTAAGTTTATAATTTTGTAGTTTATGAAAAAGTTAAGTTAAGTTAAAGTTTTTTGCGGAAAAAAATGTTGAAATTTGTGCGAAAACTTATGGAACATACGTTACATGCAAATCCTACAAGTGTCTACATGGTTCGGAAGAACGTTAATAAATAATAAATATAGAACCGGATCTAAAATGGAGACCCGAAGAACTCCTTCTTCTGTAGGTACTAAATTCTTGTGATAGTGCCGTTTGGTGTTTAACAGCGATTTTTCCTTGGGTTGGGTAGGGTATCAAGAATTAAGAGTAGTTCAACTCTTTGAAAAGTGTTTCCAAAAACATCCTGCGCGGTCCGTAGACCTCCGTTTTCTAAAGCCGTATTGGGGGTCATTAAAAATATCAAACTCCTTAGTAGAGGAAGTTAACCGAACGTAGAGCACTCTTTCGAGCACACTAATGAAACAGGTCTGTAGTTTTCGCGGTCTAATGGAACGTTATTCTTATAACGCGTGGTTAATTGAAAAGTTCATCAAATTGGGTTTGATTTTTTGATGAAAGAAGACACAGTGACAAATACACCAAGACAACCACCGGAACAAACACAAAAAGACTGCCCCCTGACAAATAGAATCCAACTCTGCTCATTGCTGATTCGAGCATGCATACAGACCAATGAAGCAGAGTTACCTAATCCCCGCCACGAAAATACGGTATAAAAGGAAGTATGCGAACGGTTCCAGACAGTGCCGCGTATGCAGAATTGTCGAGCAAATCTCACACCATCGCTTGTGCAGAATTTTGGAGCAAACACTCACACCGCCGCTTGTGTAGAATTGTCGAGCAGATACCCACCCTTCACATACTTCGTCAAAATCAAATCAATTAATTTAATGGGAAAAAGAAGTCAGAATTGGGACACCCTGAATGAATTCTTACATCGAGTTCGACTTCCTGTAACAGTTACTTCACTACCAGCGACACCGCCATCCAGTAGCAAGAGACCATCAGCATCAACTGAGTATCCAGTTATTTACTTCTTGGTTGCCATCGATTGTAACCGAATAGAACCCCTTCTCCGTTACGTTGCAAGATCCAAGGAGACTTTCTGTAAGGAGATCATATCGTATAGCACATTGTTAAATGTCAGACAGACATGTTATTTTTTATATTTGTTATTTAAATAAAATGCTACCTACCTTTATGACCTACCTAGTTGACTCTGTATATGTTGCGAACGCTGGGGGAAAATCGTTGATGTTAAAAGAAAATCTACTTGGAATTATGCGAAGCTCAGTGGAGACGGGGTGGGCTACAAATAGATCGTCGGTAGCTCGATACTTGGATATAAAAGGGGCGCCACCTAGCGAATAATTGTCCAAGTAGTACAGTAAAATCATGGCCAGCTCCATTAACATTCACTGACGTGTATGTATGACCGTTTCAATTCGCTTAAAATTCAGTTCCGAGAAAGCATGCCATGGAGTACTCCCCTCAGCGCTCCCTATTAAAGATACTACAAAACTACTGATAGTAACGTAATGACAACTGCAATTACTTAAAAACTCACAAGAGGCGCTGAGAGGAGTACCCGTCAGAATTTTTAAAAGTCGAATTGAAACGGCCATACATACACGTCAGTGAATGTTAATGTAGCTGGCCATGGTAAAATACGCGGGACCAGCAGGACTGCACACATTGTTGACGACCCTCAGGTTTAAACTCGCAAAGCGCCATATGTTTGTCAGACACAACAGTCGGTTACCCTGTATAGTGTCGAAAAATAAATAAGAAATACGGTAAACAGTGGTACGTCGTTTATTAAATCAGAAAAGACATGTGGCCCAGAATACGAGCGAAACGCTCAGAAATAACTTCACGAACGAAAATTAACAGTAACATGAACTTAAACGAAGCCTATGGCAGGCAAAAATCGGATATCGGTGGTACTAAAAGTATACAAAAATTAACGAAACGTAAGATAATGCAATATATACAAGAGGGTTAATACAAAACCAATCTGGAATCCCACCAATTCTACGGGGCGTTCGGCCTTGAAGGGCTGCGGCACACGAAGCTTGCTCTACATAGATCGGCAGCTCCTAACAAAGTTCCGGAACGGCCAAAAACGGTGTTCTGGTAGAAAAGGCTCTCGGAAGCGATGGTATCCGTCTCATATAATTGCTAACGTAAGAAACACAAAAATAAGCAAAATAGAACAACGATATGGAAACTGTATCAAAACGACTTACCTTTTGAATAGAAAGGGCCTAGAGCGAAAAGAAATTGCGACCCGTCGACCTTCGATAAGACATGGCGACCTGATTACATAAACACGGCTTCATCTGCTGTAACAGCTCTGGATTAACACTTTCAGATGTATTTCACGAACAACAAGATCCCCAATAACCTTTGGGTGGTCCAAACTCAAAATACAGGTTCCAAAAAAGCTCCAATGAAAATGCGACCACTGTTCGTGAAATGTGTTCGTAAAATACTTCTAAGATGGACGACAGGCGTGAGCCAAAAGGGACATCGAATACACGCCCTTGCGCTCTGATTTTTAGAAAATCGACAGTGTCCCCAACTGTTGTAGAAAGGAACTAAAAACAACTTAAGAAAATGAAAAGACTAACCTTAGAGTACATAAGTAGATCGAGCGGACCCTGAAGCCGAGATAGATACAATAGATTAAGAATTTGTTAATTTGAAAACGGAACGTAACAAAAATTCATGTTGTGTTAAAACAAAAACCTTTACGAACACGCTTCGAGGCTTTTAAATTAGATTTTTTCAGGAATACATAGAACATTTAATCGAAAGTTAACTAATTCAAGATCTGCTTCACAATCTTACGAAAAATTCAAAGGCTACCTACTTGATGCATTTTTCAGGACAACGTCCTTCCTCAATGACTTTGATTGGTACCACTTGAAAACTTGATCACTGAGACCCTGATGTCGTCGATGTCACTGAAACTTTTATTTTTCAGGCTACGTTTTACTTTCGTGGTTTCATCGGCTTCTAATTATTGGAAAGTATGCCACTGATGGTAGTTGGATCGTTGAATATGTACAGTCAGTTGATTTCGCATCTCCAAAATGCTCCAGAACAATTGCTCGCTATATTTGCAAAGTATTTTCTAAAATGAATAATTTATTGAATTACACTTTTTAAACGTGTTTATAACACCTTAAATTATGTGACAATTCGTAAAGTCTTTTTTTGATCTACAATGGAGAGATATGAGTTTTTTTTAGCTTTGACGGATCATTTAATAAATTTACATGAACATATTGTTTGAAAACCTCTGTGTTCATGATGATGCAAACGTGTGTAGTGAAATAACCGAACTTAAACCCGCAATTGTGCGTTCTCGGTTTAGTTATCTCCGAGTGGGATTTACTGCCGCCCGCACCAGGCGCAGAAACGAGCAGCCCCGGCTTCAAGAACACAATTATACATTCAATTTGGATCTCAGAATTGAGCGACTAGAGAGAGAGAAAGATAAGTCAGAGGGAAAAGTGAGAGAAAACGCGTCCCGTCCCGAACACAACTGCAGGGCTATGCGTGATTTATGATACACAGTCAGATTAGGTCGCGTTTCAGCTCCTGAATGACATAAAAACACTATTGTATTGCCGGCAACATGAGGGGACTTGCATGTCGCAGTTCCCGCGCTTCCGCGAGTTTTAAAGGTCGCTAAAGTGGTCCAAAAATGGACGTTTTTGCGTTAGAAAACCACTTAGGTGATCCCTGACAAAAAGATTAATTATTATACACAATTATATACATTATATACAATTATTATACATTGCAGATATTAAAGACATCATGAAGGGACAGTAAAAAGGTGTATCATCTGCAAATTTTATAAGACTAGGGCTCGGTATTATAAATGTAAGTTAACTTTAATCTCCAATTTATTGCCATAACAACAATTGTGTTCACAATTGTTACCATGGGAATAAACCGATAGTTAAAGCTAACTTGTCTTTATAATACCGGCCCTAAGTTTGTTATTTGCGAACACATCATCCAGGTTATTGACAAAAATCAAGAACAAGAGTGGAGCCAACATTGAGTCTTGAGGAGTACCACTATTTGTCTTTAGTTCCTTTGATCTATAAGCAAAGTTATCCACTTAACTCAACTACTAAAGCTCTAGTGAGATCAAAATAGATCCCAATTGTATGCTGTCTGTTATCCATAGCCTCTGTAAGAGTCTTGATCGAGTCATAGATTGCCTCTGAGGAAACCATGCCAATTGTTAAACAGTTTAAATTTTTCGAAATATCCTAATAGTCTATTGCATATGCATACATTTTTCAATTATCTTAGAAGAAACGTTACTGGTTTCTTTTAGTTTCAAGTTTACACCATAAGACAAATGCAATGACCCACGCATTACTATATTGTTCTGTTTCACTTACTCCCGTGCGTAATTCTACTCTCTCTTAAAAGCAATCTTACGAAATAACTCCATATACGAAAACCATTAAAACGGGCGAATTCATAGAGACTTTATTTCTGAATATAATTAATTCATTTTTTTTTCCTATATACCCGACAACTAGCACTACAAAGTGACCACAGGAAATTTCTCTATCATCATCTGGTAATTAAGAAAAAAATAATTAACATTGAAAAATTGTAGTTGAATTTTACAGCGATAGTAAAAATACTTCCAGATCGAATTTTGAAAAACGCGTTGGTCACTTTGTAGATTGAAGTTTTGTTAACAAATCAGTGAAAACAGCTTTTAAAAATATGTAACCATAATTAAGTTATGAAGTCGCCCGATTTGTATGTTTTTAGTGAATTATTTCTGTAAGGCGTGAATATATTCTCCCCACCTTAAGAGCTGGGGGCGGTAACAAACTAGACAATCACGTGATCTTTTTTCACGGCCTGAGAATATATTTTGCCATTGCTTATATATGTCTAGTTAGTCAACCGACGGAAATTAATTTTAGTTCTGGACCAAGATTGATAGGGGGCGATGGACTAGAAGTGTAGCATTCCAGCAGACGTTAACAGGTTTGAATCTCCACTCATCAACTGTTTCCAATAAATGCCGTCTTGATCTGTTTGCGCTGTGTTGGACTGTGGTGTTGCCGTGTATTTCACCGAGTTTCGTTATAATTGTGAACATAATACTTAAATTAGTCACATTTTCTTCAAATTTCTCGTCGAATTTTTTAGGATGTCGGGGAACAAATGTAGTTATTTTATGTGCGAAAAGAGCCTGAGAAGAAACCCTGGACTTAGAAAATTTATTTTTCCCATTCATTACGATGTACGATGTAAAAAATGGATTATAAATTCAGGTTAAGAGCAATCTTACGAAATAACTCCATATACGAAAACCATTAAAACGGGCGAATTCATAGAGACTTTATTTCTGAATATAATTAATTCATTTTTTTTTCCTATATACCCGACAACTAGCACTACAAAGTGACCATTCTCTATCATCATCTGGTAATTAAGAAAAAAAATAATTAACATTGAAAAATTGTAGTTGAACTTTACAGCGATAGTAAAAATACTTCCAGATCGAATTTTGAAAAACGCGTTGGTCACTTTGTAGATTGAAGTTTTGTTAACAAATCAGTGAAAACAGCTTTTAAAAATATGTAACCATAATTAAGTTATGAAGTCGCCCGATTTGTATGTTTTTAGTGAATTATTTCTGCAAGGCGTGAATATATTCTCCCCACCTTAAGAGCTGGGGGCGGTAACAAAATAGACAATCACGTGATCTTTTTTTCACGGCCTGAGAATATATTTTGCGTTCCAATTTTTTAGGGGTTATTGCGCATGATCTCAGATAGGATTAAGGCGGGTAATTTAAACATATTTAAGTTTGTGCACTGCTTTTTCCAGTACGTTTTTGGTATTTTAATATTTATTTATACATACCCTGAAGTCTAGCAACAAGTACATTTCTTGTTAGTCAAGAAAAGATCAACTTCACTATCTGTAAATAGTATTCAAAGGTACGGCTTTTTCCACAGTTGGAGAAAAAGGTATTTCTAGCCGGCTAAATTACATCATTAGGAAAATTACATTTTTATAGAATCATCGTTTTGCCTATTCTGACGTACAACTTTTTTTGTGTAACTAACTTTTGCATCAACTCCTTTTTCTCGTTATTTATTTAAATGCACTCCTTAAAAATTTGAAGTGGGACACTTACGTTTTTTTCTTTGTTTTGTAAATTTGTGTTTGACTCAACTTATGTGTATTAGAAGCGAAATAGTAAAAACATAAAAATGTACATTTAAATATTGTACATTTAAATATAATTAGAAGAGAAATTCAAATGAAGTTAGCAATAACTTTCAAAAATAAAAAAAATTCTAAAACTATACCAAAACAGTTTCCGTATTTATATATTAGTATAAAAATCTAATAATTAAGTAATATTCAATAACTTAAAATGAATATTTTTAGAAATTGATTCGAAATTGACCTATCAAGTAATTTTGCGTTAGGCGTACTCAACTTCTTCAAAAATGACAGCGTTGTCTTACTTTTAAATCAAATATTTTTAGACGAATATAATCTATTAATAACGGGCTTTTGATTGTGTAAAAACAAAAAGGGACATATTTTTGTTTGGACAAAATTAAAACTTAAACTTTAGCTCCGCGTACAGTAGGACTCTCGCTTCGTTTTTCTCAAAAATGACAGCGTTGTCTTATTTTTAAATCAAATGTTTCTAGACGAAAGTAATCTACTAATAACTAGGCTTTCGATAATTTAAAAACAAAAAGGGATATATTTTTTGTTCGGCCACAATAAAATCTTAAAAACTTTCATTCCGCATACTCCAGGACATCGAAAATCTAAGGTGATTTGAAAACTTGTTCAAAATAAGTATGTAATTGAAAATAAAAAGATACACAATGCTTTTTTTACAATACTAAACGCCTCTTTATTTGATTTAAAAATAAGACAACGCTGTCAACGCTGTCAACTGTTTTACGTCAATTTTATAATATAAAACTTTTGCCTGGTGATTGTAATTATGAACTGAAACTTATGGATTACAATCAGTAATATTTATTTTTTGTCATCCGTAAATATCAGCTCATAATTACAACAACCTAGCAAAAAATTTATATTATAAAATTGGCTTAAAAAAGTAAACTTTTTTTGTCCGCGACTGTAGTACGATATTTTTGTAAATTTTAGTGTGATAACAAATAAAACAAAAGTCTCAAATGTTCCAAAACTAAAGTAATTAAACACAGGCTCTCATTTTCCTGCAGATACAGGGTAGCCCAACGAAAACGAAACAAACTGAATATCTCCCAAGAAAATTTTTGTTTGAAAAAACGCAAAAATAGGTCGATTTATAATCCCAGGGGGACACTCTTCTATCCTATACCGAACCGTCATACGTCATCCCCCTCCCTTCCAGCTCTCTGACCAATAGAATTTAAATAGGAAATGTACCACGAATGGCATCTCATTGAAAAGGTAATTTTATATAGTAATGTGAATATGAATGTCCGAAAACTTGATTTTAGCGCCCTCTTTCGGGGAAAAAATTGTTACAATTTAATTAAATTTGATTAAATTTAAGTAACGTTTGTGAAATCCGCCATTAGTCAGTTTTCAATATTTTTACGTAATTTCAATTCGCGCAGTGAATTACTATTAAAATTAGTTTTCATATGAGTTATCACACACTTTGGATTATTTAACAATTTTTTTCCCGAAAGAGGGCGCTAAAATAAAATTTTCGGATATGCATATTCACATTACTGAATTCTCTCTAAAATTACCTTTTCAATGACATGCCATTCATGGTACATTCCCTATTTAAATTCTATTGGTTAGAGAGCTGGAAGGGAGGGGGATCACGTATGACAGTTCGGTATAGGATAGAAAAGTGTCCCCTTGGGGTTATAACATATGTCCAAATAAATTTCTGATAAAGGTAGGCCATGGAAGATAAATTATTACGTTATTTACATTAAAATATTGTCCAGTTCTTGAGTAGTTAAGTAAAATTGAAGTTTAATTCGCCATATCTTACAGCTTGATATGTCACAAGGGAGGAAGGATCTGACAAATGCATTGTAAATGTTCAGTTAGGTACCTTATATCTAAGTTTCAAATATTAGTTTGATAACTTAAAGGATTCAGAAGATGTTGCCAAAAGAAAAATAAGTTTCATCCCTCTTTCAGGGAATTATAATTCTCTTATTATTGACTTTTGGAAGAAAAGTATTGAAAAAAGTTGTTTCTTTTGCGCCTCTCTATATACTGTTTCAGTCTCAAACGAGGGTTTGGGACATCCTGTATAATCCATGTTAAAGTAATTAGATATTTCTGTCTGGAAGGTAGAAAAGTACAGAGATTGGATGAGAGACCACATACTGTAATTAATTTTATTCATGATAAGACGGTCGAAAGAATTTTAAAAATTACTACAGGAGAGATTAATTGCCATATAACAAAAATTATAAATCATCACAGAGCATCGTTAACTTTTGATTGCAATATCAATCAAATCAATATTAACACGTATCAGTTCAATACCAAAGAAAAATTTTATATTGTTATAAGAAACAAATATGTTGTAAATTAAGGTCAGTATTGCAAAATGTGAGTACAAACCCATTTTGTAAACATATTCACTCTCTTGTTGAGAACATCACTAGGGATAATACTTACGAAAAAAAATAATTATTGTAATGAAAATGAGCAACCAGAAACATATTTGCTGTCTGCACCTATTACATCAAGTATAAAAAATAACATATGCAATAAGGTTAAAAATAAAAGTGATAATTTAATAAATAATTTGAAAGATGTATTTTTTTTTAAAGAAGATCAACAATCACTTTCTGAAATATACCGAAAATTGAAGGAAACAATACCACTTTCAATATTATTAAAAGGCCCCATGTAGGTGTGAGTAGATATGAAGGAACATTAAAGGATATTCGGCGAACAGTTATTCAACGATTGTAAAACTAGACCTTAGTAATATCAGTTACAGAATCAGCAAATAAAAATAGCAATGTCTTTCCATAGTACTAAAATAAAAAGGCAAACCACAGAGAAAGAACTAAAAAAAAAAAACAGGTAGACAGAAATTGAGAACTTGAACATTATAAGTTATTTGTAATTTTTTTCATAATGTAATATTTTTTGTAATAACATATATGTAAATGAATATTTGAATTTTTCAGTATGTTATAATGAAATATTTTATGCCCTTAAATTAAACAATATTTTAAGTAATTTTGAAATGAACTTGGTTCAATATATTAATTTTTGTGGAAAATTTTAGCCTAATCAATCAATTTATTTTTTAATTTAAATTCTTCAGTGTCTTTTCTAATTACTCTTATGATCAAATATGTATTTAAGAGCTTCCGAAATCCTAACTTCGGTAGGCACAATTCAAATTAACCGCTAATTCTCTCCCACCACAAGGAGTCGTGCGGAGATTTTAGCCGCTCGTTAGATTTCAGTGACAGTAGATAAAATAATTTTTCTTTCAGCCGAGTTTCAAACTTTATAAACACATGCCGTTCATGTATTTTGTTTTAATCAACAGTTATTAGATGGCAGCACATTCTGAAGACTAGGTTGACTAACTATAAATACATAAACAATGATTTTGCGTTCCGATTTTTTAGGGGTTATTGCGCATGATCTCAGATAGGATTAAGGCGGGTAATTTAAACATATTTAAGTTTGTGCACTGCTTTTTCCAGTACGTTTTTGGTATTTTAATATTTATTTATACATACACTGAAGTCTAGCAACAAGTACATTTCTTGTTAGTCAAGAAAAGATCAACTTCACTATCTGTGAATAGTATTCAAAGGTACGGCTTTTTCCACAGTTGGAGAAAAAGGTATTTTTAGCCGGCTAAATTACATCACTAGGAAAATTACATTTCTATAGAATCATCGTTTTGCCTATTCTGATGTACAACTTTTTTGTGTAAAACATTATTTTGTGTAACTAACTTTTGCATCAACTCCTTTTTCTCGTTATTTATTTAAATGCACTCCTTAAAAATTTGAAGTGGGACACTTACGTTTTTTTCCTTTTTTTGTAATTTTGTGTTTGAATCAACTTATGTGTATTAGAAGCGAAATAGTAAAAACATAAAAATGTACATTTAAATAGAATTAGAAAAGAAGTTCAAATGAAGTTAGCAATAACTTTCAAAAATAAACAATTTCAGTATTTATATATTAGTATAAAAATCTAATAATTAAGTAATATTCAATAACTTAAAATGAATATTTTTAGAAATTGATTCGAAATTGACCTATCAAGTAATTTTGCGTTAGGCGTACTCAACTTCTTCAAAAATGACAGCGTTGTCTTATTTTTAAATCAAATATTTTTAGACGAAAATAATCTATTAATAACGGGCTTTCGATAGTGTAAAAACAAAAAGGGACATATTTTTTGTTTGGACACAATTAAATCTTAAACTTTAGCTCCGCGTATAGTAGGACTCTCGCTTCGTTTTTCTCAAAAATGACAGCGTTGTCTTATTTTTAAATCAAATGTTTATAGACGAAAGTAATCTATTAATAACTAGGCTTTCGATAATATAAAAACAAAAAGGGATATATTTTTTGTTCGGCCACAATAAAATCTTAAACTTTCATTCCGCATACTCCAGGACATCGAAAATCTAAGGTGATTTGAAAACTTGTTCAAAATAAGTATGTAATTGAAAATAAAAAGATACACAATGCTTTTTTTACAGTACTAAACGCCTCTTTATTTGATTTAAAAATAAGACAACGCTGTCATTTTTGAGAAAACGAAACGCGCGTCCTGCGGAACTAAAGTTTAAGATTTAATTGTGGCCGAACAAAAAATATGTCTCTTTTTGTTTTTACACTATCGAAAACCCGTTATTAATAGATTTTTTCGTCTGAAAACATATCATTTAAAATAAGACAACGCTGTCATTTTTGAGAAAAACGAAGTGCGCGTCGGAGTATGCGGAACTAAAGTTTAAGATTTAATTGTGGCCGAACAAAAAATATGTCCCTTTTTGTTTTTGCACTATCAAAAGCCCCTTATTGATAGATTATTTTCGTCTAAAAATATTTGATTTAAAAATAAGACAACGCTGTCATTTTTGAAAAAGTTGAGTACGCCTCGCGCAACATTACTTGATAGGTCAATTTTATTTTTATTTTATTTATATATATAATTAGATGTACAGTACATCGTATATAGTGGTCTAATATACAAACTTAAACATTAAATAAACAACTAATACTTTTTATAACATTAATAATACTTAAAATTATTTTCGTCACACCACATATGAATTTTGTCTAAATCTTTCTGGAGTAAAATCCAATCTTATGTATTTTTTCTTTTGTTATAAATAACGCAGTCATCAGCAAATAATTTCGTTTCGCAACTTAAATTTTGTGAAATATCATTTATAAATATAATGAATAATATTGGTCCGATCACACTACCTTGAGGTACTCCAGAAATGACAGTCAGCTCAGATGAATAGATATTATTTATTCTAACTCTCTGTTTCCTGTCCTTAAGATATTCGTTTATCCATTTTACAGCTCGCATATCACACCCCAAATTTTGTAATTTTCTTATAATAAAATCATGAGGAACTTTATCAAAGGTTTTTGTAAAATCGATGAAAATTGCGTCTACCTGTCCCTTATCATCAATTATTTCTGCCAATTCAGTATGAAAATTTATCAGTTGAGTAACACAGGAAAAATATTTTCTAAAACCATGTTGATTTCTTTTAATAATATTATGTTTATCACAAAAATATTGAAGATAGTTCGTCAGAAGTTTTTCTAAAATTTTGCATACTATACATGTTAAACTAATTGGAATCAATTTCTAAAAATATTCATTTTAAGTTATTGAATATTACTCAATTAGTAGATTTTTATACTAATACATAAATACTGAAACTGTTTTGGTATTATTTTAGAATTTTTTTTAATTGCTGAAAGTTATTGCCAACTTCATATCGGCTTCAAAAGAAATAAACTTTTTTGATATTTTCTTAAACTGTGGCCTTTTCTTCAATCAAAAATTGCAAGATGCGAAATATTTTTACATTCTGGATTTAATAGTTATTTATGTACCATTTATGAGCAAGCAAACGAGGTCGATAAAGACACTTTGCTGCCGTGGTACATATATAGTATATTGTGTCACAGAGGTAGAAAGTGAGCATTAGCAACCCGCGGCTATGAGCTGCACGAGCGAGCGAAGCGAAGCGAGGGCAGCTCATATCTAAGGGCTGCTAATGCGTTTCTGCGTGTGTGACACACAACTGTTTTTCGCTTAGCCCTAAATCAAATTCAAACTTTGTTTAAAACTGACGTTTAATGAAAAATTCTGTGAAATGTCAAAGCGCGCAAATGAAAGTCAATGTGTTGCTAGGTTACGAACTATAAATCGTGTTGTTATGAGTTTAGCAGCCCTAGGGCAGATAAACATTACTTTCCGTCACATTTTTAGGGTTAATATGAGTTACTTTCACATATGTTAGGCGAAAAATATTTTTTCGACTACTACATACTCAACCATTTCTTTTGTAATATCCAAACCTTGCAGATTTACATCTATGTTTATATCATCGTAAATTTTTGAAAAATTTATTTCATTTACCTTATAGTAAACGACACTGGCGTTCCGATGACACCAAAAGATGTGACGCCAGTGCAAAAGACTTTTACGTTCTGCAAACAAAAAACAGTCACTTCGCGTCATGATGTCATGTACTTAATTATCAACATTTTTTAACAATTTTCGAAAAAATATATGTAGATACATATTTACATTTATATATTTACCGCCGATTTTTCTTTTCCTGTATGTGACCTTCTTGTTAATGGAGTTTAATTTACCCATGTTTACAATTTAAATAAATAAAATAATGAATTTCATTACACTGTTGAGCTGCAGGTAATATTAAAATTTCGCATGGGCATGAAATAGGATTATACGTAAAATTTTTGGTGTTGCAGCTTCAATCCTCTTCAATATTTTACAAATATAGATAACTACTTGTTCCTTTTCTATTATACGACGCATACGTGCAATTAAAAATAAAGTCTACTTTGAACGATAATTGCGTCTTATTACAATTTACCGTAAAAAATGTGTAAGTATTTGAATATAATTATGTACATGCATGTGTATTTCTGAACCCGTTGAATATTGAACATTATGACCGAACGCAGCCTAGTAAGTTGCTTATGATGACGGAACCACCGAGACGCAAGAGTTATTATCGTTCTTTCGCAATATGTGTTGAACAGAGATAGCTCTAAGCAACTAATGTTGGTGGTTTTCAATAGCCGCATGGTCGGCAGGCGACTTGCAACCAACCAATCATAATATCACAAATATTTCCCCTTAACGTAGCAAAAAGTAGGGATAGTAAAATGCGAACTTCTGAGGGGTAACTTTGTAGGATTCCTCTTAATGGAGTTTAATTTACCCATGTTTACAATTTAAATAAATAAAATAATGAATTTCATTACAGTGTTGAGCTGCAGGTAATATTAAAATTTTTGGTGTTGCAGCTTCAATCCTCTTCAATATTTTTACAAATATAGGTAACTGCTTGTTCCTTTTCTATTATACGACGCATATGTGCAATTAAAAATTCTACTTTGAACGATAATTGCGTCTTATTAAATTTACCGTAAAAATGTGTTAGGTATTTGAATATAATTATGTACATGTATGTGTATTTCTGAACCCGTTGAATGTACCAACATTATGACCGAACGCAGCCTAGTAAATTGCTCATGATGACGGAACTACCGACACGCGAGAGTTATTATCGTTCTTTCTCAATATGTGTTAAACAGAGATAGCTCTAAGCAACTAATGTTGGTGGTTTTTCAATAGCCGCATGGTCGGAAGGCGACTGCCAACCAACCAATCATAATATCACAAATATTTCCCCTTAACGTAGCAAAGTAGGGATAGTAAAATGCGAACTTCTGAGGGGTAACTTTGTACGATTCCTCTTAACAACTCCCTTTGCAGTGTACGATCGTGCTAATTTCGGCAGTATTGTTGCAGCTCGCTTGGCGTACACCTCGCGTTTTGGGCTTCTCCGCCTTGTTTGTGGAATTCACTAAATCGTGATTGTTTAAAATGAAGATTGAACGGAGGGTTTTACTGCGGTTTTGAATTGAACAAAGGCTTTCTTCCATGCCTTTCCAAGTCTGACTTCTGGATACAAGTCAGGTGTGTTTCATATAAGCAACCGCTGTACGCAATTGAGGTCGTAACATGTGTTTTCCGATCATTTATCTAGGCTTTTGTTTCATTGGAACGTTTAACTACTCGGCAGTTTCTTCGTCGAGTCGAAGTAGGAATTTGATCTTTTCAATAAAAGCCTAGATAATTGATCAGAAAACACACATTACGACATGAACTGCGTATAGCGGTTGCTTATATGAAGCACACCTGACTTGTGTCCAGTCAGGCTTGGAAAGGCATGATGGCGTCGTTGTCGACCGACATCGGCCATCCATTTTAGTGTCCGTTAACACGGCTGCCTACTACTCCCACCGTTAGAGAGCGCTTACTCCCTGGAACGCAAGATAATGCTACTGACACGTACCTCCTGTGCGTTCGTTACTCGGACGACTTCACGACTAGTTGTTGTGCATTCACAGTTGGAAGTTGAAGGTCGGATTTTATTTGACTATATTTTTAACATTTTGGACGCATATTAGTACAGACTATGTTGACGTGCGTAGTTAATTTACAATAGTTTTTGCTATTTAATTAATATTTCTTGCGAACGAACAAACGGATCCGTATTTTGTGTTTTGACGTCACTTTGTCATTTGCACTTTCAGGTTAACTGAGTGCGTAGTGATTATTTAACACATTGTTGAGTGGAATTTTTATTATCCTTTTAATACATAAATAAAAACAAGTGTGCAATACTTTCATTTATTTAACATCAGACCGTTCTTTTGGGATTACGTAATGACGTCGACGCATTCCACTGATTAGCCGGCAGTTGGGAACGTAACTTAATTTGCTCGCTCAACAATTTTGCAACCAGATAGGTAGCAAACCGATATATGTATAAAAAAATTATTTTCTCTTATAACTACTATTGTTCAGTTCGCTCTCACAATGTCGTTATTTTTTATATATTAGATATTGCACGTGCAATCCGTAGAAGTACCACTGCAGTTGTATTCTTTGACGGTCGGAGAAACCAGAAGACTTTATTCTCCACTTTCGCGGTAGGAAGTGTCGTTCACTCAGATTCCACGTCGTCTTATTAAATGTTCGTCAGTATTGTCCTTAGCCTTTCCGTTTCGACTGTCCTCCGACTTCTTGAAAGTGACCAATGTCACAAAAACAACCCAGTTCACCCTCATTTCTTATATTAGCAGTTCTTCCACGAATCCTTTCACTTCCTTTTACCTCTCTCCCAACCATCCCCCCTCGTTTTGTAAGATATGCAGTCGCAGTCCATACACGTTACGCAACAATTATACTTATGCGGTTTTGAGTCTGTTTGTCTTCCAGGTATAAAGTCCGCTTGTTCTTTTTCTATTTTTCCACCTTAATCTTTTTCCCAATATCGTGTGTATATTATTAGTATGATATGTATAAAGTAAGTAAATGGCTCCCTACGTTATAAGTTAAAATGCAACGAATTCTAAGCAATTTTAGCATGTCTCAATAGAATGCTCACATGTTGGAAGACGTTCTAACGGAAGGAATTGAATAGATTTTAATGCACGTTAACGCTTGGAACGGAACAAAATGAAAACGCTTCGTACATACAATTTAAACATTTCACGCCGGCTTTTATCAGCACGGATCCAAAGCGAAACGAATAATTTTATCTCCAGCATAGACCGTCTCCCGAAGCTGCCACCTTTACATTATCTATCCTCTTGTTAGAGGGAGTCGAATATACGAGTACCTACGCGTGTAAAATTCAATTTCGTAAACAAAAGCTGCAGCCCGGCGCGGCATCGAATCGTCTGCATCACCACCACCACCAGTGTCGTCGAAAAGCTCGAGTCCTAGAACTCGCAGAAGCGCCGTCCTTTTTAGGAGGTAAGATTTTCAGGTAGTCAAATAGGCAAGGCATAAAGGAAAGCAGCATCGATCTGCGAGACGTGCCAACAAAAACTATACGTTTCGTCTGTCTTGGAAAGCAGACAAGACCCTATCCTCGGGGGAAATTGGCGGAGTGGAGAGTTTCCGCAAAGTTTGAATTTATTCGCGCACGGTGTAGCGTAATGTAATGCTATGTAATGATCACCTTGAATCTTTAATTCGGCCTTTAATTAAAACCGAACCCACTTCTTCTTATTTTGCGAGGGCGGTGGTGTCGTTCTTTTTTCGTTCGGCGCACACCGCACCAACAACAAGCCAAATTGAAACGTACAAACAGCTAATCCTTATCGCGACATGTCACCCCAGCGTAATATTTAATGCGAACTGACAGGAACATAATACAGCTCGTGTTGGCAACATCTTTCTAACCGCTATCAGCGAACGTTTCTCTCTCCTGCCTATTGTGCTCTCCTGTCGCTTATGCGGGTAGCAATCGATTCCGGCGCGTGCGGTGTCTGTTGTATTTATTTTCGGGCAAAAAATCGCCGTCATTAAGGGTAAGTAACGTCGAAAATTATGACTTGCGGTAGTCTGGCTTCGGAGCGGGTTTTATTCTGCTTCCGCTTCCACATTATGAAATATTTTCTCCCGACCTCGCTTTCAGTCTTACTACTTTTATAACATGAATTTTTTCTAGTTTCTTATATTCTACATTGCAAAACGTTTTCCGAAGAGCGGCAAAAGTTAAATATTATGAACGGTTAAATCCTTAATTTACAGTGGGGTTCACGTTCCTTAATTAAATGGACCTCACTTCTACAACAAAAAGCCCCCGTTACTGAGATCATTTTAATTCAATGATTCTGTAAATTTTTTCCATTCGTTTCTATCCTGTGCTAGGTTCTTTATGTCTCTCCATTGTATATCCCTTTCTTGGGCGGTCTTCTTCACCTCCTCTTCCATGATTTTCTAGGTCTTCCTCTTGAATTGGTTCCCTGTACTCGAACTTCAAACACTTGTTTTGTTACTCTTTCTTCCGTCATCCTATGTATATGCCCTAGCCATCCTAATTTACTGTCTTGAATTCTTGTCATTACCGGGTTTTATTTGGAACTTATTCCTGAATACTTCGTTCCTGATTCTGTCTCTTCTTGTTTTCCCATCTATTTTCCTCAGGAGTCTCATCTCTGTCGCGTTAATTCTACTCTAACTCTTTTCTATCCTTGTTTGTGAGAGTCGTGATGTTTCACTACCATGTATTAGTGTGGGAATTACCACTTTCTTGACAAGTTCTATTTTATATCCGCCGTTATTTCTTTTTTTTCCCGTTATACATTCTTCCTACCGTAGCTATCTTATTGTTTATTTCTTTTTCCATTTTTCCGTTGTTTTATATTACTGCTCCTAGGTATTTAAATTCCTCGACTTGTTCTCTTTTCTGACTGTTTACTCTGATGTCGTGTGTCTTATTCCCTTGTCCTATTATCATCGTTTTCGTCTTGTCTATGTTTATCCTCATGTTTACCTTATTTAATTCCTTGTTTAGTTTATTTAAATTGTATTGTAAGATCTTTTTCTGAATCTGCCACCACCGCCATGTCATTCGCAAAAAGGAGCTCTGTTACTTCTATTTTTTGCATTTTCCAATGACCCAGTAACATCAATCTCATTTCTTGTTTGGCCTTTTTAATTGAGTCATCTATCACTACTGCGAATAGTAGGGGGCTCAGTACACACCCTTGTTTCAGGACGTCTGTTGTTTCAATGTCTCTCCACTCTCCATTGTTTGTCGTTACTATGTTCTTTGTTGTGTCATACATACTTTCTATTACTTCAATTATTCCTCTGTTGACTCTATATTTTTCTAAAGTTTTCCATACTTTTTCCCGTCTCACCCTATCAAAAGCTTTTTCCAGATCGATGAAAGCCATGTGTATTTCTTTATTTTTACTTATGCACTTCTCTATGCTTTGTCCTACTATAAATATGGCGTCCTGTGTGCTCCTCCCTTTTCTGAATCCATACTATGTTTCTTCCAGTGTGTGCTCTAACTGTTCTTTTACTCTCTATTATTCTATTATTCTCTATTATTCTGGCGAGAATTTTTGCTGGCAAGCTCATCAGTGTTATACCTCTATAATTTTGACACTCTCTTATATCCCCTTTTTTGTAAAGTGGTAGAATAATTGCTGTATTCCATTCTTTCGGTACTTTGTGTTGGGTATAATTAAATTATTATTATTATTAAATTATAATTAAATTGTGCACGATAAAAAGTGTAACACGTTTTGGAAAAAGCAGAACATTTTTATTTTTTGTTTTTTTTTGTTTTTGGCCTCAACGCCGACTAACTAAATACAAATACACAACAGTTAGCTAATACCTTACAGAAAGAAAACTGAACAATAAACAAATTCTAAGCTTGTCCTTTTAACTCAATCACAAGCGAAGAATTTGTAACGGTTTTCGCACTCTCGTTGAACGACGCACCGGTTCGCCATTCTTCTGAAGTCTTGATCCATGGTTGCGCACGTCCACAGTAAGATCACTAGTCCTTGCACTTTCTCTATCAAAATTTTCCGCCAATTTCGCAGAACTCGCGTTCGAACATTGAGCTTGACATTCTTCCATATTGGTTAATTCTGCATCAGCTTCTTCATGGATATTATCGTTTACTAGTACAGTTTCATCTGGTTTCATCTGATCTACGTGTCGCATCCAGGATCCACGTGGTGTGTTCACACGGTACATAGAATTACTTGTTTTGTTTTCCACCGTACCACGTATCCAACGCGGTCCTTCACGATAGTTTCGAACATCTTTTGTCTGGCGTCGAATGACTTCGTTTTGGTCTTTGCCAAACCCTCGTAGGTACGTTTCATTTGCCCATCGTATTTCCGCTCACATTTCTTCTCGTCTGTTGCGACCACGGGTTTGTTCACTGGATTCACCAAATCCAGTAATGTCCGTATTTGACGTGAAAACAGCATTTCACTCGGAGTTCTGCCAGTTGCGGGATGTTTAGTAGCTCGATATTGTACCAGAAACTTCCGCACAGATTGTTCTTTGTGTTCTCTCGCTTCTTTGGCTTTGTGTAGACTACTCTTGAACGTCTGTACGAACCGTTCCGCCTCCCCATTGCTCTGAGGATGATACGGTGCAGTCAGTGTATGCATAATTCCGTGCGAAGCACAGAAGTTTTCGAACTCCTTCGCCACGAACTGCCTCCCATTATCGCTCACAATCTGTTCTGGAAGTCCATGAATTGTGAAAATACGATCTAAAACATCAATCGTTCTACCGGCTTCTGTGCTTCTCATTTCAACGACATGCGGCCACTTTGACTTAGCATCCTCAATTACTAACCACATGCTGCCCCAAAATGGTCCACAAAAATCGATGTGGATGCGCTGCCACACTTGTTCCGGCCTCTCCCACGGATGAAGTGATACCTTACGCTCGTTCGGCCCTACCGTTTGACACACGACGCAATGTCGCTTGAGCATTTCAATATCATCATCAAGCTTCGGCCACCAAACACGCTGTCTTGCCAATGACTTCATCCTAACCACACCTGGATGCGCAGTATGAATCATGTCGAGCACTTGATGTCTCAAATTCTCTGGTATAACTGTACGTTCACCCCACAGAACACAGCCACGGTACAAGTTCAACTCCGATCGTCGAATAAGAAAGGTTTAAGCAATTCGTCATCCTTTTTGAGATGATTTGGCCAACCTTGTTGCATGAATTTTAGTACCTTTTTAAGTACAGCATCTGACTTTGTAGCCACAGCAACCTTTTCTACCGTAACTGGAAGCTCAGAAAGGTTTTCGTCCTGTATAATTGTTACTTCGTCTACCCTTACTTCAGTAACCGGTTGAGGAAGCCTAGACAGTCCATCAGCATTTCCGAAATCATTAGTACGGCAGTATTCTACTTCGTAATTATATGCCATCAACTTCAGCGCCCAACGATGAAGTCTTCGTGCCGCCATTATCGGTATTTGGTTTTTCGGCCCAAATAACTTTACTAGTGGCTGATGATCAGTCTGAAGCACAAATGTCCTTCCGTAGAGATATTGATTGAATTTTTCAAGTCCAAACATGATGCTCAACGCTTCCTTTTCGATCTGAGCGTACTTACGTTCCGTGTCGTTCATCGTTCTCGATGCATATGCTATCACTGATTCCTTACTGCCGTCTCTTTGAAACAGAACTGCACCTAAGCCATAATCACATGCATCAGTGTCTAGGTACAACTTTTTCTTTGGATCATAGTGCGCCAAAACTTTTGACGATATGAGCATTTTCTTTATTTCAGTAAACGCATCGTTCTGACGTTTAGACCAGGTCCATGGCATACCCTTACGCAATAACTCGTTCAATGGAACAGTCAATGTAGCTAATTGAGAAATGAATTTGCCATAGTAATTCACCATACCCAAGAATGAGCGTAATTGCCTTAAATTTTCCGGTGCAGCCATATCGACAATTGCTTTCACTTTCGATGGGCAAGTGCGGATACCTTGGCAATTCACAATATGCCCAAGAAATGTCACTTCATCAGCTAGGAACATGCACTTCTCGCGCTTGACTCTTAATCCATAGTCGAGCAAGCGTTTCAAGACTTCTCGGAGTCGAGAAATATGTGTTTTGTCATCTGGTGCAGTTATCAAAATATCGTCCAGATACACAGCTACTCCTTCGATTCCTTGCATTGCCGTCTCCATCACACGTTGGAAAATGGCAGGGGCCGATGCAACACCAAACGGAAGCCTCGTAAATTGGAATAAGCCCTTGTGCGTAGTCACTGTCAAACACTCACGCGCAGCATTATCCAATGGTAGTTGCAGGTATGCATTCTTCAGGTCGAGTTTCGAAAACTTCTTCCCTCCATTCAACATATTAAACAGTTCCTCCGGCCTGGATAGGGGATATTGATGAATTTCCAACTGCGGATTTACGGTGACCTTATAATCCCAGCATAGACGAATTTTTCCTCCCGGCTTTGGAACCACGACCATTGGCGTTGCCCAATCACTGTTGTCCACGGGTTTTAATACTCCGTCACTAACCATCTGCTCTAATTCCATCTCAACCTGTTCCTTGACTGCAAACGGTAACGGTCTTGCCTTACATTTCTTCGGTTCAACGTCGCTTTTGAACTTCAGCGAAGCAACCGCCTTTCGACATGTGCCTTGGCCTTCTTTAACGTCCGCAAATTGTTCTAATAAATCATTCATAGACGACTCGAGCTGAACTTCATTTACTGTCAAATCAAAAATTATATTTAGGTCGATACCCAATGCTTTAATCGCGTCTCGACCGCACAGATTTGATTTACGTTCATCGCAAACAAACACGTCGATTTGGGCTTGATTTTTCTTGTGCACTACAGTAGTTTTTACCACACCCAAAATCTTTATGTCATTACCGTTGTAATCTCGCAGAACTATATCTGTCTCACGCAAATTTGGACTGCCGATCGCTTTCCACGTTTTAGCATTTATGATAGTAACTCGCGCACCAGTGTCCACCATAAAGTCACATAACCGATCACTCAGTCTCAACTTGATCTGACCATTTTCATTACCGCTTAACGTATTCACTGTTTCTACTTGTCTCGCATCATTCGTTTTTCTGACCTTCTGACCATTGCACATTACTGCCAAGTGTCCCGTCTGCTTGCATTTGTGGCATTTTGCTTCCTTGAAAGGGCATTCTTCTTTAAAATGTCCCGCCTTGCCACAACAAAAACATTTACCATACTTGTCACTTTTTTTGACACTCTTTGCTGTCACCTTGGCCACTTCTGATAAGTCATGGTCGTCTCTTACAACCTTACCAGCGCCAATAACATCGGCTTCGCGCTCTGACGATTCGCACAAAAGCGCCGCATCAACAGCCTTTTCGAAACTCACAAAGTTCTGGCGAATCAATTCCGCTCGAATAGAATTGCTTACAATTCCACCGATAAAAAGCGCGCACAAACATACATTGTCAGCTGCCTGCGGAAGCTCAGCATCGGCCAGAAGCTGCCGAAGATCTACCGAAAAACTACTGATTGACTGTCCTGGACGCTGCTTTGCACTGAACAAGGCATGACGCAGGGCTGCCAGTGAACGTGTTTCACCATAGCGTTGATTCATCAGACGCTTTGCCACACTCAATGGCATTTTACGGATATCCTCTGGCAT
The DNA here is from genome assembly GCA_958336345.1 of Dorcus parallelipipedus. Taxonomy (NCBI): domain Eukaryota; kingdom Metazoa; phylum Arthropoda; class Insecta; order Coleoptera; family Lucanidae; genus Dorcus; species Dorcus parallelipipedus. Next base: position 40,390,259 of record OY284478.1, read on the forward strand.
AGCCATTCGTTGTAAGTCCCAATAAGCATTGCCCAACTCCGCAAAAAACAGTTTTTTTTGTCGATCTTCGTCTGTGATTTCCGCGAGCTCAAGCGCGTTCTCAAAACGTTCCCACCAAGCTATCCAAGAAGAATTTGGCGCTGTGGAATTAAATTCTCCTGGTCCTCGGAATGTAATTGATGTTGGTTTAACTTCCGTCATCCTCGTCGCCAATTTGTTGGGTTCCTTTATAATTAAATTGTGCACGATAAAAAGTGGAACACGTTTTGGAAAAAGCAGAACATTTTTATTTTTTTGTTTTTGGCCTCAACGCCGACTAACTAAATACAAATACACAACACTTTCTTGTCTTTTGTGATTTTGTTTAATAACATTGTAAGTTCTGTTCTTCCCGTTTCCTCAAGGTTTTTCAGCATTTCCGGCGTGATTTCGTCAATTCCGGCTGCTTTGCCGGACTTCAGTTTTCCTATCGCTTTATTGACTTCTTCTTCTGAAATAGATATTTCTGTTCCTTGTGTATACCTGTACCTTGTGTTATCTGTTTCGGTTACTTCCTGGAAATGTTCTCTCCACCTATCCGTTATTTTATCTTCGTCTATTATTATATTTCCATCTTTTCCTTTCATATTCCTCATACTGTAACCTTTCTTAATTGTTTCAGCGTACCGTAAAAAAGTTTCTGGTTATTTCTGAAGTTCTCCTTCATGTTTTTTCCGAATTTTCTCCACGACTCTTGTTTTGCTTCTCTTACTTTAGTTTTGACTAGTTTTCTTTTCTCCCTGTATTTTTCATAATCCAAGGGTGCTTTCGTATTTACGTATTTCTTCCACATTTCCTTCTTCTCCTTAATACAATTCTGTAACTCTGTGGTCCACCAATTTGTTCTTTCTAAGTTGTTATTACCTGGTTTTGTTCTTCCACGGCTTTCTTCCGTGGTGGGATTGTTTCTTTTATTCTTTTCCAATGTTCTTTTATAGTTTCTTTGTCTAGGCTTTTTCGTTCAAACTTTTACCTAATGATTTCTTGATATTTATTTTTGTGTATCGTCTCTTTGGGCTTGAAACTATTAATCTTTTTCTTTATTGTCTTTCTTCTTTTGTCTTCTTTTTCTTTCTGTCCTATTAATATCTTCATTTTAACTAGGCAGTGATCGCTGCCGATTTCTGCTTTTCTTGATACTTTTACATCCCTTACATACTTCCAGTAGCTCCTATGTACCAGGAAGTAGTCAATTCTTTGGAGTTCTTTGGAGAATCTCCACACATATAACAGACTTGAGAGGCAGTATGTGTTATTGCGTTACAAATTTTTCCACTCATCATTGTGATGAAGAGTTTATGATTAATGGTGAATTCTAGATCTCCAAACTGAAGACTAGTAGGATGAAGATTGTTTATTTGGGTCTGAAAATGTTCGACTTCCTCCTTTATGCTTTCTTCGTTCCTTTTTTCATTTGAAAATGAATGGAAGGACAATATTTTGTAGATGATACACGGGGATTTTGCGGGATTATCACTTTTTGTTCATTCCGAAACCCATACATTTGAACAGGGACAAGAGATGTCATCAGGAGGTCAGAGTCGGAAACATTTTCTAGATTTCCTTCTAAATATCTTTGTTTGTATTATCTCTAACCTGAAAGTCCGTCAAGACCCCACTTGTAAATAATTTCAATATTTTCGACAGACATGTATTTTTAAAAGTAGATATAACCTCCTCTTGTAATTTGGCAAGACGACGAATTGTACAATCTAAAAAGTATTGCAAACTTATCTTTGCAGCTGTATGTGAAATTGTTATTTTTTGATAGCTGGGTATGAAGGAAAAATGTTGACCCTTTATTTTTAGTTAAGTCGTGAAGAGATACTTACTAGCTGTTGTTTAGATAATTTCTGGTCTACAATCATTGCCAGACATTTTTCGGAAGAAAACTGGAATGACTTTTCTGACGATGCCCTATAAGTCTTTTTATGATGGAGGCAGCATCCGTGTTTCCGAACGAATTTAGACTCAAGCGAGCGGCAAATGCAAGTTTCTTCGAGCTTCCCTCTTCAACCATCTTTTGAGGAATAGAAATAGTTCTTTCACTTCGATTTTGAATTCTGTAGCTAGCCAAGCTGGATACTTTTGTAAGAGGTGTCGCAAATCGCTTTTTTTCAACCTTTAATTTTTCAAGTAGAGGGATGGTTGTTAAAGAATACTCGTCGATATTTTCGCCACTCTTGCTTCGTGAATTATAAAATTACTCTTCCATTGTAGATTTCAAATTTCATAACATTGTTGGTCTGAAAGGCACCAAACTTTGTAACCCCTTTTTATTGGTTTTCATGGATTATATTGTTTGATGAAACTCTACGATGTGCATATAGACATTTCAAATTCATTGTTTGTTTGTTTTTCGGTATTCTTTGATGCAATTTTATTGCAAAAGTCAGTCTTATTATCATAACGACGAAGCTGTCTTTGAAAAGCAAGTCGCAGTAACAATTGTTCATATTACTATTTATAGGTGAGTGTGATATCCGAGGTCGCGCTGGCGACCATCTATCGAGTTACTCCACCTATACCGTGAAAACTGAATTAACTGCCTACTTTAAAAACTACATAGTTTTCTGCCTCTTTGGTTTAAAGGTATTGATTAATTCATCTATATACAGTCTAATATCTGTTTCGAAGTAAAAAAGGATTAAATCGCTGTATACAAGGAATTGAAAACATGAAAACCGAAATATTAATAAAAAAAGAAAAGGAATCGTTGAGCATAAATAGAAATTTTATCACTGTTTCTCTTTAATTTTTAATAAGCAGTAAAATGAGCCGTTTCAAAATTTTTCTTGGCTCCATTCGTGATGCCATGCATAAAAAACCAGTTGTTAAAAAACCTTTACAATCAAGCTCAAAACAGACGCTGGAATGCTAAATGATTTTGGGCAAAAATGACTATTGTTAACATTTTTGCATCTTCTGTTCTGGCAAACTCCAGAATTTTTAACATGTTTTACGTCTCGCTCATCTGTTTATAGTTGCCTTTTGTTTACATTATTTCATTGTATAAATTCGCTGACGTATTTAAAAGAAAAATTGTACATATCGTGTGAGCGCCTTTGCGTAAAATGGCCTTTATGAGCTGGTACATTTGCCAATACCAATATTGGTATACTGGCCAAGTACACCAGTCGTCTGAGCCCGGCTTAACAGTAGGTGTGTTTGTTATCCTGCACTGGTGTACACCAATGCATACTTTCTCGCAAAATACTCTTTAATGCAACCTGAAATGTTTGTGTGGTATGTCACTATGAATTTAAGCTTAATTAATAGAGAGTCTTGGTTTTAATCAGTTTGATTTATCACGAGCGTACGCTTGGAAAGAGTGGGATCGTAAGCAGTATATGATGTATAGATAACAGTGGGCGAGTCCGACGACGCTGCGAGTGCACGGAGCCGAACAATGCGTTACTGCATCGAAGCTCGCGGAAAAGATATGCCGTCTCCACTTGGTCGAGTAACGCGCATAAAAAAACTGATTTTATTTTAGACTCCCTGTTAATTAAAGCATATTTCGTAAAAAAAGTGTACACTAGTGTACACCAGTGCAGGATAACAAACAGACCTAGTGTGAAACAGATTTAGCAACAAGTAACCTGACTTTTGGTTTCAGTCATATTCATAACTGTCATTAGTAGCATTCCTTTCACAAACTAGAACAGTTCTAAACAGTTCAATCGCAATCATAATTCGTGACATAACCTTTACATAAAAACTCATTTTATTTGTGGTGCCTAAACAAAAAATAATATCCCGGATTCATTTATAAGTGTTAGTAGGATTTGGATGCATTTGACATGCATAATTTTGAATATAGTTTTATAAGCTTTCTGCAAGAGTCATGGCTTATGATTGCGACTGTACGTGCTGTACAGAGCTTGAAGCTCTTGACAACGAGAGAAATAATATGAATCACATAAGGTACTTGCAATTCGGTAGCAAATTATTTTTGTCGGTTCGAATATACTTTTGGACAGTTGAACAGTACCTACCTCTTTGAACAAAAATTATAATTCTAATTTTATTGAAACATGATACGTCCAACGTAATATCTATATTCGATGCCTGACAGAAAATAAATTTCAAAATTTAATTTCCAAATGTCGAGCAAAATGACAGTAAACACCGGTCTACATCAAAGAATGTTTTTCACTATTATGTCCATTGACAACAGCGATATTCGTAACTGTACCGTCATGATGAAGGATTATAGGAAATGACTGGACTTCTGTAACAGTCCTCATGATTATATTTGAATTACACTGTACATTTACGCGTGTGAATTTTAATGTTGTTAATGGTATATACCGTGTATACTCGAATGCGTACTTAATAGCGATTTATCGCAACCATCACGTTAACTTACGGTAATCGTTAAAATTACGTGGCCCCATTCATTTTCCATTGGATCACATGATCTTCACGTTTACCGTAAGTTAACGTGATGGTTGCGATAACTCGCTAATATTGATTTTAAGGTATTTCACGTGAAAAGTAAATACGATAATTAATACCTTGAACGGTAATAATTTTACTTTTCCTATAAGTAGTAATATAATTTGAAGAAAACGGGGATTATAGTTCGAACTGTGTTATTAACGAACTTATTATTTAATAACGAAAGAACAGTCGGCAAAGTCAGATAAATAAATAAATACACATTATGTAAACATGTTCCATTGTGTTAACTACTTCATATAGCCAATCATTTGTTTATTTCTGTTTCAATATTTTTTAGCAAATTGATTAAAAATTTACTTAACTGTACGTACAGCGAAACAAGCAGATCACATAATTTGATACACAAACGTGAATAACCAACCACTTATCGATTACGTGCTATTGAACACATTGTGACGCGAATGTGAAGAGGCGATTCAATTGGAATGCCGCGCTGCCTTTAATTTGTAAACGATAGCTTCGTACCTACTATCGCTGAGATTAAGGCATTGAATACAAAAATGTAGTATCATAGCTTTACATTGGAAAAACAAAAGGTTTCAGTGACTACAATGAGGGTTAGTTTGTTGTCTTTGTAGTCGAAAAAGACTTTTCTTTGTTCACAGCAATTGATATATACTGATAGTACGAAATTGTAAATAAGATAACTTAAAATTTTCAAAATTGTTCAAATTTGTTTTCGTATTTAAAAGTAGAATTATTTGTTAAAAGCAAAGCTGGCACTTTGTCAATGTTTGTCGAGCTTGGTCGATATTAATAATTACTAAATTTGTGGTTTTTATCTTACATGTGATGTAAACTAAAAACCGCCAAATACCCAACAGAAAGCATCAGATACTTTATTAGTTTGTTATGATGAAAGGAAGAAATTATCACTCACATGCGAGTAGGGGCAATATTGAATCATACAGAGACAAATGGAATTGAGAAACCAATTGCTTTTTATCCCAGTGCTTTAACTAAAACAGAAAGAAACTACTCACAGTTAGATAAAGAGGCCTTGGCAATTGTAGCTAGAGTAAAAAGATTTAATGAATATCTTTTCGGAAGGAAATTCCAAATTCATACGGACCACAAACCCTTCTTGGAATCCTTGGAGAGCCAAAGCAAATTTCAGATATATTGTCTCCTTGATTGTTGAGATGGTGTGTCATTTTGCTTGCTTATTACTATAATGTACTCTACCAGCCCGGAATAATGATAGGTAATGCTTACGAATTTAGCAGATTACCACTACCGACATGTGAGATTCAAAATCCAAAGGTATCAGAAATATTAATGCTCGAAAATGTTTCTGTCCCGCTTATGAATGCGGAAGAAATAATGGAAGAAATATAGTTAGAATGAAGGCTCTAATAAGAAGTTGTGTATGGTGGCCTAATGTAAATACAGACATCGAACGTGTTGTTAGAATGTGTGAAACTTGTCAACAATTTGCAAATTTCCCACTTAAGAGTTCTATTCACCCGTGGGAATACCCAACGCAAGTTAGGTCGCGGTTGCATTTTGACAATGCAGGCCCTTTCCATGGACAGATTTTTCTAATAGTGGTAGATGCACTTTCAAAACGGCTAGAAGTGCGTAAAGTACCGTCTACGTCCAGCATGGCTTCTAAAGCATGGAATATCGGACATTAATATTAGCGATAGTTCTATGTCATTCGTGCCAGAAGAATTCGAAGGTTTTGTGAGGAAGAATTTATTTCAAGCAAGTTACAATATCTCCGTACCACCCTTCGTCCACAGGACAAGTGGAAAGACTGGTCCCGTCAGTTAAACAAGGGCTTAGGAAAATGTCGAAAGGAGATTGGAATATCAAGATTTTAAGATACTTCTTGCACCAACTCATTACTGCTTGTATAACCACAGGGGAGAGCCCAGTTGAACTTCTGCTGCGGCGATGGTTGAAAACTTATTTTGATAAGTTGCATCCAGACTCTACTGATGCTTAGCGAGAGTTGAGTGGGAGCGTTGAAAATTACAAACGGATTACCAGAGAATTTAAAGAAAAACAAGGTGTACGCTAAGAATTATGGCGCACAGGTGTACGAGATAAAATATTAGCTGCTCTAATTTGCTTTCCTGGAACATGTTTTATGTTGTGTGTGTAGCGCAACAGAGGTAATCGCACGCACCCTTTGTAACTTTGGAGCTAGCTCGTCCAATGGTTTTGTTGTAAAAATTTTCACAAGTGGTTTGTGATCCGTTTCTATTAAAATATTTAAATCGGTCACGGTAATGCCCATGTCAAAGAACAACCTTCTTTCTCAATCTGTGAAGGAGATAAGGTTTTTGAGGGATAAACAACTTTTCGAAAATATCCATTGTCTTGCTTTTGCTTCAGAACAGGATCAACACCATAAGAAGAGACATAAGTCTCACGATGCAAATCTAACAGTGCTAAGACATGCTTTCTTGATAATACTTCCTTCAACTTTTTGAAAACTATTTCTTGCTGACTGTCCCATGTAAACTCATTTTTAGAACTTAGCTTTCTGTGAGAGATTAGATATAAATTTTGAAAACTAATTAATCATACCCAACGAACTCCACAATTCTGATATACACGGTGTTCTTTCACTGTATGCAAATATTTAAACCTGTAATACATCACCATAAATGGCAACGATTGAACTCATATGTTCTTAATCATGTTCTTCAATTGTTTCTGCAAATACAAGTAAATTGCCTATGTGGCGCTATATTCCTTCAAGTTCTTCAAGAATTTGCATCTTCCTGTTCTGGAAGAACTCTAGCGCAGTATTTGTTCGAAACTGTAAACTCTTGTACTTGAATCTTCCAAATGGTGTGATAAATACTGTGAGAAGCTGCGAATTCTCATCTAGCAAACTTTGCCAAAACCCATGATTGGCGTCCATTTTTGAGAAGTTCCTTGCTTTTTCCAGTCGTCCTAATACAATGTCAGTACTTGGGATCGGATATATTCCTCGCTGAATATATAAATTTAATTTCACGTGGTCCAAACATATTCTTATTGCATCATTCGGTTGTTACCACAATATCTATATTTTTGCTTACATTTTTTATACTAGGTGGCAAGTTTGCACTGCTTTTCATCTGCTGTCGCCCCAAGTGAAGATGGACATGATTTAAAGATGTTAACAGGCACCAGGGTAAACATTTACCCAGTTGGAGATGATGATACGGGATAGTGTTTCCAAAGTATCTCGAATTCGCAATAGTTTTACACAACAAATCCAGGAGGTTTTAATTTGAACTCACTTGTATGCAGAAGGTAGAGAGAGGCACAAATACACAACCATCTGCAATTTGTTTCCTGATCTCATTAGCACACTCTAATTTATTAAGCAAGTCATTTATAAAAATAGAAAATAACAGCGGACCCAAGTTGGATCCTTGGGGCACACCAGAAGTAGGGAAATAAGGTTTAGATTGAACTCCCTGTATGGTAACTCTAGATGGTCTCATGTACAGATATGACCTAAGAAACTCCACAAGGCCAGGCGATAATCCTAATTTAGACAATTTTCTCAGTAACAGCTGTTGATCCACTCTATCAAAGGCCTTCTCGATTTAATATACCTACCTCTAATCGTTGAAAAACGAGGCAAATTTTATAGGCAGATTATGATGTGTTGTGTATCTGTTTCTATTACTTTCACTGCCTTCGTTTTCAACTGAACGAAATCTCAAATACAAAACGGCGCTTTACGTTTAGAAGCGAAGGGCAATACAAATTCGCTCTTTAAAGAAAGATTTCCCTCAAAGAAAGCCCGCACAAAAGTTCGCTTTTTCAACGGGTTGTTTGAAAAAAAATCTCACAAAAATACTAAAATGCGAAACGTACGACTAGCTTTTGCATCACAAAGCTCTCTGCGGGCATATTATTATTTAATTACATTTTTTTTTTAGATTCCGTTGCGACGACAACGCAATTATGCGCACACATGGACGCAAAAAACAAATAATCACCGACGTAAGAGTTGTAGTTTTATCTCACTTTTTGAGATTTCGTCACACATTGGGAAAGCGCCGAATGAAAATGATGGGAATGCAAACAGAATTATTTGATTAAATGCCTTGTTCATGCAGTCTTTGATGTTCATAATTTAATTTACACATTTGCCAAGTTAATTAGTTTATTTTCCTTTGTTTAAAAATGATGTCGCTGTGACTCGACGATAGACGGTAAGTTGGTATTTTGGACTCTCCCTGAAATCGGAGATATTTTAAAGTAAGCCCCGACGTATTTATGCCGGGTATTTTTTTTATCGTGGCGGTAGTAAATTCCGTGGGATTAAATTGGGGAATTTATTATTTTTATTCTTCCGCAAGTTATTTCTATCGTAAAGTAAGCGGCGCAGCGAGCCCGGAAAAAGGATTTGTTTGATGTTTTGAAGCGGTTTAATCGGCAGATTATCCGATCATGGCATGAGCTTGCCTTATAGATGGCATAAACCAGGGTTTCTCAACAGTGTATTGATGTATTTTACAGAAATAATACATGAATGTATTTATATAGTATTTGTACTAACTTTATTGTCCAGAAGAAATAATTTAAACTAGAGAGCACCGACAAGAAGGTGTCACTATCAAAATATATCAGAAAAGTATTAAAAAAATTCTTAAAAATACCTAGTATAGTGTTTATGACATGTTATAGTAATAAAATATAGCAAAATAATATATTGTTATCTAAAAATTAATTTTACTTGTGGCAGACACGCCATCATCTACAGTGTGTCCCAAAAAGTTTTATACAAATGGAGAAAAAGTTTATCTTACATTTCACAAAAAAAACTATTGTTTATAAAAAGCTCTGCATGACTTGTAGATCCATAATCAGGTACAAAATTTTTTAAAAATTGGCTGGAATACAGGGAAAATAAAAAATAATGATTTGGAAGCAGAGCAAAATACGTTCAAACTGTAGTGGAGAGCAAAATTTTCATTGAAATTGTGATTAAATAGCAAGTGTTTATTTTTTAATTTTTATCTGGGAATATCAATAATCTACAAGTGTGCATAATTTTTTGCTATTTAATCACAATTTCAATGAACATTTTGCTCTCCACTACAGTTTGAACGTATTTTGCTCTCCGTCCAAATCATTATTTTTTGTTTTCCCTGTATTCCAGCCAATTTTTTAAAAATTTTGTATCTGATTATGGATCTACAAGTCATGCAGAGCTTTTTATAAAGAATAATTTTTTTTTGTGAAATGTAAGATAAACTTTTTTTCCATTTGTATAAAACTTTGTGGGACACACTGTATATACGAACTACGGATTAAGGGGCATAATGCAAGGGGTAACACATTGATACATGTAGAGTCCGCGAATGTAAATGAAAATAATCTGCTTCAGTAAATTTTTTTGTGAAAATTTTTGCAGATATTACGAACGGAATACGGTTCTTTTTGCTTATAAATTTTATGCATCATTGACACGCAGATGTGATGTAAAACGATAATAAAGCTGACCTGCTCAAAATAATGACACGTGTTGCTGGGGTCTTTGGACTCCGATCGTTATGTCATTACTTGTCCCGATGTTTACAGCCATGTTCGAAATGCCCTCCGTTGGCGTCCATACGGCGACGAAAATGTGCTTACACTAAAGTTTACTGCTGCCAGTCCACTGGCAAAAGACTTCTATAAGGTGTTCCACGCATTGCACGTGATAGGGATCTTCTCTCAAAATACAGTCCACAACAGTACGTGGCACGCTAACTTCATGTGTATTGCCCCTTATTATTATTATTATACATTAGAAACATATTCGCATATTCTACAATCGTTAACATGCTTCGGTAAGTGCATCTACACAATGTCACAAATTATTAACCTTTGTGATTCCCTAAAAGCTTTGGCCTTGCGACACAGTAGGGGTTGGATTGTGCAGGTCAGGGAAGCCAAGTTCGTACTCAACATTATACTTTAGCATATCTACCGTTTTCGTAATTTTGTTTTATTTGCACTAAACCAATCAAAGTCCATCGATTACGCGACATTTCCTTTTTCTAAAAACTCTTTACTGACGAATCAGAGAATAAATAGGATCGTTAACGAATTTTAAAACAACGGGACCCTTGCGGGACCCGTTTCTATTTCTTTCTTGATTGAATTTCAATTATGTAAAAAACTGACAGAGCTTGGTTAGGTAGGAAGGAAACTGATACTGAAAAAATTATATTTTTTTTAGAAATTTGTCGCAAATCGGATTTGATTGCAATGGATTCCTCGAACATCATCTGGAAAGCTATTTCGGCCCTATTTGGAGGCGCGTCGACGTAGGGAGAGCTTCAAAACAATTTGGTACAAAATATACCTCTTCATTAGTTTTCTAAATTAATTTAATATGGCGATGGCGATGGCTCGTGGCTCCTCCCGAATTGGGAGATATCAACAGCAACAATGCGGATGTCTTCGCCCTCGAGTTAAAGAGTCGTCCAGAGAGCAGTGATATTGTGGCGATCTGGTCGGTTCTTTTGGATGCGTCGGCAGCAAGGGATGTTTTGTAGATGACTGGTCTGGACCAGCGGCGTAACGATGTCATTTGTTCGGTGAAGATGAGGGAGACGCACTTCTAGTGAATCGGAGTACTGATTGTTTTCCAACATCCAGCCCGGATTGTTTATACCAATATTTTTCTTACATAAAAGTTATAAGTACAACGATTATAGTGAATTACGTCATGATTTCCTAATTGGGAACATAAATCGTAACATAACTCGGACATTGGAAACAATAATTACACGACAATGCTTACAGGGTGGAAATGTACCGACTGTTTTTTTAAATTTTTTAATCAACTCTTGCTTTAAAATTTAGACGGCATGTCTTAGCTTTATTCTAGTTTCTTGACGTTTGTTGCTGACAGCCTTGAAATCTAACTTCTAAAAAGCGCTTTAAAATGTTTGTCGAGCGTAGTGCATCTACGTTGTTAAAATTGACTGCCGTAACAAATTGATTGGTGTCAGTGAATTTAGGAATTCTTGTTTACAATTTTGTGGCCCTAAAAAAGGCCATTGAAACGTGAAGAAAAAGATGTGAATCTAGAGAAGTTGTTGAAAATGGTTGAAATAATTACGCACTAAACAAAAATTTTAAAAACAAGTTTTTCACAATAAATAAGTAGAGTCTTAGAAAGTGATATTCGGTGTCTCTTCTTCGTCGTCTTCTTCTTTTGCCTCTTCTCCCGCTTCTTCTACTATTTTTTCTTCTTGTTCGTTTTCTGTTTCTTGTTCGATTTCAAGAAGTTCTAAAACTTCTAAAGGAAAATCAGTTTTCTTCCTAGCTTTCTGTTTTGCCAAAGAAGTTATCAGTGGATTAGATGATAACGAAGCCCTTCTAATTTTTGATGCTTGTGTAGGAGTCGTCTGTGTTGCTTCCTGAAATAATTTGGCTGCATCAATATTACTTTCAGAATGCAAATTCATTTGAGTCGCAAAATTCAATTCTGAAGCAGATTTTAGTTTTCGAATATCCTCAGGTTTTTTTCTTTTACTCCTTTCACTGCTTTCATGGAACAGATGAGGTGGACGGCTTTGCATTGATGATGATCCTGGTAATAATGTTGTCAAGGAGGGCCCAGATGAGGATGGAGTCGTTGAAAATGAAACAGGTATTAATTCTACTTCTGTCATAAAACTCACGTAAGAAATTCAAAGTTTCTCGAGTTATGTGAGCTGTGGCCCCATCGTGTTGGAAATATCCATGCTGTAACTCATCGTCCAATAATTGGTTTACGAAAACAGTTAAGATGTTGTTCCTGCATCGTTCCATCAAAAAATATTGGGCCAATTAAACGTCTTCGAGAAATATCAATCCAACCATTATTGGGTGTAAAGGTGCTTCAATAAAAATGTGAGGGTTATTTGTACTCCACGACATAAAATTTTGTGAATTGACATATCCAGAAGGATGGAACCACGCTTCGTCTGAATAGAATGTCCGATCTAGTAAATCATCATTATCCATTAGATATTGAACAAACCAACGGCAGTATAAAGTTCGTCTCTGGTAATCTGCTGGCAAAAGCTCGTGGAAAACTTGCATTTTGTATGGATGCCATGTGTAGTTCTTTTTTCACAATTTCTTGACGTACTGTATGACAATCCTATTTCTTGAAATAGCGTACGTATTGATTTTCTAGGTACATCATCCATACGCTATCTTACGTCTTCAACAGTATCTGCATTTCTAAGAGTAGGTCTTCCACTTCCTTTTTTGCGTTCAACACTACCTGTATTTGTAAATCCCTCAACATTACAAACAGTAATGGTTACACGTAAGTTCTGAATGTCAATAACTTCAGAAATTTTTCACGAAACTCATCAACGCAAGCTTGGAAACTGTATATCCATTCACCATTTTCTCGAATTCCATTACGAAAGTAAGATTCAATTATGAAAATCTTGTGTAAAAAAAACATTTTGTAAAAGTTCAATAAAATGTTTAACAACTGTCAATGTCAAGTTTAAAGAACACATTTTAAAGAACAAGTGACTTATTTTTCAGTCTAGCTAAGACATACTTTTTGAATTTCATACTTCTGTGCTGGTAACCCAATGGGTTGGAGTTAACGCTGAATTTGTGATTTCGAAATGATAATGCAATTACACATTAATTCTAAACTGTCCTATTAACTTATTTCCGATTAAAAACTATGTATACTAGATTATGATTATAATTATTATTCTATCGTGACAATCTTATACCGTGAATTTATTTTAACACAAAACATTGCTGTTATGTACGAATCTGAGAATCCATAGCAACATTTACAATTTGTAAATTAAACTGTCCTTTTTAAAATAGAACATGAGATGACAGCTGTCCTGTTATTAGTGATTTCGATAATACTAAGTACTACAAAATAATAGCGACTTTTAATTACATTAGATAAGTTTATTGTAGTTTAAAATAAGTAAACTTAAAACATAAGGAAAATAGAAATTCTTTAATTCAAAACAAACATCACAATAAGTTTTCAAAAATTTATTCATTTACCTCCATGCAATATCCTAAACGATTATAAAAGTTGTTAATTGTATTAGTTATTTGTCTAAGGGTAATTCTTCCTGATACTTTTTCACTAACTTTCTTCACCTGACAGATGTTCCAAATTCAAATGGACAAATATTTGACATGACATTAGAAACCCTAACGACGACGATCATGCAACGACATTTTTAAAAATTGGAATTAGCATCCATACTAATATGAACAGCAATGTTTCATATTAAAATAAAATCACGGTACAATGTATCTTTCTTTTAGCCTAATGCTAACCCTCAGGGGTACAGATTTGACAAGTGCAAATACAATTTGCCTGACTTGTGCTACTTGTATAAAAACGTTTATGGTAATACATCGGAAAAAAAACTTTATGATTAGATTGTTGTATTTGTTGTATGATTGAGTCACTGCCAATATATCACATCCTTATGCCCTTGTTAATAGAATTTCTATTTTAATGTCTGTCCGTCGGCGTCGAATGAATCACGTCCCGTTCTTACTCAAATTTCGGCCCTATTTCGCCAGTAGCTCACGCAAAACGTTCATAAATTAATCGTTACAGTGAAGGGCAACGAGTTTTAATTTCCTTCCCAGACAAAGCGAACGTGAAAACGCGGGGCGGCTACCAGCTGGCTCTGGAACTGCATAAACTAACAACCGCGAGCGATGGCAGCAACGAACAAAAGCCCCGGGAATAATAAAGTTTTAAGTCCACGTTATAAATTTTAATTGAGTAATACATCCACCGATATGTGCACCAGAACGGCGTAAGCCTGAAGATTAAAGCCATAGTGTTTATTAAGAATTTCGCTGTTAATTCCTTGCACTCGTTCTTCATGTAGTAAAAAATGCAGTTTGCTTTGCATTTTACATCTCTTAATGTCGATATTACTTTTGTATCCTCGGAAAATTTAATAATACGATGCAAATACCGGGCGACTCTAAAAGTTGTGACAAGCTTGAAACCTGTAACAGATCATTGACCTAATATGGCCTTCATCAAAAGTTAATAGTTTTCGGGAATATTGCAGTTGAAAATCAGCCAAAATCATAGAATACTACTGGCGGTTACGTTGATGAAGACGCAGGCATTCCACGGCTGTAGTTTTGTAACGTTATGTGTAAAGACGAATTATGTACACATAAAAATTTTTGGGACAAATTGTTATCTCATAATCGTTGTTAAAATGTGGAAAGAGTTATATCTGAAGTTTATCAAATGTAGTGATTCAGTAGAATTCAGTAGATTCAGTAGAATTCAGTAGAAGCGCAGCGTAGATTACGCTAGGAAAAGACGCTCGTATAGTTTATGCCGTACTCAAGTACCCCTACTGCAGAACATTCATAAAGTTCAGTACTAAATTACGAGCATAAAATAATTAACCGCATCTTCAGTACACACACATACACATTGAATTGACATTCACAAGTTGAAAGCACTTCATCAAATCTTTGAGAATAAATTCCTCCCAAATTTCCAGTAGAAATTCTTAATCGTCATCATTGGATCTATCAATGTTACATTGGTTTGTCTCTTTATTTGCAATCATTTTCTTTTTTCTTTCTTTAGGCGTTCCCTGGCGTTTTCTTTGTGTTTCTCATGTTCTTTTTTTTTCATTTTCTTCTCAGATTTTCTTTATCTTGTTTGTCAACCCTCACTAGTCAAAGGGTGTATCGTACATAGGTTTTTATTAACTTCTTTTTGCAGGTGTATCGAACCGAACTAAACTATTCTTCTGCTTAGTCCTTACTGTTTGTTGAATGACAAATGCTTTTTTTTTAAATTTTTATATCTGATTTTCCACATCATTTATTAATAGGTAAACAAGTTTTTTATAACCGACATATAAAGACATTATCTACATATAGCAATATTCATGGAAGTGATACACTTTTCTATAATTAATTTTACAATATTTAATTATTAACAATTACACAGTAATTTAACACTGTACATTGATGAAGATGATTTTACTTTCACGTTTGTTAATATCGGCATAATTTCATCTTTCAAGCATTAAATAATTATCTTTGGTGTCTTTAAACTTCAATTTAAAGAGCTGTAACACAAAGAAACTACTCCCTCTGTATCCATATGCAGACCTATGAAAATTTTCTTTTTGATATTATAATTATACTCTTCAGGAATTTTTTCATATTGGCACGCAAATATTTGCTCATACGCTGCTTCAGCAGAAAAACACTTGATTTTCAGTTCAATCAGAATTGCCACATTTTCTTTAATTATCAAAATATCTAGCCTTCTGTCCCAATTCAGTTTTTCCTTCAAAACTTGTACTTCGGTTCTTGAACTGTACCCAAGGTAAGCTAAGGCAAACAGAATATAGTGCAGGGTATCTTCGTTTTCTGGTGGACTTGCTGGATCTTTAAACAGATCGGCCACAGCATTATTTCTTAATTGAAGAAACGCATCTGGACTTTCCGCCGTTATCAGTGTCTCTATTGCTTACAAGTATGCATCAATACACTCACTCACGATTCAGCTTATACACCTACCGGAAGACACATTTCCAATTAAGATGTTGCTTCAATTCTTTGTTCGGAATTTTTGTGATGATCATTGAAATATCAATTTTACTCCTGTTTCTTGCACTACCTCTCACTAGATCTTCAACATCTAGGATATCTTGAATACCTTCCACGTTTTGTTCATTTTCAATTGGTAAAGCTGTCTGCTATAAATTGCAGAAAAATAAATTGACTTGCTTAGTATATGGCTGTTTCACATGAAACCCAATTAGTGATCTCAAACTCCTGATCATCTAGATGGTCATTGAATTCACATTGCAAACAACTTGGCCAAATTTTTCTCATAGACTGTCTCAACTCAGTACACACTAGGACATGACTTTCCTTTTTAAGACTATTGCGTATAAATGGCAAAACTGAAAAGCTGTTGTACACGTTCACATCCACCGTACCATTCCTTGATTGTATTAAATGAACCTTGTCTTGTTTGTTATTGATAGTTTTATAGATGGCGTCTCCTCATTGTAGCGTTAGATGCTTGTTCAATAAAATCCAAGAAATTCAGGATATAACTTTATTGTATTAAAAAATAACATTCATAGCAATCTGTATTTTTGGCCATAGCAACGTGTATGTATACGCAATGTGTATATACATGACATTTCTCTCCCTTTACTTTTGATTAGACTCTCCGATGTTATCGTATCCAAAACCTCGAACTGGAAATCTATTTCGTGTCGAACGTCTTGGTACTACTTCCGCAGTATCTTTACATACTGGTTCTTCATTCTTGTGTAATTCTGAGGTGGTTTCCATTCCGGATTCAGTAACATTAAAGACAAATCTTTATCTTTGGATGGAGTTAAAATAGGTTTTGGTTCTGGATATTCCTCAACAGCTCCTGTGCGATTACATAGTTGATCTGTATGTTTTTTTTTTTAGTTTCTCCAGCTACACTTACTTCATATGACAATTCTCCCGTTTTTTTAGTGACTGTACCGGGTTTCCATCCGTGTTGTCGTTCATTTCTGACCCAAACTTGGGAGCCTGAATCAAAATTCCGCATTTTGGCTTTCCTGTCATGGTAATTTTTCTGCTTCCAAATTTCTTTTTCCATTTTCCTCTTCGGATCTGGTTTAAGATGGTCTAAAACTGTCCATAATCGTCGACCCAACAATTCTGAAGGAGATCTTCCCTTGTCTTATGAGGTGTATTTCTGTATGCCAATAAAAATCTTTGTAATATCAGATTTTGATCCCCCATGTCACTCTGAAACAAATCGTTGCTTGAATGTTCTAACAAATCGTTCGGCCAACCCATTGGTTTTGGATGATAGGGTGTTGTCCGAATACGCTGAATACCGTTCCTCTTACAAAATATACTAAATTCTTCGGAGCTGAATTGTGGTCCATTATCTGTTACCAGTTGACGCATTACTTCAAACTGAGCACATACTAATCGTAAGATATTAATCAATTTTGATGAGGTGGTGCTGTTCATAGCTTGTATTTCTACCCACTTCGAATAAGCATCCCCTAATATGAACCATTGTTTACCATAGAATGGCCCAGCAAAATCAACATGTACCCCGTTCCCATGGTTTTTCAGGTGCTTTAATAATTCCGCTTAATTTACGTGTTTTTAATATGAGTGTTGGCCGAGCAAACCTTGCAGAAAACGGAACTATTAATCAAACCGTGGGATCTTGGGCGCAGGGGGCGAGAATCAGAAGATGTGTTATTATTTAAAACTAAATATAATAAATACCTTACAAACTACTTACACATAATGACGGGTTTCAACACTTTCACTAACTAACAAAATTGACTAAAAACTCATTAAAACAAGACTCTATAAAAGACTCTGATCAAAAGCTACTCGTCCTTCATGTAACATCTTTTTTAAAAGCTAGCTCCCTACTCCAAATGACTTAGTTATTGCAAGCCAAATAAACAAGTTTTCATTGTGTTACGGTTACTTAGTTGCAAAATGACCCATTTCAATTGCAATACTTATTGTTTGTTTTATTATATCAAGGAAAGTGTAACAGTTTCATTTTGCAATTGTTTCCGTAACACTAATTTTTAATTTCCAAAACAATTTTTAAATCAATTGAAATTTTGAAAATATTCGACTTGCAACAATGCCCCAACCTAAGACAGTTTAACATACTTAAAATAGTTTCAAACTACATTTTTAAATCACAAACTCTTTTAAACGGACACTAAATGGTGCATAAACACTTAACGTTTCGCAGTCGTTCGACAGCTTCGTCGAACGACTGCGAAACGTTAAGTGTTTGTGCGCCATTTAGTGTCCGTTTAAAAGAGTTTGTGATACAATTTTCATCGGACAAGAACCAGCTTTAATTATACATTTTTAAACATTACATCTTACACAGGAATTGTAACAGCCATGCGAGGTTTTGGTTCCTCCAGTGGATGTCTTGGTGTCCTCGCTCTCCGTTACGCCATATATTCCCTCGAACCTTGGTATCTTCCGTGTGTTTCTTTTCTGCTGAGCCGGAGTGTATGGAGTTGGCCGTATGAGTGATGAATGGTATTGGCACAGGGTTTGGCCTATTCTTTCTTCGTCTTGGATGCTCACCTCTTTGATATCAGATTTGCTACCCTGGACTGCTGTCGATGTGGTTTCCACAGGTTACTTTTCAAATATCCAAGTCGTGAGATATGACATTATCTCACTCCCCGTCGATCGCCAGCAGTGTGAATTTCGCTGGGTCGTCTTGGATGTAGGAGGTGCAGCAACTCCACCATGTCTACTTCATCTCCTCATTTCCACTCGTGCTAGGACTCCACGGATGGTTTCCCAAAACAAAATTAAGACATCATGTTACAATTCCCTCACAATTCCTCATATCCTATACTGCCCACTATAATTATGATAATTGATAATTATTTCTTTCAAAAAGAAAAAGAAAATCCCAGTTAACTATAACTTCATTATCCTAAAAATATACAAAATATCTTTCACTTAAAATACCTTAATACCACATTTCTCTTAAGAGAAGCTTACTTTATATTAAATTGTGATATACACACTTCCTAGCAGAGCTGTGCGAGTACTTACTGTTACAAATACAAGTCAATTACAAGCACAAGCACTTTTGGACTCGTACTTGTGCTTAAGCACAATTAATTACAATTGTGCTTAGTACTTGTACTTGTATTTATACTTGTGCTTATTACCGCAAGTACACTTCACAGCTGTGCGTATACTTATGGTTATACGTACAGTCGTACAAGTATTAAAATGTTAATGTTAACATTTACAAAATAAAGCAAGATAAATAAAAATGAGATTGTCCAAAGTTGCAATTAGTTTTAGAATATAATGAGATTGTTTTTCCATAGTTAGGTACTTGCAATTAGTTTTAGAATCAACAAATGCACATAATATATCTATCGCTGAGTTATTTTTATTTTCCGCATATTCCTTGATGATGCGATACGTATATGTACATATCTAGCAGTAGACGCGGCCTATCTGCGCGACAAAATATTGATGCTTCATAGTCTGGCCGGCAGCGAGTCGCTCCCCCACTAATAAGTATTTATAAGCACGAGTCCAAATACAAATACTTTTGGATTTGTGCTTGTATTTAAGTACAATTAAGCACTATTGTACTTGTACTTGTGCTTGTTGTATTTATAAGTAGTACTTGGCACAGCTCTGCTTCCTAGTAGCCCTCTCCTAAGGATTTGCAACTCGGGGTTTGCCTGGTACGTTGCCAGTCTTCCAGTTATGCACGCTAAGAACGTACATCCCCTAAGCTTCTCCTTTTTTAAAAATGTCTGATTCGTTGATTATTTGAAACCGGTACTAGTGGCATTGGGTCCTCTCTAATGTCACGTGGTTCTAAATAATCTAAATCCGGTCGTATTATAACAGGCTTTACTTGAACCTGCCTTAATTTTGGACTCAC
Source organism: Dorcus parallelipipedus (assembly GCA_958336345.1). Taxonomy (NCBI): domain Eukaryota; kingdom Metazoa; phylum Arthropoda; class Insecta; order Coleoptera; family Lucanidae; genus Dorcus; species Dorcus parallelipipedus. The sequence continues at coordinate 40,410,204 of OY284478.1, forward strand.
CTTCCTATAATAGCAACTTAAGGATAATTTTATTATTAAATACATGATAATTAAACAACCGGCGGCTAAAATGATGTACTGGGTCCAGGATAACCGCGCGACAACCGTGTTCCTCCGTCTTTTATTAAATTTTGAATTTGATTTATATTTACGTCTTCTAAAGTATTACTTAGCAGAAGTTTGTTAAATATATATATTAAAAAAATAAATAAATAAAAATTGTGTTCTAATATTAATCAATTATAATAATATAAATTAATCAAACCGTCTGTAGTCCTTTGGTTAATCCATTATCCAAGGGAAACTTGGAACTGTTCCCTTACTTCTGGTGGCATACCGATGTGATGCTTGTGGTTCTTTGATTTCCTCTTCTTCCTCCTCATAGTAATCCATGTTTCTTCCATGCCTTTCGTTATCCTCTGATTCATTTAATCTTTCTTCATCGTTCTCTTCTTGCTCATCTCCCAAGTAATCCGTATCGTCGTCCCGATGTACAAACATTTTCATTCTGTTAGCATGAATTGTCTCTTTTCGCCGTCCCCCCACTTTCTACACGTAGTACGTGACTGGACCTTTCTGTTGCAAAACAATATAAGGACCTTCCCACGGCTTAGCTAACTTCCTCGTACGCCCTAGCCCTACAACAGGATTTTGAACAAATACCTGATCTCCTACTTGAAATTTTGGTGGTGCCGATTTTGGTTGTTTCTCCTGTCTGTTAGCTGCCATTCTTAGCTTGGCTCTTGTTTTCTCCCATGTGGAACACAGCCTTTCTTGAAACTCTGCAGCGTAGTTATCTTTGATATCGTACCTTGTTCTCCTAGCATTAATAATATCGTCAAAGGGTAGTTCCATCTCTCTTTCATACAATAGATAGTGCGGCGACTTTCCTGTGGCGCTGTGAGATGAAGTCCTGTACGCTAATAGTGCATATGGAACCCACTCATCCCAGTTCCTTTGGTCATAATCGACATACTGGGAAAGAATGTCAGTCAAAGTTCGGTGCCATCTTTCAATCATGCCGTTACAGGCAGGATGATATGGCGTCGTCTGTATTTATTGATTTTTAAAAGAGAACAAATCTCCTTGAACACTTTGGATAAAAAGTTGGCTCCTTGATCTGTCAGAAGCTGCTGGGGAACTCCGTGCCGTGCTATAATGCCTGTAACAAAAGCTTTGGCGACAGTGGCTGTTGATTGGTCGGGAAACGGAATTGCCTCGGCATAACGTGTTGGCGTATCCATAAATGTTAATAAATACTTATTACCTCGGTCACTTCTTGGTAAAGGACCTACTATATCCATGGATGTTCTCTCAAACGGCCTGGAGACTTCTTGAAATCGTTGTATTGGCGCAGATTTCTTGTGAGGACATGTTTTGCGTTCTTGGTAAGCTTGACAGTTCTTACAGTAATTCATGATATCGGTCTTCATGTTTTTCCAATAAAACCTTTTCTTGATTTTATCGAAGGTTTTTTCAAATCCTAGATGTCCTCCCATAGGTGTATCATGAAAAGTTTGTAGAATCTTTGTTACCATGGTTCTTGGTACCACTAACTGATCTGATTCGTCTCCGAAATGCCTTGATCGATACAGTATACCTTCTTCGTCCAGTGAGTACGAATCGCTACTTGGATTAAGTTCCAGGTCTTTAATGAATTGCTGTAACTCTTCATCAACCTGTTGTTCCTCCTTAATCCTTTGCCTATCCCAAACCAATTCATATTTTCCTTCTTCGGCTGTACAAATTGGTATTCAGGATAACGCATCCGCGTTGCCATTTTCTCTTCCTGCCCTATGAACAATCTCAAAATCGTACTCACTCAGAGTAATCGCCCATCTGGCTAATTTTGACGTCGAATCCTTTAACGATAATAGCCATTTTAGTAGCTTATGGTCTGTAATTATTTTAAATCTCTGTCCATATAGATAACACCTGAAATGCTTAACGCTCCAGATTACTCCTAGACACTCCCTTTCCGTAGCGCTGTAATTTTGTTCACTTCGGTTTAAAACTCTTCCTGCATAAGCAATAGGATATTCAAAACCTCCCTCCTCTTGATTCAAGATAGCTCCGAGAGCCACACCTGAAGCATCTGTGGTTAGAATAAATTGTTTCGAAAAATTTGGGTACTTCAGAATAGGCTCTTCTACTAAGGACATTCGCAATATATCAAAAGATTTTTGGCAATCTCCGCTCCAAATAAACTCATGGTCTTTCTTGGTCAATTCTGTCAATGGCTTTGCAATATGCGAAAAATTCTTAATAAATTTCCTATAGAACCCGACTAAACCTAGAAAACTTCGAATCTCCTTGGCTGTTCTTGGAATTGGATACTCTTCTATAATCTTGGTTTTATCTGGATCCGGCTTCATTCCTTTTGTCGAGATTATATGGCCTAGATATTTCGTCTCCTTACTCAGAAAGTTACATTTACTTGGTTTCAATGACAGGTTAGCTTCCCTCAGCCTCTGGAAAACTTCCTCTAATTTCTGTAAGTGATTCTCGATACCACCTGAGCTGAAAACAATTATTTCGTCAAGATATACAAAGCATGATATACCAGTAAGTCCGCTCAACACTACATTCACCAACCTCTGCCAAGTTGATGGTGCATTTGCAAGTCCAAAAGGCATCCGCAGGCATTCATAATGTCCGTCTGGAGTTGAAAAAGCTGTTTTTTTTTATATCTTCCCTTTCTATCTCAACTTGCCAATATCCACTAGCCAGGTCTAATGTAGAAAAGAAAGACGCTCCTCCTAGTTGATTTAATGTCTCCTGGATGTTAGGTATAGGATAAAAGTCCCTTTTTGTTACCAATTAAGGCCTCTATAATCTATACAAACACGTATTTTCGAATCTCCTCGGTCTAACGTCTTCTTCTGAGCCATTAAGCACGGCGCAGACCATGGTGACGTTGAAGACCGGATGATCCCGTCGTCCAGTATCTCTTGTATTTGTTCCTTTAGGACGTTCCTCTGAGTCCAGGGAATCCTATATGGTGTCTTCGCGATCGGCGGAATATTGTCCACAATAATCTTATGTTTTACTAGATTTGTTGCCTTTAGCTTATTTTGTTTCCTAAAAAATATATCTTTATAATTACTGACTAAATTAAGCAACTTACCTTTCTGTCCATCATTTAAATGCTCAATTTTAAAAGCATTTTCTATAAAATTACTCTCCTCCTCCACAGCTCCAACAAAATCTTGTGGAACTTCCTGTTCTACTTCTGCATCGCATGACATTCCCACAATTTGACCGGCGCTTATGTCCACAATCTTTTGCTAAACGTTCATGAGTCTTAGCGGGACCTCTTTATTCCTAGGACAACACAATATTCTTGCAGTTACTAAGCCGGGTACTTCTTCCGGTGGTTGCTCGATAACGACAGACTCTGTTGAATTACGAGTTTGAAGTCCAGTTACCATTATTTCACATCTTGGTGGGATTGCAATATTTTACATCAATCTCACGTAATTTATCTCACCGCTTTTCGTTTCCTCTTCTTCCAAATTATTGGTGTCAATAGGAATTACCTTTTTCCCTATCATAAGCGAATTCTTCCTGAAATTAATAACAACTTTGTTTTTACGTAGGAAATCTACCCCTAATAAGCCGTCCGATGACAAACTTAAATTATTTTCGCACACCACAAACTTATGCTTGATTTTCCTACCTCCTAAAGTCAGTTCAATGTCTGACCTACCTATCACAGGCAACCTATTACCTGAAATACTAGTTATATTTCTCCCTTCAATTTTGGATATACAACTATTCATCCCCATTACTTCGCAATGGACACCGCAGCTCCCGAATCTACTAGAAAACATTTAGTTTTCCCTTCCACGCTTACGTGAATTGTGCACATGGCTGTGCTAATTCCGTTAACTGCTGGTATCAACTTTTGTGATTCGTTCTGTTTTACTGCGACTTGGATCGGGGTGCTGCCAGAGTCGCTTCCATGTTTAAAGAATTCGCCTCGACTTCATTAACTACTCTAATTTGGGCCTTGCACACTCTTGCTGTGTGCCCCTCTTGATCACACCTGAACCATTTTACTTTACGCATTTTGTTGGATGAATGATTGATTGGGGCTCAGTAACCTTGCCTATTGTTGAATAAGATTCACAAAAAATGCTGAACACTTCTTTATTGTTTGAGTGGACTGTATACACTATTAACGCTTGTGTTAATGCGCATGTGTTCATCACGCCCATGGCGTTTTGTACGGACGACATCTACACGTTATTAAGGCGCCAAATTTGAATGCATCAACATGCTCCCCGCCTTGAAAGGTACTTTTACAAATGTATGTAAATATAGGTAAGTATACTAAATAAATATATTGTATTATGTAATTATGTCTTTTTGTTTTAGGTCTCTAGGGCACTCGTAATTGGTAAAGGACAAATTTTCGTTATAGAACGTTTTAATATACCGCATGGAGTTTTCACTGACACTACTCTCACAGCACGGTCACTGCCTGAATGGACGGCGATGATGCGACCCAGCTTCCATTTTAATGGAGGTAAGTTGTCTTCTTTTAGTAAAACGAGCTCTCCAACATTGACGTTAGGTTCCTGCTTCGTCCACTTTCTGCGTTGCTGCAGTTGTGATATGTAGTCCAGTGACCACCTCTGCCACAAGTGTTGTGTCATTTGTTGCACATATTGAAATCTTGACAGGCGATTTATTGGTATGTCCTTCATGTCTTCGTACATCTTCCAATTAAGAAATGTGACGGGGTTAAAGGCTCAAAGTCGTCAGGAGATGTGGATAACTGATATAAAGGACGGGAATTCAAGACTGATTCAACCTGCGCCAACACGGTAAGAAAATCTTCGAAAGTTACCAACGATTTTGCTAACTCTCTTTTCAAATGATATTTAGTAGACTTTACACCGGCCTCCCACAAACCACCGAAGTGAGGACTTCTTGCAGGAATAAAATGCCACTGTATGTTATCAGTAATAAATGAATTGTACAATGTTTCCTTGTTTTTTGTTAAAAATTTACCTAATTCGTTTAATACCGAATTCGCACCAACGAAATTTGTGCCGTTGTCAGTGTAGACATGAGAAGGTTTACCGCGTCTTGAACAAAATCTACGAAAAGTAGCTATAAACGCCTCAGTGGTCAAATCAGTAACTGGTTCCAAATGCACGGCCTTGGTCGTGAAACAAATAAATAGACTGATGTAACACTTGATCGTTTTACGCCCGCGCCCAGTTCTTTTACGACAAACGGCCCAGCATAGTCAACGCCCGTGGCAAAAAATGGGTATTTAGCAGTTACGCGATGTTTCGGCAAATCTCCAATAAACTGATTTGTTTGTGGTGGTTTAACCTTAAAACATTTGATACATTTATGAACAGTTACCTTTGCTAAACTTCTTCCAGCCGTTGGCCAAAATTTTTCTCGGAGTGATGACAACACAAGTTGCGGTCCCGCGTGTAAGAGACGTACATGTTCATGTTCCAATAGAAGTTTTGCAAGTTTATGTTTGCCAGATATTAAGATTGGGTGCTTTTTCTCAAAATTAAAGTCAGAATTTTTTAGTCTTCCACCAACACGTATTATACCTTGCTCATCGAGAAAAGGTGACAAACTTGTTAAATTTCCGTTCAAATATTTTTTATTGCTCTTTAAATATTTTAACTCGTCAGAGAAACTTTCAGCTTGAGATAATTTGATTAATTGAGTTAGAGAAACCTTTAATTCTGATATTGTTAAGCTTCTTGTTTTACAATTGTTAGATGTTGCTCTACAATTATTAATAAATCGTAGACACCAAGCTACAATGCGCTGAAGTTTTGTAAGCGATGAAGTGTAATTGAATGGAAAAACATTTGTTTTAATTTGCGTTGCAGTTAACGTGATCGTAGTTTTTAATTCTGGTATTTCATCTTCTGTAGGTGTAATTGTCGAAGGCCACTCAGTATTAGGTAAATGCAACCATTGAGGTCCTTTCCACCATATTGAGTTTGTTAACTTACTTGGCCAAACACCTCTTGATATCAAATCAGCAGGGTTGTCTGTTGTTCTTACGTGTGACCACTTGTTTCCACGTGTTCGTTTTTGTATTTCTGCTGCACGATGAGCAACAAATACTTTCAATTGTGGTGTTGGCATTCTAATCCAACTGAGGACAATTGTGGAATCAGACCAATAAAAAATTTCGTCAAATTTTATATTTGTTGAAGTAATTAATTTTGAAACCAGTCTCGTTGACAAAACAGCTGCACAAAGTTCCAGTCTAGGAATTGTGACCCTTTTGATTGGTGCTACTCTAGATTTCGCACACAGTAATCTCACGAAAATGTCACCGTTGTCAGAGATCGCTCTTATGTAAATGCAAGCTCCAAATGCGGCTTCTGATGCATCTGAAAATGCATGAAGTTCAACGCGTTTAAGACCTGAACTTGGAACATACCTTGGAATTTCTATTTCTCTTAGCATATTCAACTCTTTCTTGAATTGATGCCACTTCTTCTTTGTAGTCTCTGGTACGGGATCATCCCAATTCAGTTTGTGTACCCAAAGTTCCTGCAACATGATTTTCGCTAAAATTAAGCAGGGTCCCACTAATCCCAGGGGATCAAATAATTTAGAGATCGCTGATAACATTTCTCTTTTAGTGTTATTTGCAGGGCCTTCTAAATTTTCCACATCATACTTTAAACAGTCTTGTGAGGGTATCCATACTAAACCTAGGGTTCTTCTTTCACCATTGCATGCCAGTGGTAGTGTTTCTTGCTCTTCATTGCCACATATTTCTTTCATGACGTCCTTACTGTTAGAACACCACTTTCTCAATGGAAAATATGAAGATTTCAAAATTGTTTCGATATTACAACTTAACTGGATGGTGTCTTGAACTGAATTGGTCTCAGTTAGTAAGTCATCTACGAAGAAGTCCTTTAATATTACTTCTGCTGCTCTGGGATATTCATCGCGGTGGTCGTGTGCAGTTTGTTGTAGACACCTTACTGCCAAGTACGGAGCTGATGCCATATGTCACTGTATTCAGTTGATAATGCTTCAATTGTTTAGTGCTGTCTTCTCACCAAACAATGCGTTGCCAATTTCTTTCTTCTGGAATTACTAATATTTGCCGATACATCTTTTCGACGTCCGCTGCTATTACGTACTGATGAGTACGAAATCGCACAAGTATGTTGAATAGTTCGTCTTGGATGACAGGACCCACATGTTGAGTGTCATTCAGGGAAATATTGTTTGACGTTTTACATGATGCATCGAATACAACTCTCAGTTTTGTTGTAGAGCTGTTCTGTTTTAGTACTGCATGGTGAGGTATGTAATAAATTCCATTTATGTTTGTCATTGGACCTTGAATTTCTGTCATGTGACCCATTTCTTCATACTCACGCAAGAATGCTACATACTGCTGTTTTAAACTTTCATTTCTTTCCAATCTTCTTTCTAGATTATAAAATCGTTTTACTGCAGTGTTAAACGAGTCTTCCAAATCTGGCTTCTCTTCCTTGAATGGGATGGAAACTATAAATCTCCCATCAGGACTCTTTTGAGTTGTTTCAATAAACTTGTTTTCGCAAAATGTTTCAGCTGGTGTCAAATACCTGTGGTCGTCACATTCTTCTAGTTCCCAAAACCTTTTCAGTTGGTTTTGCACTTCAAGATTAGTAACAAGGTTACAATTTGTAGTTTTTCCATATTTGCAATTGGAATAATATGGACCGGCGATTATCCAGCCCAATAAGGTTTTCTGCAGCACTGGTTTGTTGTTGCCCAGTTTATGCCTTTCCGGACATAACAATTCCCAAAAAATATTTGCACCGAGAAGTACATCAATCTTGTGTGTCTGTAACAGGTCATTGAAATCTGCTAGCTTGACGTGCTTTGGTATTTTGTATGTGGAAGTGTCAAATGCGTTAAGATTTGTGCTCTCAGTAATTTTGTTAATTACAAAACATGTGATTTTTGTACTGTACGAATATTGACAGGATGTTAATTGAATATCCGTTTTTCGTTTAATGGCCGATAATGTTTGGTTTATACCGATAACCGAAAGGTTTATTTCCGTTGTTTTCAAATTTAACCGATTACAAAATTCATTTGTTATAAAGCAACTTTCAGAACCCGAATCTAACATGGCACGACAGTGATGTTGTTTTCCATTGTGATCCTTTATTTTTACAATGGCTGTTGATAAAAGTACTTTGGGATTTTCTGAATTTACACAATTTCCAGTAATTGTGCTAACTGGACTGACAGATGTCTCCCACTTTTTGTCATCCGTCGTGTCACTTTCAAAGTGTAAAAGTGTGTTATGCTTTTTTCCACATTTTTTGCATGTTCCTGACTTGCGTTCATTAACGAAATGGTTTTTTCTTAAACAATTCAAACATAGTTTTTAGCCTTGACTTCTGCACATCGTTGCTTGGAATCGCAGTTTGTGAAACGTTCGCAATTGAAAATTGAGTGATAATCATCGCAAAATACGCATTTTGTTGAGTTTTTGCCCTCAAATGTCGCTAAGTTCACTGCTGTTGCCGTATTTGTTCCCCTTTGAAAATGTTTATTCGTGTTGTAAATTCTTTTCGAATTTTGATTATCCAAATTTTCTAATAATTCACATCTCTCCTTGAGAAAGCCCTTTATGTCATCTACACTAGGAAATTCATCGCCATCTTGAAGCCTGCTTTCTTCCCATTCACGTTTCGTTTGATTATCAATTTTTGAAGTAATCATATGTATCAAAAGCGTACCCCAATGTATTGTAGGCTGCCCCAATACCTCTAATGCTAATAGGTGTTTAGTAAATTCGTCTAGAAAATTTCGCAATTCTGTTGCGGATTCAACCTTTAAACTAGGTAGACCAAATAATGCTTTGACGTGATTGCTCACTAGTAGTTTTTTGTTGTTGTACCGCTCACAAAATAAATCCCAAGCAATTTGATAATTTACTTCACTTATTTCAAGTGCCTTGATGACTTGTGCAGCTTGACCTTGCAAGCTGGATCTTAAATAATGTAATTTTTATATATCGCTTAATTCAGTATTTGTATGTATTATTGACTTGAACGTGTCCCTAAACTCTAACCAATTTTTGTAGTTGCCAGAAAATTTAGGTAGTTGAATTGTTGGTAACTTAACGTGCTTTAAGTTGCCGCGATTGGAACCAGTAACCGAACCTACTGATTGCAGCGAATTACCGGACTCCGACTTTAAATCATTTTCGCTCGTATGTTTGCTAATTAACGTTTTGGCTTCTGTTCGTTTTTCGAACGCCTCCCTTTCATGATACTGTTCAACGACATTTTCATCGTCACAAAAACTTTCAATGTTTGTTTGTATTTCACAAAATTCCTGAAATAGGACCTCTATTCTCGCAACTCGTTCGCGTAATTCTACCAGATCAGATTCGTGTACATGATCTTTGGTTTCTATTATATTTAAATACGTTTTGAATGCTGTTAAACTGTGTTTAATGTAACCCCGTTTGCGCGTGTATAATTTGTTTGAATTTTCCATTTTGCAATATTGCAGGTTGAAACAGGCAGATAAAGCGAAACAAGGATAGGTACTCACGGGAAAATGTTGCTTGTTGCTTTTCCGACGCCTCAAATGCACCCTGATATCCTCGCTGCTTTCCACGTGTTAACCGTTGCAACCACGTTTTTCTTTGATTTTGTTTTTCGTACAAATACTGGAGTGCGTTCGAGAACTTTACTTTAGAGTAAATTTTACAGATGGTAGTGGGGGTAATAAAGTAAGGCAAAGTTACTGTTACTTTTCGAACGTGTGTTGCCTGGTTTATTGTTTACAGATGTCATATGTCAAATGTCAGTAGCTCAGTAGTTTTCGTAGTTTTAGTACAACGGTCGTAACTTAAGATAACAAACAAGTTGTAAGTATTGTAAGCGGCTATAGATAACGTTTTGTATTTTTATGATATTGTGCTTTTATGTTGTAAGTAAGTGTAGGTACGTATACTAATTGTCATCCTCATCATTTAATATCACTAATGAAAAATGCATAGATATTATTTTCAGAAATAACAATGGAAAAAAATATTGCTTTGGTTAGTGTAGCTGCATTAAATGAATTATTTTTTTCCTTATTAAGAAATGTTTGTTTTTAAATGAGAGTACATACCCAGCACTTACCTAGTTTGTTCATAATTAATAAATTTCCGGAATCATCTCTAATAGCTTCTCCATTCTCTTCCCGAATCAATATGTAATTTTCCAGACCAATAAACTTGCCTTCAATCTCCATACCAGCAACAAAATATTCGAAACGAATAATAACAAGCACGACAGGTGCGCAAGTACGCATGTCAAGTAATTTTCACCGCAGTCTGGAGTGCGGCGATTTTTGTCACTTTTGAAGCGACACTTTTAAAGTTTTCGAACGCTTTGCTGCTCTACTGCTAGAGCGCCAAACAATAATCTCGAACGACTATTTCTGTAAGAGTTACAGGAAAGTGTTATTCTCGAACGCACTCCTGTTATTGAGCCATCCGGTTCGAAGCTGACCAAAATGTTGGATCAATGATTGATTGGGGCTCAGTAACCTTGCCTATTGTTGAATAAGATTCACAAAAAATGCTGAACACTTCTTTATTGTTTGAGTGGACTGTATATACTGTTAACGCTTGTGTTAATGCGCATGTGTCCATCACGCCCATGGCGTTTTGTACGGACGACATCTACACGTTATTAAGGCACCAAATTTGAATGCATCAACACATTTGTTGACAATACCTGGCTATATGTTCTTCTTTTCCGCATGAAAAACATCTCGCTTTTATTCCTTGCGGTTTCTGATTCATCTGACGATTTTCTTCCGGTTGGAACTTTACTCGAGTATGTTTCCAATCTGTACCTTCCCGCTTATGGAAATTGTCCGATTTGCCCCTTTGTGGATTGGAAAACTGTTGATTATTTACTGCTCTCTCTCTTGATCGCTGTGTCTGAAAATTGTTTTGGTGGCGCACCTCGGTCCTGAAATTATTGTTTATTAAATTAACATGCTCTTTATTTACAGAGCCGCGAATGAGTTTATCGTTCAGTTCTTCTTTCACTGCAATTTCCACGGCTTTCTTAAAGGTCTTGGCGCTGGAAGAAAATACAAAGCGCTGATAGTCTTTCTTCACCCCTATACAAAACTGCGTCAGTAACTGTTTCTCCAATATAGCTGACCGTGTCGGTGAAACATTTCGCCCTTCCTTTTTACATAAAGTAGCCATTCCTGCAATTTTAAGTCGTACTTCGTACTCCTTTACAGTCTCTCCTTGGCGTTGGTAACAGGATGCGAATTTCTGCGCCGCCTGCTGTGGATTAGGGTCTACAGAAAACTCCTTAAGTATGGTACTTTTAAATTCCTTCCATTGTAATTGTAAGTACTCCTGATTGGCACGTAAAACCTCTTTTGCATATCCTTTCATTTTTAGTTTCGCCACCAACATTTTCTCCCTGGAGGACCATTGTGCGATCTCTCCTATCTCCTCTAAAGACTCTATAAAATCTCTTATATTACCTCGTCCCTCAAATATAGGGACAGAATTAATTAAACTCGCTATTGAACCGCTATCCAGTTGTGTGTCTGGAGGATTTGTCAATGCTGTTTGCGCCCTTGTTTCTGGCATTTTAGATGTTACTACTTAAAACAACGAATAACACAAATTCCAAATTCAGCCCTCAAGGTAACGGTAGGAACTTGTTACTTATCTGCCCCAGTTCTCTTTGCAATAATTAAGATTAACGCAACAAAATATGCATCAAAAATCACTAGTCCCAAACCCTCGAAAATTATAAGTTTTGCAAAAAGAAATTGACCTAGAAACACCTGACACCAATGTTACATCCGGATCCCTCAGATGTCCTTCTTTTCCTTCGTTAAATACGGAAGGAAAGAACGATCCTGAAGGTCTAGTTCGCCGATTAGTAAACAAATAAAATATTTGCTTACGTACGGTGCTTTAATAATTCCGCTTAATTTACGCGTTTTTAATACGAGTGTTGGCCGAGCAAACCTTGCAGAAAACGAAACTATTAATTAAACCGTGGGATCTTGGGCGCAGGGGGCGAGAATCAGAAGATGTGTTATTATTTAAAACTAAATATAATAAATACCTTACAAACTACTTACACATAATGACGGGTTTAAACACTTTCACTAACTAACAAAACTGACTAAAAACTCATTAAAACAAGACTCTATAAAAGACTCTGATCAAAAGCTACTCGTTCTTCATGTAACATCTTTTTTAAAAACTAGCTCCCTACTCCAAATGACTTAGTTATTGCAAGCCCAATAAACAAGTTTTCGTTGTGTTACGGTTACTTAATTGCAAAATGACCCATTTCAATTGCAATACTTATTGTTTGTTTTATTATATCAAGGAAAGTGTAACAGTTTCATTTTGCAATTGTTTCCGTAACACTAATTTTTAATTTCCAAAACATCCGCGATGAAATATCCCAGAGTTATTATCGGTCCATATCTTTGTTTATATTTTTTGTTAGATTTACAAGGCACAACGCCTTACTCAAAGCATTTTTCGTTAGTCTAAAGGCTGACACGTCCACCGATTGTAAGATTCTTGTAAGAGTCTACAAGAAGAATAATTGGAAATTGTACTTTTCCTTTAGAAGGTGAGGGTTGAAGATGTTTTGAATATATTGGTGAAATGATTCCTTATTGATCCGACCGTAGTCAAATAAGTCAGTACCTCAGTAAGGATGCTGGATGATTTTGTTTTCAGAAAATGTGAGCAACACAAGGCAAGACTTTTGCTACGGTGTTGTCGACTTCATAAACGTCTCTGGTTCCCTTTGGTGCTAATGCTTTGCTATTTTTGGACATCTTGGAGATTAGTTTCATCACCGCTTTGGGTCGTTTCTACCCATGCTCGGACAGATAATCTTCAACCTGGTTAAACCACTTTTTTGCGTTCGCCTCTGACATTTGGAACATACTGTCGTTACAAGTTTAGTTGTATTCATTGGATGACGTTTGAGGAAAAGCTTATATCAGCCCAGTGGCGGCTCTTCAAGATATGCAGAGGGTGGGCAACATTTGAAAAACTAAAAGACCCTTTATAAAGATATTCCTCTGATTGATATTTTTTAAACGTTCTTTGTTAGAAGTTATTTTAACAAGTTGATGAACAAGTATTATCGTTATGATATTATATGTCATTATCTCCGTATGTCTCCAATTTTCCACACATTAAAAAGAAAACAAAACTACCCAAGCAACACCATTTCGTTCATTAGACGGTTTATATACGACAGACAGGGATATTTTTGGTAATGGTATATAGAATACCAAAAATATTCATATTTTAATGGTACTGGTTACCCTAGGATATAAGTTTATCAAAATAACGTTTATCAAATTATTAAATTCCATCTTATCATGTAGGCGTAGGCCCATAACATACATTTTTCACATTAAAATATATTAAAATTTATAATATAATCTAAAAAAGTATAATGAATGTTTAGATGTAACATTTATTAACAAATATTTATCCAAATTGGTCTTGTGACCCCTGTTACTTAGTAAATTTTCTATAAAACTACTAACATTGTATCACTACATAAGATGAGAGCTTAAAATATGAGTATCCTATAAATTTCGCCGTGAGATGTCGCGACCTAAACTGTTGCTCACTAAAGTTGTCGTTTATAAAACCGCAGGAACTTTCTTGCCCATTACAAATCATCACAAAATATATAATTACTACAAACGAACAGACACCTGGTAAAGTTGAATTAAATGTCAACATTTCGCTGTACGTTTCACAGCTTCTTTAGAATAAGTTGTAATAATATAAATATATAATTATAATAATTTTATAATTCCAAAATATACGTCTAGTATAAACCATGTATAAACGTTGCACGTACCCTATAAATATACATTTTGTGTAAACGTTATATTTATCCCAAAAAGAGACGTTAGTTAGACTGTCACTCATATGTATAAATACTAGTCTATAATATTCTACATTTAGACTAAATTCAAAACGTGTCTTAGACATATTCTATATTTGGTGTGTTATATGGGTATATATTCTAAGAATTACTAAAACAAATTCTGAAATGATAAAATTTAAAACTGTAGCTAAACAATAACAAATAAATTCTCAAAATAATAACTAAATAAAATTTAAAACAATAACAAATAAATTCTCAGAATAATTAAATAACATGCAAAACAGTAACTAAAATAAATTCTGACTTATTAAAAACTAACTGCTTTATTTGATTTATGAAATGCTGTTTTTCTGGGTATAAAATCATTTTGAATATCCTTTGCATTATCTCGTATGATATCATTATGAAGTATTCTGTAATTACATTTAAATTTTGCATTTATCTAAATTGTGTCCTTCAATAATTTGACTAAATTATTATATGCAATTAATTTTGTTTCTTTCTTCAACTGTCTCAATTGTTTGTTGATAATACATGAAATTGAGTTATAGTAACTACTACTACTAGTAGATAGTTTAACTAGTATACATAGTGCTGAATACTCTAAGCAGTCGAATAGAAAATAATTTTTCAATATGATAGAATGATCAGTTTTATTTGTGTCATCTCTTTATGAATTATAAGAGAAATACAGATCGTTTGGATACGCAGTATAAACTAAATCAAGAAGTAAAATAGGGTGCACGAGAATATTATATACAACCCCAAGCAATTGTCAATCACACGCCCGTCTATCAAAAGTCAAATTTCACCATAATTAAACAGGGCACACGAAGAAGGGCGAAGCCCATTTCAATATTACAATGCAGCATCGTATTTGTTGGTAAAGAATGAATCTAGTTCCTACGTCCTACCATCCAGTGCACGAAAAATCAGGACTCGCTCTTATACCACGCCAACACTACCGACCGACAACCGGCGATGCAATATCCGCAATGTTCGGATTTAATGCATCGGCGGCTGTTTCAACATTGCTAAATTACCTGCGAGCGCGGTAAAATATAACCTCATTTCCATTTCCGACGGAATCAATCCGCGATCTCAAGCGCTCCTAATAAGTAACCCGCCCGCATTACGCCGCCATCGCCGTGAAATATTGGCCCAATTTCGGACAAGACCGGTCCTAAATCGAACCACATTTAACCCACCGCTTACTGATTTTTTACTGTCGCGACCTGCTTTTTTCCTCATATTTTTACTCCGTCAGTCAAGAACATTTTACCCGACCGAGAAATAATATGTATGAATAATACTCGAATCTCAATGCAGCTTCCTTAGGTAGACAAATCAGCAAATTTTTCAAAGATTAGGGTAATCTGAAACATATCAAATGTAAAATGATGTCATGTTCTTCTTAATATCTTGAATATAATATTTTTTTAATTACTTACTTTGTGTTATACTCGTCCAGAGTTAGGATTGAATTGTTAATTTCTATAGGGTGAATGACAATTGTTCCGACAAAAAAAGACGCATAAGAGCATCGATGTCACAGATTACGGGAAAAATGTTTAAAAATTCTTGTGAACAGTTTATAATTAATTTAAAAATTAGTTCAAAATCAAATTCCGGAACTGCGTACGAAATACGACTGCCACGTTCTATAAATGCGGCAGTATAATAGTACTATAATTTTTTTTATTTATTTATCGCAGAAATTATGAAATAATATTAAATGTCTTCTCAACCGTCAGTAATTGGTATAAGGAAGTGTATAGCTAATTGAAAAATAATTTTATGGAATATCTATAAAATATATAAAAATAATACCGTTCCATTTCAAAAACAAACGTTATTGTTCTTCATTTTTTGTCGAAATGGAAATAGTATTACTGAATCCCTGTTCAGTGAAAAGTAAATTTTGTTACTGCGTTAGATACCTTCCACTTAGCTTGTAACGGTACCACAATATCTGCACTCTAATTTTCTACGTTAAGGAGATATTAATTATAAAATTTACATAGTATTTTCCGAAATCCGTAAATGAAGCCTAATATCTTAAAAACTATATGACTTAAGTACAGGGAACCCTTATCAAACTTACCCTAAAATAACTTGACAAGCTCAAATTCGTTATAAAACATGGGATGTTCCATTTAAAATAAGGAAGTTACACATCATACAACCAAATTAGGACAGTCTATATATTTGAAAATAATTTTAAATTATGCGGATTGAAAGGATGATACTTCTGTATAAAACATTTTTCCATAATATTTAATAGGAACAGCGTTAATGAAGAAACTCGGTTAAATGCCACAGGCTGTATATACAGGGTGTATACGAATTCGACCGACAAACTTCTAAGGTATACTTTTTGCTTAAAGGTGTACCTAAATTGTTCATATACTTTAATCTATCTTCTTTCATTTAGAGGTTACGACATATTATTTTGTTTCTGTTTCCTAATCTGGCATCGAAGTCATTGAATGAATTTTGTTTACATTTCGAACTAAAGTTCACTGGCATCTAAAAAGCTCTAAAATTTTCAAAGAAAACAGGTTACTGTTGACGAAAAATTATTTAGTAATATTGCAGCACTAGCAGATGAAGTTTAGACGATTTTTTTAAATATTTAATAAAAGGATTAATGGCAAATTCATGATAGTTTATTGAGAATGTTTTGTCTCGTCCAGACTTTATTCTTCATACAAAGACCAATGTTACCTAACCTTTTATGCTTCAGATTAAGAGAAGAAGAATGTGCACTAGAAATTTGTCGGTCGTATGCACCTAGTATCATATATATTTTTTTAATACATTTATATATATTTAATTTTTGTAAATCTAGTTCCTCAACATTTTCATATTTAAGCCATTCTTTAGGTGACGGAATAGGACCCTCAAAATTTGTTTTTCTGCATGAACATGTATTGACAGCGTATTCAAACGTTAATGTTTTTGGTGGCATATGTATGACCAATAAGTATCCACAATGACGGGTAGTCTTATTGAGGTTAGTTAACAATTAATTATTCTTCACACATACCGATGAGCATGCGCACAATAAAACTTGCGTTTTGTGGCAAGACAAATTGCGTCATGTAAAGTGTCCTTTACTTTGAGAGTTTGGCTTAATAAGGATAACATTTGGAGTTCCAATGATTTAAAGAAAACAAGCAAACCAGCCAACCGATTGTTACTTTTGCAGCACGAAAAAAAAAGTGAATCAAAAATGGATGCTGAACGCTAACAAAACGAACAATGGAGGCTCCGCCTACAGCTTCGTTCTTGGGAAATTAACAGTGTTCCCAACCAAACAACTTAACAAACTAATAACGAGAAACCCTAGAGTTTCTAAGCAATAGAGCGAACAACCGAAACCGAAATTACATTTGGAAATTCGGGGAATTAAAATTGTCGAAGAGAGAAACTGAAATGCTCTGTTCTAGACTACAAGAGTGAAAACTGTTGTCACCTAGTACACGTACATATTTCTATGTATCATCATCATCATCATCAAAAAGAGTTCTTGAAATATTTCTTAACTGAAGACGGCTTCTCTTTTTGCTATAACATTGACAATTTGATGGTGGCATTAGGATATGAACATAATCCAGAAGAATGGCGTCTTTTCATAGACTTATCTAGATTGAATTTGAAAGCTGTTCTTTTTCAAATAGGAAACACTCAGCCTCTGCCACCTTTACATACTGGCCATGCGCAGCGTAGAAGCAGCAACACAGCGGGAGGTCTACCAGACTAGAAATTTGTAGCATGGTAATGGATATGAATTATTTCTTCTAAATTAATAAAATAGAAGTGCTCCAGTTCTCTGATTGTCATTGAGATTCATGTTATAAGTATTATTATTTTTTTTAAATGCCTCGTAATTGTTGTGTGCCAGATTGCAACTCAAATTACCGTAGCATTTTGAAATTAAACACTGAATCATATGTTTCGGTGTTTGGATTTTCCAAAGATGATAATCTACGACAGAATTGGATAACTTCTATTCCCCGTAAAGACTGGATACCATCAAAATATTCAGGTGTATGTAGCAAGCATTTCAAAGATTGTGAAATTATTAAATATGAAGTAGGAGTAACTCCTGAAGGTACCAACTGCAATATTTTAAAAAGATGTCCAAAATTAGTTGAAAATGCAGTCCCCCACCATTTTTCCAAATTTGCCTATTTATTTGACTAAAACTGAAATTACTGGAAGGAAAAATCCTGACGAACGACGACAAAAAGCTATTGATCGTCATTTGAAATTAGTAAAAGAATTTGAAGAATCTGATTTAATTAAAGATTTTGAATCTTTGACATCTAATTATTTAGAAAAACTAGAAAAGTCTGACTGCTGGAAAGTAACTTTGAAAGACTGCAAAATATATTTTTATACATAGATTTTAGTAATGACTTTTTATCACTGAAGGCTCAGATTATAATAAACAACGAAATGCAAGTCAGAGTTATTTATAAAGATAATTCCTTGAGCTTTAATGATTTAAAGTGGGTTTTACCAGTTAACATGATATTGTCTCGTTGGTCCCAACTACAAAACTTATTGACACGTTACAAATTGTGTTTTGAATTTGAGCATAAACAAGAAACATTAGAAGAGCAAGTACAAAATTATATTGACAATTGTTTGGAAAGTTTCCAAAAGTGTTTTTCTATCGCACATAACTCCGATCACATTCATGCACAAAATTTAGAAATTATCATTGACCAATTAAAACAGATTAGGAATCATAAAAATAAATATTCCTCAGCAGCTATCATAATGGCTTTTATTTTGTAGTCTAAGTCACCCACAACTTATGAATGAATGCGAAATTTTTTTATTTTGCCAAATAAAAGATATTTGCAGTATCTAACTTCAAACTTGGATGTCTCCCACAACAAAATTGTGCTAACGAACCTTATTTATCTCGTATGTCATCATCTCTTTCGAGTGGAGAAAAAGTCGTCATCTTACTAATAGATGAAATTTATATATCATCAAGATTAGACTACAGAGCTAACAATGTCGTAGGATACGCTTCGAGTTCTAATGAAATAGCTAAGACTATTCTTGCATTCATGATTTGTTCTGCATTTGGTAATTTTTCAGAAATTGTAAAACTTCTACCTGTTCACAATATTACTGGGAATGAAATGGTACCAATTACACTTATAATTATCGATTTAGTTTAAAAATGTGGTTTTGAAGTCTTGTGTATAATTACGGATAATCATAGAATTAATAGAAATTTGTTCAAAAAAATATCCAGCAATGGCACATATTTTCTTAATCCTCAAAATCCTGATAAGAAAATATTTTTAACTTTTGATTTTGTCCATATTTTCAAAAATATTCGTAATAATTGGATGAATTTAAAAAATTTGGATAATGCGTTTGTTTTTCCTGATTTTGACACAGATGAAGTAAAAATTGCATGATTCAAAGATGTCCGTGACATATATGATTCAGAGAAATATTCAGTTAGAGAGACAGAAAGTACATTTGGTTGATAACGTTTTCCATTACTCTACAATAGCTGCCGTGAAAGATTTTAACTATAATGCTACTGCAGATTTTCTTGAAATCATTCGAAATTGGTGGGATATTGTTAATAATGCAAGTACTCTCAAAGAAATTGCAAACCGAAATAAATTTTCTAAGCCAGTTACATCAGATGCAAATGATTTTAGAGTTAAATTTTTATATAAGTTTTTATATTGGTTAGATAAATGGGATCATTTGGAAACCAACGGCCATCTTACTAAAGACACTTTTGGGGCACTTCGTCACAGGACCCTTAATTTTTTGGAAATAATACAATATTCCTTTCAAAATTTTGACATTTCGTATATTCTACCTGGTAAATTTACAACTGAAAAGTTAGAAAAAAGATTTGGTAATTACAGATTATTATGTGGCAGCAATTACAATGTGTCTTTTGATGAAGTAGCTAATGCAGAGAAAAAAATTAGAATAAGGCACGTTTTTGAAAAAAAGAAAATTCTTTTCTTTTGTTGAGATACAAAAAAAAATTCAAAATCTCCACGTTACAGAAACATATAACATTGACGACACCTCTGTTGATATTAGTAAGTTTATAGAAATACTGAACACATCGTACTTGGCTGATTGTTATGTAGATGAATCAGTTAAAATGTATATTTCTGGATATGCTTCTTATTCGATTTCAAAAAAGTTAAACTGTCAATTTTGTAAATCTATTCTTGTAGAGGATAAAGGAATCTCCATAGGAAATAAGTATTTTGATAATTTACAAAGGGGGTCTTTCTGTTCCCACTACCTCTGTTAGTATAGTTTTTTCCACATGTATTAGATACCCTAATCAATGATGATAGCTTAAAGATAGAGTCCTTAAGACATGAAAACCAAAAACATATTTTGTGCAATTTAACTTTACAGAGTATTAAATACGACCTAGTATACACTGAATCTCTCCAAACTGTATATGTGGTCAAAATCATATTATGATATTGCACAAGTTACTTTCAATATTTGCTAATGTGCTTTTGAATGATTATGTGAAACTGTGCAATAATTCTCGACTTGACAAAGCCGCTTGCAGCAAACAAACTTCTACTGCCATTTCTCATTCGAAAAAACGAAAATTGAAAACATTCAAATAAATTTTCTTTTATGTTTTTTGTTTTCAGTTTTTTTTCTGTAAATAGTAGATAGTAGTAGTAAAAACCAAATATAACCAACAAGTGTTTTGAGTTTATATATTATTTATTTTTTGAGTAATGTTTTATTCCTTTGGGAAAATAGTGCTATAGGTGAACTACCCATTAAAAAAGTAACGCTCCTTGACCATACTTCTTGGGTGGTGTGGAAATTAGGCATATAAATTCAATTTGTTAAAGATGAAACAGCAACTCCACGGACGGATAACTAGGTACCACGGAAACAATTCATAAAAATCAAACAACCGTGCAGAAAAATCAAGTTATTTGCCAAATAGGTTTAACGAATAGATGGAAAGTCCGACTCTAAATCGGTACATTACTACCTATTACATGCATAATATGTAATAAGATATGTATTTTCGATGCACACGCTGCTAGAGCATATTTCGTTACAGTAGACCTCCCGCGGCCGGCTGATGCGGTGTTGCCACATTTCCCAGCACGGTTAGTATCTAAAGACGGCTGTGACTCAGCCTTCAGTTTCTATTGGCTACGCACTACATAATATGAAAGAATCGTATTATATTATCGCACAGATTAGTTACGAAAACTGCAAATGGTACATCATTGCCAATCTTAAGATTGTAGCTAAATTACTTGGTTACAACTACATTATACAAAATATTGCTGTTTTCTCTACCAATGGGAAAACAGAGCAAAAAACTCCCATTACGTGGTTAAGTATTGGCCGCCCAGACAATAGTAAAAGTGTCTTGAAGTGTATAGAACATCAACCACTGGTAGAAGTAAATAATACTTTATTGCCTCCTCTACATATTAAATTAGGCTTAGAATTTCGTGGAAGCCATGCACGAAGAACGCGAAAGTTTTTTTTTTTTAATTGAGCAATTTGAGCCATGTAATTTTAAAAAGAAAAAGAATACTGATGAAAAATACATAATTTCATGAAGCCTTGAATGGAGTTGCGGCATGGATTTCATTTAAAGCAATAGTACAAAATTATTACGTCGAGCTCTAATGAATACTTTTTCATTGCTTTTGCTTCCGTTTATAATGAATTCTCCATTTGTTGAAACCAGTCTTCGATTTTGTCAAGGGCAGTTTTCGGCTGCCTCCATGTTTTTGGTCGAGGATAAAGTTGCCATGTCGTCTGCGAATAAGGTTATGTTGGTGTATGGTGTTTTTGGGAAGTAGGACTCTACGGGAGATAGCAGAGAACCTTGCGGGACACCTGTGATATCGTTAATTCTAAAGGTTCGTTTATTAAGGAAGCAGTTTGTGATTATGATAAGGTAGGTGGGAAACTTTTGTTGTATCATTTTGAAGATTAGGCTCCCCTACCATATTCTGTTGAACGTCTTTGAATACATGAATACAGCGCCGATGTGTTCTTTTCTTTCGAAATTTGTGTATGAATGTTCCACTATTATTAGTGCTTGAAGTGTGGTCAAGTGTTGCTCACTAAATCCGTATTGCTTGTCTGGTAGTGTGTTTGAAATTCTGGTGTGTTCCTTGACTCTTTCTAGGATTTCTTTTTCCAGGATTTTGCCAGCCGCCGGCAGCAGAGCGATCAGTCTGTAGTTATGGGGAAAATTGTGACCTTTTTCCGGTTTTGGAAAAGGAAGGAAAGTGTTTATGGTGTTTACAAGGGCCATTAAGTGTAATACTTCTTAGATCTCTGGTAGTAATTCCGTCGGGTCTGGTTGTTTTCCTATTTGATTTGTGGCTCTACTTCCACATAAATGAGGATGTAATTTTTTTATAATTTTATTTATATTTTTGTAAATATATTGACTTTAGGCCGAGGGAAATGTTTTTATATGTGTGATTTTTTAAATAATATGTAATGTTAGAAATAAATGCCGCTACATTACCCCGTACACTTCTTCACCGTACACTTTTACATTTGTTCCACTTGCTGATTGTAAATTGAAACGGGGTTTGTACTTTTGAGAGTTATTTTCAAATTTTGCCGGAAGAATACTGAGATCTGCTCCTGTGTCTATCAAGAAATGTATTTTTGAATCTCTATCTACTATGTACAATCGTTGATTCCTTGGACCTAGGGCAGAAGTCATGTTCACTCCTGCCCCTGGCAGGGGTTTTTTTAAACTCACAAGGCAAGCAACAGTTTTTAGCTTTGTTACCAAAAGTTCTGTGATACCAACAGATGTTCTCATTTCTGGCATCCTCTCTGGTTCTACTATGAACACGACCGCGACTCTGACTTCGCCTCCTGAAGTGGCTGTTTGTGTTTCGAACTTTGCTACGACTTCTCTGATCTCTTATTTTCTTCATCTCTAATTCCATACTTTCTAGTCTACGAACAATTGCATCTATTGCTGTGTCTTCTGTACTTCCAGTATCTCTACGGTCGTTTACTTTCACTGAACCTGCTACAGCAGCTGCAGGTGAAGATTCAAATATCTATTTTTGCCATCTTTTCTAAACGAACGAATACGAATCTACTTGTTATTATTGTTTTTTTTATTGTTGCTACCCTAATATGTTAACTTGATATGTAATGATTTTTTAAATAATATGTAATGTTAGAAATAAATGCCGCTACAGATTGTTTTGATTTCTGCTGATGTGGCTGGTCATGTCTTCTGTGTTTGTTGGTGTGCTTATTGTGTGTCTTGTGCCTGTTTCTTCTGTGTGCTATGTGTTCTTTATTATAGTTTATACATTTTGGGGAGTTTTTCCCCTAGGGCCTCAGTTTTCGCCTGTTCTGTTCTGAGTACACCATGTCTGATGATGAGTGCAGAGAGGGAATAATTTGGGTGTGGGTCTTTAGTGCCTTTGCCATTTTCCCAATGGAGTTGTTTAGTTGTGGTGAGATTTAGAATTTTGTTGCTTCACTGATGGTTTTTATATTCAATGTTTTTGTATTCATTTCTTACTTCTAACTGTTTCCTGTTGTATTCTGTTGCCAGCGTCCTTTCGAATGTGCTTTCTGCTCTTTTAGTAGATCTTTGAGTTGGGACAAGTTTTAGGATGCTATGGTTTGGTTATCACGGTGATGCATTCGTTTTTGGTTTGGGTTATTGTGGCTTGAAATTCTTCCACGGTTTTCTTCCAGATGGTTGATGCTGTCGATTTGGTTTATTTTCGAGGTAGCTCGGCTTTAGGTGAGTTTCTTGTATTAGGATTAGGCTCTGGTTTTCTCTTATTATATTATAGTGTCGTAATTAATTAATCTTGTTTGGGATGGAGTTGGCATTCCATGAAGTTACCTGCAGGGAATTTGGCCTAGTTTTCTTCTTCTCATTTTAACTGTTGTTTAGGAATTGCCGGAATTCTGCTGCTTTTCATAGTAACACCTGTTACATAAGTTTTGGGAAAAATATAGAAGGGTATTATTTAAATTTAAGAGAACTTTATTAAGTAAACATAACATAACAATCACCAATAAATCTTAGACTTGAACACCTGGTTGCTATATTGCTGCTAGGGGGCCTCTATTTTCAATAAGACGTAATTTTTGTTTTACATGTCGCATCAGGGTTTGGACGCTTTCTAAGTCTACTTCTCTAATTTTTTGAAGAATTCTTTGCCGCAATTGTTGTTCATTTTGGGCTTCCCAGCCATTATCATACACCTTTCTTGCCAATAGGGCCCAAAAATTTTCAGTTGGCCTTGCCTGAGTGACATTTGGAGGGTTATCATTTCTGGGGATATATGGCACATGGTGGGTTCCTAACCAATTTAGCGTATCTCTGGTATAATGCGACGTTGCAAGGTCAGGCCAAAACATGTAATCATCATTAGCATGATGCTGATTAATAGAAATAATCAATTTTGATAGGCAATTTCGGATGTATACTTCAGCATTCACTGCCTGCTGCCTAGCCTCTTACAGGGCCTACATTCTTTTTTCTAGTCTCCATTCGTCACGATTTCCTTCATTCTTGTCGTTAAGTTAATAGATGTATAATTTTCTTCTGATATATCAGAGCTTGAAAGCACGTACTTAATTTTAAAAATTTCATCAATAAAGTGAACTGTCACAGCCATAAAACATTCATTTCTCAGCGAAGTCAAGAAGTCTGTAGCACAGTCTGTAGTAAAACTCACATTGACAATATCTATATAAACATGGAAATAGCGCGAGTCTGCAACTAAATTGTGGACTCGGTGATGATTTATTAAATTAACGATACTTCGACAACGTAAAAACAATTAATCTGAGGAATTTATATGAAATTACTATGTCTGCTTTAAATTATAAAATAATATCAAGTATAACTATTTAATTTTATTGCATGAAAGTAAAGAATAATAAGAAGCGTAACAACTCTCGGTGGCATATGTAGGCGGGCCATAGACTGTGCTATATCAACATTTCATTTACACTCTGTATAAATACTTTACTTATTTTCAAACGCTTATTCATTCGGTTAGTTTTGAAAGTTTAGAGGAAGAAGATATCTGTATGGAAAGCAAAATAGGTGGTCGCATACGTAACGGATAAATTCCTTTTTATTTTCAATCAAATCCGGCCTAGATTTTTATTCGCGCATGGAGTTTCGATTGCGCGTTCCTCCGATATACAAACAGGCATAATATATTCGGGCCAAAGGCCAAACAAATCCTTTGTATTTCAGAAGCAACCAATAGTGATGTATATTTCATACGCCCTTATTGAATTCTTTTTCAGCGCTACTTAGTCACGGGGAACGTATGCGGTGGACTTCTGTTCTACAGTTAACAATACGTAAATATTTAATAAACGTAATTATCGTGTGGCGTGCGCTGGGGCGTTATTGGCACGGATAATGACGACAGCGGTCTGCATTATATTAAAGTCAATTTCGATATTCCCGATATTCGCTGGCGTACGTGTAGATTCAATTATATTGGTGGGTCGTGCAATATTAAATCATCCAGAAATGCATGCCGATGTCAGAGGTATTCATGAAAATTGGCGGAAATACATCCAATAAAATGTAAAATTCTTACAATTACCAGTATGGAATGTCAAAATTGTTGTTGTTTCGTATTATGCAGTACCAATAACAAGATTTCCCGTGTTCTGTGAAGTTCTCTTTCAGAACACAGAAATAATTTTTTTGAACAAACAAAAACTAACAACTTTACGATGTGTCTTCTGTTGATTTGTAATAATATTCCTAAATGATTGATTCTAATACAAATATATGCTAGCTCTTCTTGTTTCGAATGTTTGAAAGGCACGTGTATATTTTGGAACACGTAAACATCGATGATATGAACTTTGTACGGAAAAAAATCGTATTACATTTTGTACAGTTTAAAAGCGATCAATTTAGTAAATTGTGTAAGCTCCGGCATACGGAACAAATAACGCCTAATTCCAATAATAGCCGATGTTACCTTCATAATTGCCAGTATACAAGTTCATCAATGGTTATCGTTTTTGCCTGCGAGTACTAAAGCGAGCGCTAACAAACAGCAATCAAGAGGAAAAATGTCAATTTCTCTATGAGTAAAAACTTCAAAATTGTGCTTATTCAGTGGAGTCGTTTATTAACCATCAGAAAAGTGAGAATTTCCTGCTGGTCGTTTAACTTATTGTAAACTATATTATTAACATTTAAAGTTGGTTCTTGTCCGATGAAATTTGTATCACAAAATCTTTTAACCGGACACTAAATTGCGCACTATACACTTAACGTTTCACCGTCGTTCGACAGCTTCGTCAGAAGTGAAAAATAACACGTTGTCAAAACAAACAAGGTTGTCAACGGAAACTGAAAAGGTAAATTGATTTTTTTTAAACGATAAATATTTTATTTTAATAAATGTTAAAAATTGACAGATCTATATTGTATTTAAAGAATCGAGAAAACTAGAAAATATATCGTTTAAACTCACAAAATCTGTACGTTTGTTAATAGAATTCGACGACATTTTTATTTTACACATTTCTATAAAACGTCTTTTAAAAATATTAGACTCATAATATAAAATATTAGTGTTTTCAAAATCAAAATTATGGTTATTTTCTAACGAATGTTCAACAAGCATTGAATGATTTTGATTATTTTTTTGGATATGATATTTATGTTGATGTAGACGTTCTTTTTTAAAATTTTGACTTGTTTCTCCTATATAACATGAATTACAATTTAAACATTTAATTTCATAAACCACGTTAGGTTGTTTTAATATCGGTGTTTTGGTTTTTAAATTTGAGAAAATAATGTTTAAATTGTTTACAGATTTACTAGCTAAAATTAAGTTGTGTTTTTTGAAAATGTGTTTAAATATGTTATATAGCGGTTCAATATAAGGTAATAAGTGTAATTTTAGTTCACGGTAACACGTTAAGTGTATAGTGCGCGATTTAGTGTCCGGTTAAAAGATTTTGTGATATATATTATTAACTTATTATAAATTATAAAATAGACTTTCGACCGCTCTATTCATCCACGGTTAACTTTATCTGACGATTAATTCACAATTGTGAACACAATTGTAAACACTATTAATGACTTTACGGAGAGTATTGCCATTAATACTGTTTAACACCTGAACGGTCCAGTGGTAAGAGGACCAGCCTTGCAATCGCATGGTCGTCGGTTCGAACCGCACTCGGGATTTTTCTCGGGGGTGGTCGGTATCGACTTCAGGCACCCTTCAGTGTTGGGGATGAAATTCGACACTACTTCCCCTTAAACGGCGAGAAGGTTGGAAGTAACAAAGCCATGGAACACTTTACACACACTCAAAATACACTCCCGCTCCTGAGGTCCTTACAAGTCTTTGATTTAGGACCCCGTTGGGCAACCACCACAGATAAAAAAAATGCCCCAAGTACTGCTTCCTGCAATTCTTCAATGTTGTTGTATGCAGGACCCTACAATTTATCCTCATAAAAAGGTATCAGGAGGAGCCAGATCAGGTGACCCTGCAGGACAAAGTATCGTTCCATTAGTTGCAATAACCCACATTAAATCGCTCATTTAAATAGTCCATAATGCCACGAGTATTATGCGAAGGACATCCATCCAGTTGAAACCACATCTGTCTACTACTTTCAACTCTTCTATTAAATCTTCGATCTCATTTGGTAAAAAAGAGAGCTACCTTTGTCCCGTTAAACTACCATTAAACATAATGGGGCCTATTAATCTATTATTTATTATGCCACACCAAACATTGAAACCGAATCTAACTTGGTTTCAAGCTGGAAGAGTCAGCTGTAAGTTAGTTTGGGAGTAGTAGTGTTTATTATGTCTATTAAGCATTCCACAATTGGTAAACATTGTTTCATCTGTCCACAAAATTTCTTTCTTGAAATTGGGATTTGCGTTCACTGGGCCCAAATACCAGTTGCAAAAGTGCAATCTTCTGTCTGCATCTGCATGTTTGAGATGGTTTACATTTATAAGATTCGTACTTATGTTTCTTCAAAATCTCTGAAACTCCAGACTTTGGCACGCCTACACGCTGCGAAATTTCGCTAGAAGAAACACCCATATCCACATTAACACACGCTAAAACTAATTCTTCCTTTCCTGCATTATTCTTATTATACTTCTTTGGTCTTGGTGCAGCAAACGAACCTGATTTTTTTAGATTCCTGTCTAATCGCAATATCGTCTTACGATCAGGTAATCGCCTTTCTGGATATTGAGCTCCATATGTTTGATGTGTAAATTCTAAGTTCTTGTAGCACTTGATGTAACGGTCAATTGAAATGTCAGATGGTTTTCCGTCCATGTCAACTTTAAAACAGAAATCATTTATTCTTTTAATCTTTGAAGAACTTTGTAAGGTCCTTTATATGGTTGGTCTAATGGTTTCTTTACTCCATCCATTCTCACGAATACATGAGAGCATGTGTGAAGAGTTTTATGAACGAATGTTCTCGGTTTTTGATGGTCTGAAGTTGGCTGAGGTCGTATGTTCCTCATGGCGTGTCGCAGTTGTTCTAAAACAAATGTTTGGTCTTGCTGATATTCTTCTTGGTGGAAATATTCTCCTGGCGGTTGTACCATGTGTCATTTCTGCTGCCGATGTTCCTATTTCTTCCTTGAGAATATTTCGTAACCCCAAAAGTACAATTGGGAGTGCTTTTGTCCAATTTGACGTTTCGTGGCATTTGATTGCAGATTTCAAAGTCTTGTGCCATCGTTCTATAGTCCCATTTGATTGTGGGTGGTAGGCCGTTGTTCTCACTGCTTTAGCTCCTATTACTTTCGTCATGGCGTCGAACAGTTGTGAATCAAACTGCGTTCCTCTGTCTGTGGTGATGATTGCTGGTGCTCCGAATCTTGATACCCATGTATTGAAAAATGTGTCCACGATGGTGTCTGCGGTGATGTCCTTTATAGGCACTGCTTCTGGCCATCGCGTAAAACGATCTATCATGATGAGACAATATCGAAAACCTTGGGATGTTGGCATTGGACCAATGATGTCCACGTGTACATGGTAGAATAGTTCATCTGGTATCGTGATATGTTCAGGTCGACGTTTTATGTGTCGGCTGATTTTTGACCGTTGACATGGTAGGCATGTGCAAGCCCAATCAATGATGTCCTTGTTCATCGATGGCCAGACGAATTTGGAATTCAAACAGGCCAAAAGGTGTTATGATGGCGGTTTTCTTACTGTCTTCTGGTGCCATCGGAATATGAAAGTAAGCTCTTTCCAGATCAAGGGTTGAGAACATCGTACATCCATGTAGCATGTAGGCGAAATCTTGTATGTGTGGTATCGGGTATTTGTCAGGAGTTGAAATTTTCTTCAATGCTCTGTAATCCCCGCAGATCCTCCAATTTCCATTTTTTTTCTTCTTCATAAGTATGGCTTATATACAATATAAGCTCTGTCGTTGCACGGTGGTCCTTTAGTTAGGATGTGGTGTTGGACATGGTGTTTAGGCTGTCGTAATTGCGCTGGCTGTGTAACTTTTTTTTAATGAAGAAAATCGTTTCCTAGGATGGGTATACTGACGTCGGCGACGAGAAATGTCCAGGTGAACAAACGCTTCAACCCTAAATACAAAGTTAGTTGTGTGAATTCTTGTCTCGTTTGCAGCGTAAAGTATTTTGACTGTTCTTTTGGTGTATTTCACGCGGTTGCGCGGTAAAACTGATGCATCAGCGCCTGTATCCACTAGAAAACGCAGCCCAGTTTTCTTATCTGTGAAGGTGAAGCGTTTTGGTGTGGAGTTGCCGCTATCGGCTGCCGCTACGCATGCCGGTGATCTCAGTTTTCCTGATGCTGCTTCTTTCAAGAACAGGGACGTTTACAACGATACGCCCTTGCTCCAAATCTATTGTGGTAATAGCAAAATGTGGGGTTTGAGTTTTCTTCCGTTTTATCTTGATTTCGTGATTTGCTACGATGTCGCCGTCCTCGTTGGGCCTTCAATGCAGCGACTTCTTGTGTTAGGGCTTCAACTCTAGTATGAGTTCCATAACTTCAGTTGACTCGCGTGATGACGTAGGTACAGGAATTTCTGAATCCAACGAGGTAGTGGGTTCTCCGGGTAACCAATGTGGTTGTCTGTGATTGCAATATGGGGTTGAAAAGCGTGCATAATGCGATCTGCCATCAAAGCTATAGTTCCGAGATCACTTTCAGTACTCACCGCCAAAGTTCCTCGAGCATTTTCTGGTAGTTGTTCCAAGAACATTGATCGAAGAATCTCTTCTCTAGGTCCTTACCTGGATATCCACCCCCATACGTTTACTGAAAAATGACCGCTGTTATCAGTTTGGTGTAGATATTGTTCTTCAAACTTGTGATCTATTGGTCGATAGACTCTAAGTTGTCCATTATAGGTGAACTGAAAAACTTTTTCATCTGAAAAAACATTTTTCAAAAAATTTGGCACTTCATGAAGAAATTCATTTGGTAATGTCAACCGTTTTTCTTTGTTCAATTGCGGTTTCTTTGCCGCTGCACAATTAAATAATCCTTCTTCTTGGAGCCTTTTTCTTGCTGTTCTTATTGACGCAGGGAACTTGGTCTCTTCCATAGTTTTCTTGCTGTGGCAAAATACTTTTCCCTTATATAGTGCATCAGCTGAACATCATTTTCTGCTGTGGTTTTCCTTTTGCGCCCGGAACCATGTTTCATAACTAGGTCGTGTATTCCTAACCATTTCTGCTTAAAACTATAAATTGTGCTTTTGTCGCAATTAATTTCGGTTGCTATGCATTGTAGCGACCAACCATATTCCAATTTTGCGATTGCAAAACCCTTCTCTCTCCTTTCAAAAGCACTTGATTTGGCTTTGTGATGCAACAGCTTATCTATGATTATCTAGAAGAATATACAGGGTGTTTACGGTCTTCTCTCCTTCTCTCCTTTTAGGGAGTGATAGTACACCTCAGAAGAAGTCGATACACCTTAAAACGTCTTAGTAAAAGTCGTGTCATAAGCGAGATTGCGAATTGCTACCCAGGGCTTGCTCCGACTATGCATACGGGCATAACAGCTCCTAACAAAGTTCGTATTTAGCGAGATATTACCTGAGTCTCGGATGTCGATAGTCCTAGTACTGTAGATAGTTTTTGCTATCGATAGTACTGTCAATTTTTATTTTATATATTTAATTACTTACACTGACGTTTCGCAAACCACTTTGCTTGCTTTGATAAAAATCTGTTTTATTTTTCATGAAAAATATTTACAAAACTGAGAATTGATCTATGTGTAATTCTTTTGTTGGTTGACAGATCCTGATATTAATACAACACGGCGTTTGAAACGACATGCCAAGCCTTCAAGAAACTTGCCTCTTCGGCCCAGTGCCAAACCTATTAATGCCGAACAAATAACACAAGCTAATTTGCATTTTTAATGCTACAAAAAGTGTAACCCAAATGTTGTAACAAGCACCAACACCGAATGTTCGAGGTAATAAAAAGTTCATTTTGTTAATCTAACCCATTTAAATATATTTCTACCAGTGAAAATCAAGACCAAACAATACCTTCAGCTGCAGTTTTTGGAAACAATGAGAGTGTAAATGAATGCCTGCACTTAGAACATGAATTGATTATTGCTGAAGCACTTCTTGAGCTTCAGAATTCAATAAAAACAACAGAAGCAGAGGTTGCTTCGACTTGTGTAGACAAGGCATGTGAAGCAAATTTGCCTGTTCGGCCCAGTGCCAAACCTATTAATATCAAAGAAATAACACAAGCTAATTTACATTTGGAACGCTACAAAAAGCATAGCTAAAATGCTGTAACAAGCACCAATATTGAATGTTCGAGGTAATAAAAAGTTCATTTTGATAATCTAACCCATTTAATAGATTTATATTTATATTTATAATATTTATTTGTATATTTAGTACCAGTGAGAATCAAGACCAAACAATACTTTCAGCTGCAGTTTCTGGAAACAATGAGAGTGTAAATGAATGTCTGTATTTAGAACGTGAATTAACTGCTGCTGAAGCACTTCTCCAACTTCAGAATTCATTAAAAACAATAGAAGCAGAAGTTGTTTGCACTTGTGTGGACAAGGCCTGTGGAGCAAACTTGCTATTTACTGAATCCAAAACCTCTGTAACAATATTGGAACTGTTAAAAACTGACTCGGATTTAAATGCTTTTACAGGCATTTGTAATTTCAAATTGCTTAGAAAATTGGAAGAAAGTTGCAGACTGTTATTAAAAAAGGAGGAACAAAATATAAAATTAGATATTGGCAGTCGAATTGTAATGACAATGCTAAAACTTAAGTTAAACGCCTGAACGGCCAGTGGTAAGAGAACCGGCCTTGCAACCGCATGGTCGTCGGTTCGAACCGCACTCGGGATTTTTCTCGGGGGTGGTTGGTATCGACTTCAGGTATCCTTCAGCGTTGGGGATAAAATTCGATACTGCTTCCCCTTGAACGGCGAGAAGGTTGGAAGTAACAAAGCCATGGAACACTTTACACACACTCAAATACACTCCCGCTCCTGAGGTCCTGACAAGTCTTTGACTTAGGACCCTGTTGGGCAACCACCACAGAAAAAAAAATATCATTTACATGCATCAGGGTATTGTTTGGTTTGAACATTTCAACATATGCAAGATATTTTTATAAAATGGTGCAAGTACTAGCTGCAGTTTTAAAAGAAACATTAGTTTGGCCGTCAAAGGAAGAGATTCTATGTAACATGCCAAGATATTTTTTTACATTATAAGGACACTAGAGTAGTGCTAGATTGTACAGAAGTTACCCTTGAAAAATCAAGGTGCTTACGATGTAGAATTGGCAAGTATTCTCATTATAAGGGAGAGAACACCAAGAAAGTGTTAATAGGAATGTCTCATGGTGGACCTTCTGTAGTGCAACATTTGGAGGTCGTGCCTCAGATAAGGCCATTAAAGCACAGTCAAAGGTGTTGGATATGCTGAAACCAAATTTAGATGCCGTAATGGTTGATAAAGGCTTCCACATTGACAAAGAATATGCTATTCGAGGAATCAAGCATTCGTGCCTGTACTTCAATATCTATAATTGGTTTTCTTGTAAATACTGTTCCCAGGTACGTGAACTCATCCACCTCTTCAAATTTGTATCTTTTCCCTTCTCTAGTTATTACTGTCAAGTAACTTCCCTTTTTAGGCTCCTTATCTATCCACTCCATATATTTTGTCTTTTCTTCATTTATGTATAAGCCTATTTTTCTTGTCGCTTCTTCCAACCTTTCCGTTACATCTTTTAACTTTTTCTTACTTCTTGCTATGAGTACAAGGTCATCCGTGAATACTAGACACTGGTGCCTTTTTTGGTAAATAAGTCCCGTCCTGTTGATATTAGCATCTCTTATTGCTTTTTCTAACACTATACTGAAAAGTAGCGACGATAGCGGGTCTCCTTGCCTTACCCCTTCCCTGATCTCAAACGTCTCTGTATATTTGTTTTGTATTCTAACAGCACTCTTTGTTCCTTGTAGCGTTAATTTTATCATTTTTATCAATTTATTACTGACTCCTAGTTCTTCCAATGCTTTGTAAAGCTCCTTTCGTTTTATTTTGTCAGAGGCCCGTTTGAAATCAATGAAGAGGACCATCGTAGTTTTTCCATATTCATAACTTTCCGCCTGTATTTCTCTTAGCGCAAAAATTTGGTCTACGGTACTTCTTCCTTTCCTAAAACCACACTGATATTCTCCAATTATATTTTCCGTTTCTTTCGCTAGCTTATTCTTTATATAGGTTGCCATTATTTTATATGCTACATTTAACAGAGAGATACCTCGATAGTGGTCGCATTCGCTTTTATCACCCTTTTTATGTATAGGACAAATTATTGCCTTTCCCCACTCTTCTGGTAACTGTTACTTTTTCCAAATTTTCTCTATCAACCGTTGCAACTGTTCTTTTAATATTTGTCCACCATGTTTATATAATTCCGCAGTTATTCCGTCGCTTCCAGGACTCTTATTATTTTTTAATTTTCTTATTATTTCCTCAATTTCTTCCTTGTTCGGTGGTGGTTCCTCTTCCTGACATTGGCGTTCCTGTATATTCTGTTCTCCTTCGTCTTGATCTGTCTGGCTTTCTTAGTTTAATAATTCATCAAAATACTCTCTCCATCTGTTTAGTATTTCTTTCTCCCCAGCTATAATTTCTCCACTTCTGTTTTTGTAACAGTCTTCGATTTGAATCCTCGTCTTTCACTTTTTATTCTTTGGTATAAATTCCTAATGTGATTGTTTCTATAGTTTTCTTCTATTTCTTGTAGTATATTTTCACTATACTTCCTTTTCTTTTCCCTTAACACCTTCTTTGTTTTCCTTCTTTGCTGTTCATATTTAGTTCTTGCCTCTCGTGTTTTTTCTTTTAACATTTTTAATTTTTGTTTGTTCCTCTCTTCCAATTCTTTTTTACATTCTTTACTTACTTACTTACTTACTTACATTCTTACTTACTTTAAGAAATAATCGACCGTTTCCATACATATCAGCGACCCTGTATAAACAAATTGGTAATTAATCATAACACCGATTTTGAAAGAATAACAAAGCAGCTGACCTAATAACAGTGATTAAACTTTCTCCAATGGGGTTAGTTATTACAGTAACAGCATGCCCCTCAGATACTGCAACAACTAACCCCTGTATTCGCGAGTAGGTTATTGCAAATATTTTATTACTTTTATAGAAAACTATTAATGTAAACAAAGGTTAAATATATAAGTTTTAAATTGTCATAGGTAGTTAGAGGTTCTCACTTACCGTTCGATATACAAACACGACTCAAAGCAGAAAGTACTAAGAACAATATTGTGACCTGAAAATATTTTATCTTCTTTGCATGTAATTACGTATCAATAGAAATTTTATATTCTGCCCATAGGTAGCACTAAGCACTAAGTAGAAATATTTACAGTTGAAATGTTGGCCAATTACGCTACAAGAATGTAAACCCAATGAATGTGTAACAAGTTGTCCCTGTAACAACTAGCCCCCTTCTCCCCTACATTTAAAATAAGAATGTTAACGTCGACTTCCGATATAACTGGAAGTAATATAAAAGTAAAAATATTTTAATCCGAAAGATGGTTTTATTTTAGGGCAGTGTACTAATTTATAATGTTTAAATTTTATGAAAAGACTTATGGTGGATTTCACAAACGCTACAATTTTCCGTCAATCATCCGACAAAAATAAACGTTGCCATGGTTACATGTGTTGAAGGTATAGAAATGATTATTCTTAACCAATGATTAAAGTTTAAGTGACGTTTGTGAAATTCAGCGCTAGGCTCCTATCTTATAACAGCAGTTAACCTCAATTAACATAAGGTACACCGAGGTAAGTGGAAATTGGGGGCAAGTGAAACCCATGCTCATTCTGCTGAAACTCACGTTCGATAATGTGGCACCTTTCTGTGTTACGGTAACCCATATACATCTCTGTGGTGAATCCCGCCAGTACGATTCATTTACTGTTTCAAATAAATGTGTTTCGCAGCATACAGCAAGACTACTTATTTACACTTGCCCCCGCAAATTGTCTTATACTCTAAGTGATAAAACTGAGATGATTTACACTTGTAAATGTAACCCAACGACGCCAAAAATTTAAAAAAATCACGATATACTTGGATGTCCGTACATCCTTAAAGTAATGTCTCTGCAATCAGCATGACATAATATATGAACAAGGTTAAAATATAAAAAGTGAGCAAATAAAAATCAGATTAGGGTAGGCGGTGCAAAGAAAATGTATGTCTGTGATTAACTGAATTAAGTAATGTAATACATTCATGGGCTGTCAAATTTATTGACGTTTTATTTAAGCACAGACATACATTTTCTTTGCACTGCCTACCCTAATCTGATTTTTATTTGCTCACAGGTTATATCTTTTTGTGTTAAGTTAGCTCAAAGTGGAGGTACTGAAATTCACGGTTCCACTTACCCCGGTGTACCTTACCATATTCCTTGCTATTTCAAGTCATGGCCAACCCCAAACGTGGGAGTTTTAGTACGCACTTTATTATAACCTAATAGTTTAAATAAAAACACGACATAATCGCTTTTCTTACCTTAATGTGATGATACGGCGCGGCGGCGGCGACCGCAGAAGGGCGACGCAGTGCGTCGCGTGCCTGTATAACGTAACGTCGACTTGATTGCCGCCTACTTCGCGAATACGTTTTCAGCGTCACATCGTTAGCATTCCTCGAAATTAGAGAATAATTAATTCCGCACGAGGAGGAGGAATATTAACGAGCTTCCGCTTACATGTGCACATAATTATTTCAGTTAAAAATTATTCAACAACAAAAAAAAAAAGAAACCGCGCGCATGTGGTACCCGCGTTTTAAAACGCCGCGCATAAATAAAAGAGATTTAAATATAATGTTCGCGTGAGTCGTACGAGAACGAAAGAAAAAAAAACGTGGCCGTGCTTATCTTAACGAGTAATAAATATTTCATTTCATCGGCTTTATCTGTACAAGCATCTAATGAAGTTTGAAACTTTCGGTGGTGAGATTTGCGAGCGAAGTTCTATCAACAAAATTGAGATTTAATCGCGGAGTTTGGTGAGAAATAGGCCGCTGATATATCGTCGGACGCAACTTTTCGCCCGCAAATCGCTTTAGAATGTTTGTTTTTTGAAGTGGTGCTTTCATGTCGGGTTTAACAACTTGGAATCCCTGCAGAAATTGACCTTTTTCAGAAAAAAGATAACAATACAATGTTATTTTTCATTAGCAGTCGATGAAGACTATATTGTGATGGCTGTATCAATTTTGGAGTTAAGAAATATTGCCAGAAGTCTTGATTTTGTTATGTAGAACGATCTTGTCTTCAAGATGACCGCAAGTCTTTATTATCAACCAAGTCGTTATTATCTAGTTTCACAGGAATTTTGCTATTGGCCAGTCTAGTGTTGCGCGCAGAATCAAGTCCCATCGGCCAGTATTTTCTTAACCACGCTAGGGTGTACAGAGTTTTATTTTTTTGGCTAGTAGCCGTTGTGTCCTTTCTTCAAATTGTGTTGTTTGTGAGAAAACCGACCGGAATGATGTACTCCGTGTTCTGAAAGAACCACCCTACGTGTAACTGAAGTAATTTGCTATGCTTTTCTAAGCCTGATACCCTACAACTAATCAGGTAATTAATTTAAGCGTGTACTATGCACAGTTGAAGTCGTAACGTGTGGCTTATTTTGCTGATGAGGTTTTATTTGTATCAGAGGTTTTATTTGGGCCAATTTGCTGACGCAGTTTGGTATCCGCTTTAACGGTCGGACTCGACTCAACCAGATCGGTCCTTAGTCACATTCGTACGCAGCGTTGCCAAGCAAAAGAGAGTACCAAATTTACTCAGAAGGCACCAATTTTGCTAGATTCACCATTTAAGTGTTTTATTAATATGAAGTCTTTGCAGTTAGAATTTGATATCCAAGGTTACGAAAATCACCTTTTAAAGTTTTGTTAGGTAATTTGGAAAATGTTTTATTATAATAACTTTATATGTCATAAATAACTTTAAAAAACGTGTAACGTGTTTTAGGTTTCGATAATGTACTTTCATCAAGCTCCTAATATCAACAAATTGTTAAAATTGAAATCAACCGTCATTGGAAAGAAAAAGAAGGAATATTAATGACGGTTGACTATTTATTTATTTTCTTTATTTATTGCGCCGTTCGTTTCGGCATTCCGTTTGACCTCGCCTGTCCCATTAAGTTAGCCGGCAATTGAGTCGATCTTAGTTTGCCCCCCTATAATTTGCAGTCTTCAAGTAGGTAACAGTTTGTCAGTTTAGGAGAATTCTAAACAATCTATACTATACAGCGTTAATTCCACTAATTGATTTTGGTAACAACTAAATATACTTATAGAGAAAGAAAAGTTTCCATCTTTAAAAGCGTGCAATGAACGTTTATGGTGGTGTTACGCCAATAATCAAAGTCGTTCAATGGTGAAACTTGACAGTGTTGCACAGTTGATGGTAAGTGTATTAATTGCTATGGCATTCATTAAAATCAATTACATAAGTCCGATATCCGACTGTACAAATAGTTGAGTTTAAATTGAGTTTAAATAAAATTGTTTCCGGGAAGGACCAATAGCAATTTATGTAAGGAAAAACCGAACTATTGTAAGATTGTCGTGATCTTAAATTTAACAAATAAATTACATAAATTTCCTAACAAAAACTTCAGTTTAAATTAATTTCTTAAAACCTGTATGAATTTGCGTAATAAACTTGTGTTTACTTTTACCTTTTACGTTTACCTTGTACTTACAAGCACAAGCGCCGCAACGTGAGATGTTTGGCGAAATATTTCACATGTTTGATTATGGAAAGCACCTCCTTTAGTTGATTAGGTGATTTTGGTTTTTTGCCTTGGTGGTGGTAAATAGATGATTCTTTTGAAATACCATTACGTTCCCAACTAAATCATATTTACATTTCGTGCTCGTAGATTGAATGGCAAAAAAATCCTGCTCCCATGGTAGTCGGTGGGCTCATACAACAGATAGGAGCGTTTATAAAAAAATGCATTTCCAGTGTTCTGAACAGTAACACGATTCACTAGGTAAGTTTTTAGCCAATTACTTAATCTTGTAAGAGCACAGTATATTCATATATCAGTAGGGACAGCTCGTGTCGGCGCCTTTGATGTTCATACTACCGTTTTCACATCCAATATGGCTGTTTTTGGCGGGCCTTCATTTTATTGCTACTAGATGTCACTAGTTGAAAAAGTGGCACGGATAAAAATCATTGCAAGTAAATCATAGAATGCGATGTTGTTTCACCCAACTTCAAGCTTTTTACACTACATAAATCCATTACAATCTAACAAAGATGGTTTTCTGTTTAATCCTTTTCATTACTCCGCATCCATCACGCAAAATGCTGAATTAAAAAACGCCCATTTAAAAGCAATTGATGAATTCACACAGCCGCCGTTTGTGGAAAGTCCGCCAGTTTTCAGACATGCGCGTTCAAAAACTGTAGCAACGAAAATCCCAAGCAGTCCATACTGATTGATGTGTATACTGTTTATACTGTGGTAAGAGCAAAGTCACTGAAGGGTGGAGATTTTGCCCAGCATATCACAAAATTTATAAACTCCTTATTCCCCTTCCTCCCGTGAATATTAGAATATTAGCAAGATATAGAGAAATTAAAAAATATCGAGGTTGCTGATACTTAAACAATATCATTTTTTTTGTTTCTTTTTCTATTGTATCCAGCCCTACATCAGAGCAGAAAACTGAACTATGAGTAATGTGCACGTGCGTCGTGTCGTCAGCTAATAATATTATCACTTTTCGGTGAAAAAAGCTGTTGAACACCCAATTCGCTTCGAACAGTGAGTGACCTTCACACCCATTCGTTTTAAATGGAATCCATTCTAATTGTAAATTACGATGTAAATTACCAAAAATACTTCCATGCAATATCCGACGATATGATGTTGAGTAATATAATCAATCGATCAAATATCGTCAAGAAATCACCTTTTACTTACAAGCACAAGCGCCGCAACGTGAGATGTTTGGCGAAATATTTCACATGTTTGATTATGGAAAGCACCTCCTTTAGTTGATTAGGTGATTTTGGTTTTTTGCCTTGGTGGTGGTAAATAGATGATTCTTTTGAAATACCATTACGTTCCCAACTAAATCATATTTACATTTCGTGCTCGTAGATTGAATGGCAAAAAAATCCTGCTCCCATGGTAGAGTCGGTGGGCTCGTACATACAACAGATAGGAGCGTTTATAAAAGAGGAAGCCAAGCGACAAAGACAATTAAATCCGAGCGTATTAGTTGAACAGTGACAAAAGTGTATATATCTTGTATAACCTCAATTACATTGATTTCGTTGAGCAATGGGAATTGCCAAGGTTAGAGCCACCTTCGGATTCTGTTTCAGATCTTGAGTGGCTATTGGACCAGTGACACACTGACAACAATAGGCGAGCAAGCACCTGCTTGGTCGATTCCCCAAATCTTAATTACAAATTTAAAAGTATGATTTCGTTGCAAGTTCTGACAAATGAAAGGATATAATACGGATTTGACGTTCACCTATGTATAGTAGGTACGTATGCAC
Organism: Dorcus parallelipipedus; assembly: GCA_958336345.1. Lineage (NCBI taxonomy): Eukaryota > Metazoa > Arthropoda > Insecta > Coleoptera > Lucanidae > Dorcus > Dorcus parallelipipedus. The sequence continues at coordinate 40,450,360 of OY284478.1, forward strand.
CGAACGAAAATTTTGAAATTTTACCTTGAATTGTCTGCGTGCGTTTGCAAAGACTTGTTTTCTGGCCAATATAAATTCTTGCTACTTTTGTTATCTATATTTTTTATCCACTTACATGAATCATAAAATAATACAAAATCGATTTGTTAATTAACATAAGCAAAAAAGTTCCCCTAAATATGTTTTGAAAGGACTGATTGACTTAAGGGTTTCCACAAAAAAATGGAGAAAAAAAACAAATATCAAAAGTATCAAAATATTTTCAGCAAAAGAGAACCTTAGGCCTAGTTGTACAATGCCAGTTTAAATTTAAGCTGAAGCTTAAACGCATAACAACGATTATTGCAATTAAGGGTTTAAGCTTTTGCTTAAAGTTAAACTGGAATTGTGCAACTGAGCCTAAATGAGTAAATCTGAAAAATGAATAAATTTGAAATTTTTTGGAATGAAATGGTAAATTACGAAAAAAATCATGCAAACATCAACAAAGTCGTTTGTGAGTCCACTCGTTTTTACATTGAGGTTATAAAACTTTACAATACACTTTTGTAACTATATACATATTTCGTTCATCGCCTATTATTTGTTCGTGATGGAAGTATCGTATTGGCGTACAATATTGTATTAATTCTATGATGTCTATTGTCACGCTAAGGTCGCTCCACCATGTCGCGCTAGGCCTCCACTATGTCGCGACGATGCGCCCTTAGCCTTCGGGGTTAATTCGGGGTGCGTAGGTAGAGCTTTAAGACAATGATTTAAAAAAATTAATACCTCTTTATTACGTTAAATAATTAATTTAGTTAAGGGTGGTTTTGTCCGTTAAATTGGGGATGCGGTCCTGGGTCGTTCGCGGCGACTGGGGTTGTTGATTCGTCTAAGACGGAACAACGGGCAACGTTTCCTTAGCCGGGGAAGACTGCGGAGCTCGAGGCCGGTCCGTGACTGGCCGTGGTTGGTCAAGGTCGGTCTCGGTAACAACGTTCCTTGGCTGGAGTGAAACACGACACGTCCTTGCTCACCCTATGGGTGATTGGGTTGGAACAGCGTGGCCAGGGCAGGCTCCGGTGGCGTCTTCTCTTGGACAGCTGGCGAGGGAGATGGTCCTCGTTCTCTTAGCACGGGTTCGGCAATGTTGTTGGCGGCAGTGGCAGTGGCCGCTGCAGCGACGCTGATGCTGGGGTGGCGACGACGGCGATGTTGAGGCAGCGGCGATGGCGATGTTGGGGCGTCGGCGACGGCGATGTTGGGGGTCCCTCGTTGAGTTGGCACTAGTGCCCACTGAGTCGGTCTGGTGGCTCGACTGGCTTCCCAATTTTGGCCCGCACTTTAAATACACGTTTCTTGCCTATTCGAGCGTTACATTTTTTCGTCACCTGCTTTGTGTCTGTTTGCGTCATTCGTATACGCTAGTGTACGCGTGTGGCCCCGTTTGTAACAAATTCCGCTGATGTGTTATTCTGAAATGTGAACCTTTACGTTATATCGGTTACCTCCTTATTGTGTTTACATTTCGACACGGTCGCAATTTGCCCTCGATTTCACAAGTTGGCGTTTAAATACTGTTCAGGACATGAACACATTTTCTATTTACAAATTAATACGTTCACAAGAAACATATCACAAAGGCAGCTTTAGAAATTCCATTTCATTTTACCTCCGCTTAATACTCAGAAATTCTGAGTTTAAATTTGTACACCTAAAGTCGCGAATGATGTAACATTTCAAGTAAACGTAGAGCTGAAACGAACTTCATTTTAAAATTCAACCCTTCTAAGGAAGGTATCTCAAACTTGCCCCATCAGAAATAATATAAAAATAATCGCTCGTCTCAGAACGACAGTGTCCTAAGGTTTCTGCCGCAGACTGCACAATAACGCGCCGCCGTTTGCCGACAAAGATATTTTAGTGTAATTTATTATTAGTAATTGTTATTAAGTGTTTGCTTATTTAGTGTAATAAATTGTGCAAAATAAATCTCTTTGTTTCAAAATAACTCTCACCGATAAACTTACAAACTATATCTATACGGTGTAAAAATCGTGGATGTTGAACTTAGTGATTTGGTCGCAACATATATTCAGATCTAATCACGCTACAATTAAACATTTGGTCCTTCGAGCCGGATATTAACATTTCCAAAATTCATCAAGAACATAATTTTGCAACGGCGACGAGATAACAAGCAGTCAACACATCAATTCCAATTCAACGAACAGGGTAAGTCTCCAATTATTTCCTTTTCCTATATAACATCTCCCAGAAAAATGACCAACGATAAATTAAACGTGGATTCTCTTAAAAAATTAAAGGCGCAGCGAAGTAGTTTGAAAGGACATATGACACGCATGAAAACATATTTCGATAGCGTTAATCAAGTTGATCCCATTGATATCCAGTCACGATTATCACAGCTAGAAACATTGTTTAAAGAATACAACGAAGTACAACTGGAAATAGAAATTTTAGAAGATGCGGAACAAGATGAACTTGATCGATCGCTAGCCGAAGAGAATTACTTCGCGCTAATCAAACAAGCTAATCATTTATTAATAAATACAAATTCATCATCAAATTCCACTCAGAAAGTTAATACGGACTCGCAATTAAAAAACGGTGTCAAATTACCCACTATTAAACTGCCAACATTTTCCGGTTTATACGAGGAATGGTTACCTTTTTATGACACCTTTAATTCGATAATTCACGCGAACAATACTATACCAGAAATACAAAAGTTCCACTACCTGAAGTCATCATTGCAAAGGGAGGCGGCAGAAATAATACACTCATTGACCATTTCAAATGAAAACTATCAAATAGCTTGAGACATGCTAAAAAACAGATTCGATAACAAAAAGATCATTATACAGCAACACGTTAAATCAATTTTCGAACTTCCTTCATCTTTAAAGGAAAATCACATAATTTTACGACAAATATTAGACGGGCTATTAAAACATACACGAGCGTTGCATTCTCTCGGACGTCCGACGGATACCTGGGATGATCTACTCCTGTACATAATTACAGGTAAACTCGACATCAAAACAAACAAACAATAGGAAGAGAGCCAACCAACACCATCGACAATACCAACTGTGAAAGATTTAACAGATTTTTTAAGTAAACTATGTCAAATATTAGACTCTATGACGCGAAAAACACAAACAATTAGCACGAGCATAAATCAAAACAAATCATCAAAAAGTATCGCACACGTAGCAACAAACGGTGCTTGTCCTATTTGTGGGAACACGCATCATATCTATCAATGTAACAACTTTTTAAATTTAACACCTGATCAACGTTTCAAGGAAGTCAAATTCAAAAAATTGTGCATCAATTGCTTGCGATCGAATCATCAATTTAATCAATGCAAGGTCGGGTCCTGCAAACATTGCAACAAGAAACACAATTCATTACTGCACACTCAGAGGTCGCATAATGAGCAACAATCATCGGAAGAAACAATTGCGCCAACCGTCAACAATCATTGCACAAACTATCAGACTCCATCGCAAATTTTATTATCAACCGCCTTAATTTACGTCATAGATAAAACAGGCAAACAACATTCATGTCGAGTTTTGTTAGATTCAGGATCTCAATCTAACTTCATAAGAAGTTTAGCTGAAACATTAAAATTGCATCAAGAACCATTCAATGTTCCAGTTATAGGAATAAATCAATCCAAAACATTTATCAAAAATTCAGTCAACGTAAAACTACGATCTATGTATAATAAATTGGAAACAATAATTCAGTGTTTGGTCGTAGACAAAATCACAGAAAGATTGCCGATAATATCGATTAAACGAGATGAAATATCTATTCCGAAGAATATTAGATTAGCTGACCCTAATTTCAATATATCAGGCTTAATCGACATGCTTATCGGAGCTGATCTGTTTTGGAAACTATTATGCGTAGGAAGAAACAAACTTGCTGAGCAACAACCTTATTTTCAAAAAACGCACTTCGGCTGGATCGTCTCGGGACGAATTGTCATAAATCAAGAAACAAATAAAACGTTTTGTAATTTCTCGATGGAAACATTGAATGCAAATGTGGTTCGCTTTTGGCAACTCGAAGAAATCCCTCATACAGTTAAATTCTCTCCAAATGAACAAATATGTGAAAATTATTTTTCCGAAACAGTTAGGAGGAATGAATGAAAAATTTCTTCAACTTGGAGAATCCAGTCCACAGGCCTTTAAACGTTTCTACAGCTTAGAAAAACGACTCAGTAAGCAACCCGAAATCAAAGAAGAATATACTCGTTTCCTAGCAGAATATTTGGAATTAGGTCACATGAGCCCAGTTACTGAATCAAAAGAACCATCCAGTGCCTTGCCAACACGCTACTTCCTTCCACATCACTGCGTACAAAAGACAAATAGTTCAACGACGAAACTCCGAGTGGTCTTCGATGGATCGGCAAAAACATCTACCGGACGACGCCCTAATGGTAGGACCTACAATACAGCAGGATTTGTTTTCGATTTTGACAAGATTTCGAACGCATCAAATTGTTTTAATCGCGGACATTGAGAAAATGTATAGGCAAGTTTTAGTTGACGAAACCGACAGAAAACTTCAATGCATATTGCATATAAATTGAGAGTTATTCTCGCGTATGTGTAAATTTTTCATTAAACGGTGTTTGTTTCGGAGTGAAAAATAAACTGATATAATGTCCGGTTGTTAACTGCTTGCGACAAGTCCTAGGCCTTCTTTTAGGCCTCTTCAAACTTATGGCAGGTATGTTTCTAGAGTCACGTTGTGCGTCTATCGGTCCGTAATCCGTATTTTCCTTTTATCTAGGTTTTATTTTTACTTGGTTCTTCTTCCCACCCATTTATTCCAGACGTTTCACCGGAGTTCCGCTAACTGGTAGTTGCCTGGTGATCTTCTTTGTGGTGTCCTTGCTGAAAAATCTGATGGCGTCGTTGTAAACTGATCTTGGTCGTCCCTCTTGGTGTTTGGTAACACGACAGTTTATCACGCCGCACATCGCAAGAGTATTCTTGGAACGAAAATGGTTACTGAAGTTGACGCAAGTGGTCACTTAAAGTGCTATCACAAAAGTAGTTACACCGGACAATTTGTGTCTCGAAGGTTTTGACGATCCCGGAATCTGCTGATGTGCATTTACTGGATGTTGAAGGTCGGATCTTACCTTGTTATATTTATTCTTTGTTTAACAGTTTGAACGCATTCTAGGTTAACATTTGAAGTTAAAGTTACTGTTGTTTATTTATTTTTTGCTAGTTAAGTTAATAATTTTGTAACGAACAAGCGGATCCGATTGTTTCGCGTTTTGACGTTTTGTGCCACTTGATGCTTGACGTTCTGCACTGTCAGATTAACTGACTGCGTTTTGATTGCATTTTGTTTTCATTTATTTAATAAATCTTTGTGTGGAACTTAATTCACTCCTTTTAAGACATAAATAAAAACAAGCGTGCATTACATCTCCACGAGTTAGCCGGTCGTAAGATTAACTTAATTTGCACATTTCAACATTTTTAATCAGGTAGGTCACAGTGAATCCGAAATTCATTTAGTCAAAGGGAATTTGAAGCCTGATGTAATGAAACAAAAGGCCCCTAGAAACATTAAAATCTTTGCAAGAAAGTTAGAGTTTTCAGGAAAATAATTACTTGAAGTGTTTGAACAAAAAAGTAGAATGGTCGCAGTTCTGAAAGGTTGAAAAGAGTCCCTCGACCTCTTAATACAGTACCTACAATACGTAAGAAATATAAAATATGATGTGAGAAGGCAACTCTTGAAAAATGAGCAAAAGAGTTAGAGCGTGACATAATTAAGTAAGGGAAAATTCATCAAGGGAAATATCAAAAAAGATTTTAACCAAACATTTTTCATGTTGCATCGCAAATAATTTTGCCATCTCTAGTTACACTCGCATAAATAATTTATAGTTCGACGATATTATCGATATTACAATGCATAATGCATTTGTTTTTTAAGCGTTACAAAAAGTTCGCTGTAAACGAAGGCAACACGGACACACCATTACGGCTTTATTATGTATGAGCGTTTGTTTTCTGCACGGTAAATTCTGTTATTCTAATGACGGAAGCAGTAATAAGGCGAGAAAATGCATTCGGTTTATTGCGCTGGCTGTGAATTTTTTAATAGCATTTTCACCTTAATTGCGTCTACGTTGCTAGATCGATTGCAAACATTAATGCATTAATACTTAATGTTAGGACATTGCTTAGTCATCCTCTACAAGTTTGCAAATTATGTGGTACGGTAATGCTAGAGGTGGACACCTCAAAGATAACTGAATTTGAGAATTTAACAATTTTCAGTGCCCTTCTAAAACAGTTTTCATGATATTTTCAAAAGACAACTATAGTCGAAGAAAAACTGCAACTTACAGCTTTGGTTCCATTCAACCATGGAAATTGTCCGGCTATTTAATATTTAAAAGTCTCATCGCTGCATTTGTCGGATATGAGGAAATTGTTTCATTTTTATGCCGTTCTGTTCGTCTATTATTGAGCTACCTAAGTAATTTCTCTTGTTCCTTAATTCCAAAAGAATCGCCGAGACAAAGAAGGAGTGCGTTCGCAGATTTTTAATGGTGTCCTGAGAACGGCACCTGCCGATTACTTCCCGAGTCTCAGGCGTGAATTCACAGCGGTAGGTGTTCGGCCAAAATTGGCCAGTCAGGACGTTCCCTCTTTCAGGCAAACTCGCACATATGTCTTTTTGCACACGATAATAAAGCAATATTTTCCGTTTCACTCGCCCGATACAGGCGTGTAGTTTTTTGCGTTGTAAATTTATGTGCGCTTCTTTTACACGCCGAAGAACGTGACACCTGACGGAGATACTCGCAGAATACGAAATCGCGACTTGTACAGAGTTTTATTAAAGGAATTGATTGCGTGGACGTTGTAAGCCAACTTGGAAAACTCTACGACAAATATTTGGCGTGCTTTCATTGCTGCTTTGATATTATCTTCAAAGTATTTTATTTCAAGAAAAATCCAAATATTTTGAGAATGGTTGGAGCAAATTAATTCTCATCTAGCTACATTTGGAATTTTTTCTGTGCCGCTCTAATCTTTTTGAATTAGCTAGTTCTATCAATGGCAATATTCCATTTTTGAACGCAAAACCCAATTTCGAGTTAGGTTGTCATTAAGGTCATGTTGGAGCTCACTGTTATAAAACAAATCTTTTAGTTGAATTCTTTTGTAGAATTACAAACATAATAACAAAATAATAAATAATTAATAAATAAAATAATAAAACAAAATTGCATCCTACGTTAAGTATATCTAAATATATGAAATTACAAAACGAGAACTGAACTAAAAGTAAAACAAAACGTTATTCAATACATGAATCACAAAAAAAAAATTTTTTACTTGCACTTACACCCACACATTGGCAATGGACCTAAGTCTTACATCATGCATTGAATCAAGTCACTACATTCTTCCGCTCCATATTCCTTACAATACCATCCTACTGATATTGACTCGGTGACTGTGGCAGATTTTCCAAAACCTTTACGGATGAACACCTTCGATTTCGTGATTTTCTTCTTTTTTTCACCAGCTTCAAGAGTTGTTTTGTATGGAATGCTGGTAATTTCTATTGCATTTTGAATACTTCTGACATTTTTACTGAACATGTTATCTGCTGCCATCGGTAAGGGTGCAATTTCCTCTAAACTAAGCGATAGTAAGGCGTCCCACTTGCTTCTTGATGATCCAGAAAAATCAATTCCCGATTTACCTAACAAAGGCCCTGTGGTACTGATACTGCATGACTGCAAAACCTTTACGGATGGACACTTTCGAATTCGTGATTTTCTTCTTATTTTCTCTAGCTTCAAAATCGTCCTATCTTACGTAGTTACAGAAATCCCTAAAGAATTTAATTTGGTAACGTTGTACCGGGTGTCCCAACGGTGTGTATTTCTTCTGTGGAGCCTATAGAAATAACAAGTAGAAAACAAGAGGTTAAGAAAGTTATACTAGACATCACGCCGCACATTTTAAAATTATTTTTAACTATACAGGGTGTTCTAGAAAATGGTGGTGTATAGAGAGAGAATTTTTTTAACACCCCGTATACTTTTACAAATTTAGATGTTCCGCAGAGAGCTGATTACAACAATATAAATATATTGGTTTCACTCAGTTATTTTCGTAAAGAAAAATGTTTTCTTTGAAAATTCCTTAAAAATTTACAAATTTTGAACTTATGTTTCTAACTATGGAGACGACACAGACTTACGAAAATATAACAAAATATTCTTAAGACTTTGGACTTTATGAAAATATGAAAAAAGTTAAAACATCTTTTAGCATTATACAGGGCAAACAGTACTTGCGAAGCACTCAGTATATCCTATTTTTATTAAATGGAATGACCTATTTTTTATTTCAGAAATAGATAGTACTTAAGCTTAGCTTTTTACTGATATCAGGTTATATACCTTTATTTCTAATATTTGTTTTACTAGAAATATTGTTTTTACTACCATTAGATTTTTTTGGCTTTTAACCTTTTATTTTTGAAAATAAATTATAACCATAAATTTGAAAGTTCCTAGAGCTTCCCAAACTCAAAATGCGGATATCAAAATTCGAATACCACTGGTCACATACCGAGGAAATAAAAATATTTGAAGTGGACATAAGAGTAAAGTACTTTTTTTTTCCAAGATACGCGGAAATATTATTTGAAAAAGGCATTCAGAATTGTTATAAGATCTCAAATATGAAATAATGGCTGACTACGATGAAAATTTTTTTTCACATATTTACCTGTTTTTCTCGTATCAATGTGAGTATTGTAAAACGTTAAATATGTAGACCTGGACGTTTCTTCAGGTATGATATAAATACACTCTGGGATTTACTTTTTGCTCATTTACTATACAAAAATTATAAATGGAAGGCTATATTGTTCAAATGGTAGTAAAAACAAGGTTTTTAATTAAAGAAATCTAGAAATTTAGGTATATAACCTGGTATCAGTAGAAAGCTAAGTTTAAGAACTACCCATTTCTGAAATAAAAAATATGTCGTTCCATTTAAAAAAAAAATGAGATACTGAATGCTTCGCAAGTACTGTTTGCCTTATATAATGCTAAAAGATATTTTAACTTTTTCATATTTTCAAAAAGCCCAAAGTCCTAAGAATATTTTGTTATATTTTCGTAAGTCTGTGTCATCTCCATAGTCAGCAACATAAGTTCAAAATTTGTAAATTTTTAAGGAATTTTCGAAGAAAAAAAATTTTTCTTACGAAAGTAGCAAAATTAATATATCTTTATATTATTGTAATCACCTCTCCGCGGAACATCCAAATTTATAAGAATATACAAGGTGTTCCATTAAAAAAAAATCGCTTTGTATGCACCAACACTTTCTGGAACATCCTATATAGTTGAAAATAATTTTAAAATGTGCCGCGTGATGTCTAATATAACTTTCTTTATCTTTTTTTCTCTACTTGTTATTCCTATAGGCTCCATAGAAGAAATACACACCGTTGGGACACCCGGTACAGTCGGCAGAGGCTAAAAACAGTATCATCACATCAGAGAGATCTCAATTTATAACATTCATTTTACAAGATGGTAGCGTTGCTATGGATATGTAAAATTTGTTGTTACTATTAGAATGTATCACAAAATCTTTTAAACGGACACTAAATATCGCACAAACACTTTACGTTTCGCTATTGTTTGACAGCTTCTTCGGAAGTGAAAAAATATATAGCGAAACGTAAAGTGTTTGTGCGACATTTAGTGTCCATTTAAAAGATTTTGTGATACAATTTTCATCGGACAAGAACCAGCTTTGAATATATTATGAAAATGAACGAAGAATGAATGAAAACAAATATTCCTTTTACTGACTTTTACCACAGATAAATAGATAGATAGCCAGATAGCCAACGAGATAGGAACGAATGGACGCTCTAAAAATAGTTTGTTAAATACTCAATAGATGTTACTTATATACACAAATTCGAAAACTGAACATTTGTCACAAACCATTTGTTAATTCCAAAGAAGAAATAAGTTTAAAATGGGGCCAGGACACGATAACGTAACGTACGGTTATAATATGCTGTTAATTCTCCCTAGCATCAACTCTCTGAGTTTATATTTGTTTATATTGTCGTGTTCTCCTTTTGTTAGGTGGATAAATATAAAAGAAATACAAGGATGATTAGTACACGAACACCGGCAAGCTTTATTTTATTTAAGTTTTTTGGAAGCGGCGGCGCGGCGTGGGTCCTCTAAATTTTGTAAATGGGCGCCAATGGATATCAGTTTGATTCTAATAGAAGGTCGTACACAGTGGAACCTTCCAACAATAAAAAAGCTACCTATTAATGATAAATTTACATCAAATTACAATAATTTATTTGGAGATGATATAAATTTATAAATTGATATGTAATAAATCTTTTTCTAAATTAAAGGTTTACGTAAGCCATAGCTATGACTATCGTTTTCATCAATAACTAATTCTAATAGTAATTTAAAAATCTAAAGTAAGTTTGACAATTAAATTCTAATAGTTCAACAATAATACTTTGATTTTGTGTTTGAACAAAGTACAAATAAACAGACAGACAAACAGCGGAGGGTGTGAACACTCTTATACAAAAGTAACTTTTTCTATTAATTGTAAATAAAAGTTAAAAAAAACCTGTCTTTTCTAACACAGCGGTTATAGTCTGATCCGACTTCGGTCAAGATCTGCTCCTTCGACGATTGAGGTTGCCGAAAAGGAATCCTGAAGTACAGAAGATAAAAAACTCTCTCGCTCCGTCGTACAATGCGTGGATTTGAATTCCAATTTGCGTTGTCTAAATTATATAATTCATCTCTCTTCTATTTTAGACTAGGAGATAAAAGATAAGGCCTAAAATGAGCAAACCGGGAGAATCCCGGAAGAAAACTTAGAGAATAAAAAGTGGGAAACTTAAACATTTACCTCGATTAACACCTGAGGCCTCTTAAAATCGAATGTGGAGCGGTTTTCCCAAAATTCTCTATAAACATTTTTAATTTCTGACAGGTTTAAGGATGCGTCTAAATTTTTCTGTTTGAAAAAATGAATCCTCTCATTATTTTATCAAGGATGCGAATATGTTACTAACGATCGTACATCAAGTCCGCGCGAACGTAACAATATGTTACTTATATACTATACAGGTTTCGGTTTTCCACTCTGCTATTGTAACAGTAGCGTCACCACATATTTGGTGAGTTGTCTCCAAACTAAACCGATTTTGTCTCCAAATTGGGGCGTCAAATTTGATGTTCTATTATTTGTGCTTTTACGAAAAACAAGCTATTGAAAAATGTGTTTTTCCTTCATTACTGTAAAGTAAATGCATATTAATACATGCATAGTTACTTTCCAACTGTGGTATTCATAAATAATTTGGTTATTCAGTTATTTATGAATGCGACAGGATTGCACAATATTTGGTCTACGAACAGATTATAAAAATTTTGTTAGGTCAAAAAGGGATCGCAGGATGCTGCGATTTAAAGTTTTCAGAACAAATTGCACTTTACTTTCAAATCTTTGATTGTTATTGAAAACAATGCATGCGTAATCGGACAGAGAGGTGATGCAACAACCGCCTGAATAATTGAGAATATTTGGTCTGAACGGACCAATCAGCTCGACTAATATTTGCTTCAGGTTCGCCCTGTTTATGTGAATTATGAACGGGAGACAATGCAATCGAATAATTTATTATTCATTTTCCGATGAAACTGCCGTGCATTTCCTGGGCTCAGCCCCCTCGGTGTGCCCCGGGAAGATCGTTTATTTTCATTGCGTCCGGATTTACTTTAAAATCGGACCGGATTCTAATGCCGTCGTCGCCGGGGATCTTAATCCAAATCCGACGGAATCTGTTGGGAATCTACACATGACGTGGCGTTATTTGTGCGACGAACAGGAACAATGCGTTTCTCTGTGATCGTCATTATACTGGATGGCGTGTGCAATCAGTGTAGACGCAAATAAATTTGCAGTATTTGTCAGTAAATTTAAAGTTATTGGGATTCCTTGCAAAATAAATGTGTTATTTGATTTTAAATGATTTAACTTACTGCTAAATATCAATACGTAGGTATTTACCAACAAAAATTAACGCATGTAATTAGAGATTGTAAAAATTCCTTAATGCCTCTACGAAAGCAATTGCTTGTCTAAATTCGCATTATTTCTATAAAAATCTCAAAATTTACATGGCGACTAGTAATGCGCGAAAATAGTAATCAAATAAAAACAGTCGAATGAAAATATTATAATAAAAGTAGTAACAAACCGGGAATAGTTACGATTAAAAACATAAGTTTTAATAATTAAATTAATATAGCAAGTGATTATTTGTATTTCCGAATAAAAATTAAAGTAATTATAATTTTGAAAATTAATTTTATACGCCGAATGCAATAAAACATATTTGATTTTTATTGTAAATTATTTCTCCTCAATTTTCAAAGCGCAGCGACAATTTATTCTTATAATGCTAATAGGTACCCGCTGATTATAATATTGTAATAATTCGCCGACAGCAGCCGGCGTCAATCTGTCTCTTGCGTCATCGCCGACGCGCCTTAGACCAGAAACTTCGGGCGTACCGATATCACGTCAGCGGTGGAATCAGCCCTAGACATTCCGTCGCGTACTCGAATGTTCGAGAAAAACAACCCCGGCTTATAAAGCACGCGGCCGGTGAATGGAGGATAATTCAGCGTTAGACAGTTCGGAATTAAAGTCGCGTAGATTTAAGCTTGTAAATAAATGTTAGTGTCAATTAGTTTGCTTTTAAATAAATTCGTTTATTAACTTAATTAATTTCGTGTTTTCTTTTAAAATAAAAATTAATACGCCTGAACGGTCCAGTGGTAAGAGGACCGGCCTTGCAATCGCATGGTCGTCGGTTCGAACCGCACTCGGGATTTTTCTCGGGGGTGGTCGGTATCGACTTTAGGCACCCTTCAGTGTTGGGGATATAATTCGACACTGCTTCCCCTTAAACGGCGAGAAGGTTGGAAGTAACAAAGCCATGGCACACTTTACACACATTCAAATACACTCCCGCTCCTGAGGTCCTGACAAGTCTTAGACTTAGGACCCCGTTGGGCAACCACCACAGATAAAAAAAATAGAACCTCTAAAATCGTTACATTGGTGCCAGGTGTGAGGTTCGTGAAAATACATAAACAATTAAGATTAAATTGAATTTAAACAAATTATTAAATTATGATTATGATTATGATTATGAATAATTGTATTCAATATTAAAAATTTTGCCTGATGAAACCTTGAAAACATATTACAAAAGGTATTGTTGCATATTAAGAAATGTTATATTAAAAGCTAAAAAACTTCATACTAATGCGATTGTAGCACACTTGAAGAATGTTACCAAAATTGTTTGGAAATTAATTAAAAGTGAAACAGGTTGTTCAAAAAAAGTAAACAATCTCATAATTGAAAGTAATGATAAAACCATACATGATTCACATGTGATTAGTAATGCTTTCAATACATTTTTTACTGAATTGCTAGGACTACTTTTAAAGGACCTTCACTAACCTAACACACTAACACACAATCATTGTCCAATATGAACTTATACAGCCTGTTTCAGTGAAGATGCACCAAACTCGGTATGTCGGTTGATATCGTGAAAAGAAATAAAAGTTTTTTATTTTTTTTTAATGAATAAATTTTGAGAAAATCGAAGGGAAAGGAGAATCGTATATTTTTAAAACGTACAATAGATGAGAGCGGCCCGAATTCTTAACCTGCCTTAACCTTCGGGTTATTGCTTTATTACCCCATAAACTGTCGCGCCTCGGATGATATGATGAAACACATTTAGTCCGTTCACTCCGTTCTGGTTAGCCTTGTAGTTAAGGAGTAATTAATTGGTGTAGTTTATACTTTTCATTTTTAAGTTTATTAAGTGTATGTAAGTGTGTTTGTGTATGTGTTGGTGTGTTTGCGTTGGGCGATTTCACGTTTCGAGAATACGCAAATTATTTAAACACATGTTGTAAGGTAATTGCCGTTTTCGTAATTCGCTCGCGTTCGAAATTTGTTTGTGATCATGTGACCAAATTCAGTCTGATAGTTAGGCAAATAATTTGGCAAACCGGCGGAAGCACTAATTCTAGTTACTAATTTTTATTAATAATTAATAATTATTTATCGTACATTATTACGACCCGGCAAATTTGATGTAATTACGGTTTGCATAAATGTTAGTGCGACGAAAACGCACGCTAAATGCAGATTCTTTCAAAGTGTTCACCGTTAATACTTCTTGCGGTCAAGGGCACACTTAAAAGCCTCTCATAAATTCTTTCTTTTACGAGAGATAGGATATTTATTGTCTTCTTGCAGCCGCGTGCCATTCATGAAACAATTTAAATCGCTCGTCTTGTTTCACAGCGGCAGAAATATAAATCGGTACGGTATTTCTAAAAACATTGACACTAAAGAATGCAAATTTCAAGTTGCTCCGATTGCAAAATTGTATTAAAATATTTTGCTCCAAATAATGTCAGAAACGTTTCCCCGAAATTTGGTGTATCATCACTGTATACTGTATACCCTGTATACTAACATACTCTTTATTTCTAAGACCAATCGATATTTATGAAGTCAGGACCATTATCAAGTGTCTTAAAAACACACATTCTTGTGGAACTGATGGCATCACTATAAATACTCTAAAACTTGTTAATGAAGTAATTGTTGAACCTATTGCCCAAATTATAAACAGTACTTTTACTACGGGTCATTTTTCAACTGAATTCAAATTAACTAAAATCATTCCCATATATAAAAAAGGACCATCCACTAATATCTGTAACTACAGACCAATCTCAATCTTGAATATAATCTCAAAAGTCTTTGAAAATGTAACACAACATATTATCCAATTTCTTTGAAAACAATAAATTGTTTTCAAATTCCCAACATGGTTTTAGACATGAGCGCTCAACTTGTACTGCCCTTCATAATACTTTAAAATTTATATATGAACAAATAAGCGATCACTTGCTAGTAGCGACAGTTACGTGCAACTTATCAAAAGCTTTTGATCTTGTTAATCACAACATTCTTTTACATAAATTAGAGTATTGTGGTGTGCGTGGAAATCTGTTAAAACTACTGCGCTCGTATTTAACTAAACGCAAACAAGTTGTCGAGATTACTCATACTAGCCAATCTGGCCTAACCTCCAAAATTTCATCCTGTCCTAAGACCATCATATCTGGTGTACCTCAAGGATCCATTTTGGGACCTTTACTTTTTAATATATTCATCGATGATCTTACTTTTAATATTCCTGGTTATGACACTATGTACGCGAACGACTTCTGTAATTGTCTGTGCTCAGAGGATAAAGACGACTTACAGCTTAGAATAAAACAAACTTTACTTCTCTGCAACCAATGGTTCTCATCTAATGAGCTACTAGTAAGTATGGATTAAACTAACATATATTAATCTTTCCTGGTAAAGAATCAATTGTTGACTCATTCTCGTGGGGACCCACTTTATTGAAACCAGTCAGTCGGTGCAAGGTTTTGGCAGTCACAATTGACTCTCAACTATGTTGGAATGATCATTGCGAATCCATCATTCCCAAACTCAATAAAGCCACCTACGTATTACGAAGAGTTAAATCGATTTCTGATACACAACATCTTATATTTGTCTACCACAGCTATTTTGAGTCCATTGTGAGATATGGAATTGTGTTTTGGGGTGAATCTATCTATCTTTCAAAAATACTTAAACTTCAAAAGCGAGCCATAAGAATTATTACAAATTTAAAACTTAGAGAAAGCTGTCGTGAAGCCTTTAAAAAATTGACTATTATGACTGCTGTAAATCTATACGTATTTGAAACAGTACTTCATATTTATAAGAATTGTCACTGCATCCTAAACAATAATACCAGTCACAATTACAATACCAGATATCCAAATGACCTACGAGTAACTCAGTCTCGTCACAGACTCTACTATCGATCGTTTATGTTCAACGGTATAAAGTACTTTAATAAGCTACCTCAAGAAATAAAGTCTTTGGAATCAGCTCGACAATTTAAAAGCAAATTAAAACAACTAATGACTGATAATGATAATGTATATTACAGTACTGAAGAATTTCTTCTGTCATAGTCTGGAGATTGCATGGATAGGGTTGCATTGTACTCCGGCACAAATTACCCTATTCTCTGTCATTTGGTTACTACCACTATAAAAGTTTGTGAGATAAATGAAATACCTTAATTGTTATAATTATCAAATGTTATACATTTCTTCATTGTTTTTATTGTAACATACTATACATACTTTGTGTCAGATGTACCTGAAGTATTATACTATTTGCTACTTGTTATACATACATATTTTATTGTTAATATCGTAACGTGCCACACATACTTTGTATTAGCTGGTCATTAAACCATAGGAGTTTATCTCTGAGAAAAAAAGTTAAACGAGAAGTGATGCGTTATAACAAAGTAATAGTAATTGACCTAAAATATAAAATTGTACTTTCGAATGATATAGTCAAAAAAATTATTATTATAAATAAAAATTTACAAACTTTTAAGCATACTTTACCCAGTTAATGTTTTCGACAGTGGTAATAAGCACAATTACGGCTGACGAAAGTAAAATTTTCACATATTCATATTTCTAAATTTATTTAATTCAAGCGTAATTCAAACATAGGACACTGACATTCTATACTTCTAAGTTATCTATAATTTTGAAGCCTTTAACTTAAGAAAATGGAATTATTTACGACTAATGAAATTAAAACAAGTGTGATTATGAACTCTCCCTCACACTAATTACTTATTCACGTTTCTGTCTCGCTAGAGATGGTCAAAATAGCATAAATATAAGGCTTATGAAACGAAGTGTGCTTACATTCTATTGATTATTATCAATCACTCTTCCTTTTATTTCTGCTGTTTTCGTAGGTGACGAGTTAGAAAAACTCCACGATGTTGTCTCAAGTGGAGACAATGCGAGCTTTCAACTGGTATTAACACTTTTTTAAATTTTTAATCAAATTAAGTGGTTAAAACGGGGCTGGCTGGTTTAATGGTGCTTTTACGATCAATATGACTTAAAATTCCGGAATTTATTTTTAACGTAATCCCCTGCAATTGCAATGCAGTTGTATGTGCACGGACCACCTGGCGCATCGTGAAGGCGGCGAACCGTGAAGCAACAACACAAAGCTGTGGGTGGACGACGGGTCTGGGGCACCCACCACCTGCAAAACTCAATTTAAAATACTTTCATAGTTTAATTTCAAACATCAATAACTCGATCTCGTATCGTCGTCGCCGCCGCCGCCGCCATCGTCTTCATAAAACTTTTTCAATCTCCCGAGCTGCAGCTGGGGCCGCTAATGTGGTCGTGGCACGCAGTGTGGCCGAACGTGCTCGCAGATTTAAATCTCAACGTCCGGACCCGACCGGACACCAGAGATTAACAATGAAATCCGTGACGTTCACGTCCAGGCGAGCTGGATCATAAATACGTCGGATTATTGCGGAAAATGCTCAAAAACGGCCGTTATTTATGTCGTTTGTATTCGATTGAGCAATAATCCGTGATTTATACGCCCTATTAATTACTCGATTACAATGCGAGCGACGCGTCGCGACGCGTTGTCACACCCGCAATACCGGGGAGATTCGCACACCGTCAAACATCTCATTCGTAGTGGCGTTCTGACGTTTTAGTTAAACTTTCAGAAATATTTGTTAGCGTTTATTTTTAAATGTACTCTGATTAAGTCTAAATAAGTCTGTAATGAACCCTTCTTCCTAAAACACAATATATTGTAATAACTAAGAATATGCAAAATCAGACAAACTGTAATACCTATAGTTTGTACCTCGTTGGTACAAAATTAGTTATTTAATCCGCTTTCCATAACATTTTGTATGCGAATTACTTAAGTCTTATCGATCAGGGCAAAGGTCATTTAAAAGATATGGCCAAAAATTTAAGGCTATATTAATTATGAAAAAAGGGAAAAATTCTAAGGCAACATTTCGTAATCCATTCCATTAATCAGAGGTGTTTCGACTGATAACGAATCCATTAGTATTGATTATTCATTAAGCTTAACAAAGTAACAAAGTTACAGAGAAAATAAATGGCAAAGAAAATTGTTATTTGCAAAATATTTGTTAAGATAATCTTGTTGCTTTAAATACATAATTCAGGTCTGGTAAATAATATAGGTATTAACCAATGCATATCAATAAGGATGCGTCGACTGGATAGTATACCATTCTCTCTAGGATAAATGATTTCGCTTATTTAGGCAAGATTTCCAAAGAAAATTAACAGTTTTTATGACTTCTTGATAGAATTACGAAAAGCAAATTATGTTAAAAACCATTAGTGTAAAAGTTGTTGCTGCTTACCTAGTTGCAAAATTGTTAAACGAGCAAATTAAGTTACGATCCCAACTGCCGGCTATCTCAGCGGGATAGGTCAGGGTCATACGTAACCCCAAAGCAAAGGGCTGAATTTCTACGAATAAATAAAAGTAATTACACACTTGTCTTTATTTGCACATCAAGAAGAAAAATGGAAATTCGAAACATGAAATGAATAAACACAAATGAGAGAATTAAATATTCAAACGGTTAAACTAACCTTGCAACGACAAGAAACGTCAAAACGCGAAGTACGGATCCGTTTTTCGCTCACAAAAGAAATAAAGCCAAATTCTTGTTCATACTATGCTTAGTTGCGCCACGTTAAGATTATCTACGTAATCTACAACATCTTTCCAAAAATAAATTGAAACACTCCAACCTTATTGCGATATAAAGCCGTGGTTCCACCAGCTAAATCAATGTAATGGTCGCAGCTAGGAGAGGGAGTTGCTGAAGGGATGTACGGCGGCTTCTTGCGAATACGCCTTAGCTTACTGACGCCATCATGGTGGCTGAATCAAATCGTCACGTTCGCCCGTCGTTGAATAGCTTTGTCAGTACCCAGCAGGGTAGGCCCAAACAAAACCGTGAATATGACCTCCGGTAAAACGTCCGGAATAAAAGCCTAGATAAATAATCAAAAAAACTCATGTTAGTATCTGAACTGCGCACAATGTTACTATTAAAGATCTTGCCTGATTGTCTGCAGAAATCAGGCTTCGAAAAGACCTGGAAGAAAGCCTTTTGTTGCTTAAAACGCACTTCTCAAACTCCTCCGTTCAAACTTTACTTTAAACAAAACAGTTTTATCAATTTTTCAACATGACTGAAGAGCACTAAACGGAACTTGGCGCGGTCGTTCACGAGTGGGGGTTCACGGATAAACACTGCAAGGGGGATGAAACGCAGAGGTGTCTTAGTTCATTACTTCATTAGGTCTACTAACTCCTTGAGATCTTTATTTCTGGAGTTATAAAAGAAAACATGAACCTCGTTATAATAGAAAATCGCTGCGACTTAGTAAATCGTTTTCAAGGTCTGCACCGCTACAGAAATTCATCAAAGATGTTTTCTTATTCGTAAATGTAATGCTTGTTACTTACCTGTCAGCAGCGGCAAGATTGTGGGAGGAGAAATTAACAAACATCCCACTGCCGGCTAGTTCAATGGGGCGGAAAAGTGCAAAAAGAGAAATAGATTAGGTACTCAAAATTAAATGACGCATAAAACTGAAATTAATTCACAAATCAAGGGGACTGTCTTTTGTTCACATACGTTAGGAAACAATATCAATATCAAAACCGCAAGTGAATGATTAATTTGCGATAAAATTGTCCCCAAACGCAATAAATAATCAAAGTCCGACCTGACGTTGTACAACCATACAGCCACCTACAGCCTCGATCCAGAAGATGACGTTCAGGTACGACAGTTCACGGAGGCAGCACGGAACGTCTTTCTCATCTACGTTTGGCAATGCTCGTCCTGCTTGCAGGAAATAGCTAATTGATTTGCAGTCGTCAGGCTTCGAAAAGCAGATAAAATTGTTTCTGTTACACGTAGGGCGCGTATTTCCCAACACGGATTAATTAATTTCCACAAACAAACGCAGTTCGATAGAACAGCAAAAATAAGACAATGCGCACCTTAGCGTGTCTAGCGAAATACTAGTGCGATTCTGCGCACGTACCCAAAACACGGTCGCGGTCGGTCCGGAGGGGGTTATCTGATCCACAGTCACCAATCGTAATAACCTTCTCGAAAAGTCAATACAATTGACCTTGTAACGAAGTGACATTCGTTACTTATTATTTAGAATTTTTTAAATGTTTATTTGATGATTATTGTACATATTTAGTTAGCATTGTAAATTACAATTAAGAATCAGTTTACTTTGCGCAGAATAAAGCATAATTTAGGAGGGTGTTCCAAAAAAGTGGGGCTCCCTTCCACGCGTAAGCCTTTATAAGCGCGCCGAGAGCACGCTTTAGGCAGTCACCCGCCGAGACATCGAGCCGTCGGTCGTGGCTCGAAGGCAGTGGCCCGCCGGGCCATCGAGCCGCCGGTCGTGGCTCGAAGGCAGTCATTTGCCGAATCATCCATCCGTCGGTGTTTTGACTCAAACGCGCTAAGCGACCTGTGCTACGTTCGCGATACCTGCAACCGCTCCTCCTGTTTATCCTGATCCAGAATGGGAGTTTCACTCTTACTTACCAGACACAGGTGTTTCGTGTATCCCGATCCAGAGTGGGCGTTTCACTATTGTTTACCTGGTACGGATATTTCGTGTATCCCGATCCTGAGTGGGCGTCTCACTATTGTTTACCTGGTACGGATATTTCGTGTATCCCGATCTTGAGTGGGCGTCTCACTTTTGTTTACCTAACACGAATGTTTCGTGTATCCCGATCCTGAGTGGGCGTCTCACTCATTACCGCACTACTCATCCCATTCCCGGAGCCTGTACCGAAACGTATGTACAGTGCGTTGTCATTATGTCCGTAAGACACACCGTATATTGCCGTTCCTGAAAATACCGTCCGGAAGTTTAACATTCGTTTATCGTTAAGTGAATTTCATTTACCAGAATATAAATTATTTTCACTGAATCTGGACACCGACGAGCAACGATCAGCAACGCCAGAAAGACGGCCCGTTACATGGCGCCCGAGCAAGGACCGTTACATGTCGAACCGTTACAACCTAGAGGACTAAAAGCGCCAAGAGGACGGTACGTCAAATCAGCGGCCATATTGGGGATACATTGCGTCTAACGGAAATTTACACTGTAACAATACACTTTGAATATTTGTTATTATTTTGTATTCTCCTTGTTTTAAATAATACTTAGTCAAATTTAGAATACTAATGATTTTAAATAAATTTTTCTCACAACAATATAACTCTTGATTGAGTTTTGGATGGCATACTACTAAATTCGTATTTCGTGTTTATGGCATTGCATTATAAACTGTTAACATCATAATGAACGTTGAAAGGGCCTGCTAAAAATTATACGTCATCTATCTAAGCGCACTGGAGGATAAACCCGATTTAAATGCCCTTGATTTTTTAAACACATCGAAATTGTTAGATATCAATCATATTGTGGCGGTTTTGTTACAAATCGAAATTGAAGTCGTAAATAAAAGAGAGAAACACTTAAAATCTTATTTAATGTTGTTATAAAACATATAATCTAATGTCGCATCGGATAAAATGTATTGCTGCATTCGGTACGCTTGTCGAACAGCAAAACGTCGTGAGTCGATTAACTTCACAGCGAAGGGGTCGACTTCATGTTAGACAATCAGTAGAGGAACGTCTATTTTATGCAGCCGGTAATGGATTCCTGCGGCAGCGACCTGGAGTTCCTTTGGAGGTAGACTTGGCTGTTTAGACGAGATACGGTGTGGTCCTTCTCGGAGGTTCGGCAACGAAGGAGATGGAGAGAAATGGCTCTTGAAGACCTTTCATAGCACGTTCCTCTGGTTTGGTGAGGTCCCTGGTGAGAGTTAGTGGTGGTGAGGTTGAAAGAACAGCTGGTAGTGGTGTTAAGTGTATGCAAGCTGAGCGTCTCGAGAACTAGCTCGTGTGTGTATGCTTTGATCATTTCGGGGACTAGCTCGTGTGTGTATGCTTCGAGCGTCTCGAGGACTAGCTCGTGGTCAGAGAAACCGTGCGTCTTTCGAAGGTCGAACCGTTTTCTTACGTACGGTTTATCCTGTCAACGCCGGTCTTCCTGGGTACTTCTTATTGGCCGCAGTGTAATTATTTCAAGTGGCGTGATTACACGGCCAATTGGCGATTGGCATTGTCTCGTTCTCATTGGCTGGGCAATCAGCGGCTTAGCGTCATATAGTTTGTGACGTGTTTCTGAGCGCCGCGCCGGTCGCCGTGTACCGACGATATTATAGTCTTCAAGAACCATGTCTGTTTGGTTTGTTCTCGACGCACCTACTTTTATAATAGGGTTTTTACTTAAGAATTATTTGCGGTATTTGTTTTTTTCTTTCGTGAACCCAATTACATAGTTTTAATAAAGCATAAGAGCTCTGTCATAAGCACTGAGTAGGAATTGGGAGACCACAGTATATTTTTTTTTGTTCCAAAGTGTGTAATTGATTTCCGTTCACAACTGTGAACATGAATAACTCTGTTTATAAATTTTTACTTCTGTTTAATTATTGTTGAATACATACCATATTTCCTTTGTTGAAATCATGTTTTCAATTCATGCGATTTTACAAATTTTGAGGTAGATACTGATGTTTTAGTGTGTATGTTAAATATCGCGGAAGTAGCAAAAAATCACGTGGAAACGGCACATGGCTCTGAGATACGATTACGGTAGCCAAAGTTTTCCACAGCCATAATTCAGAGTAAACGAGCCGGCTTGACAGCATCACCCTCCGTTTTATTTTAATGTTAACTATCCGCGCTATTCCATTAACTCTTCGGTTCTGTGTTCAGTTACGCGTCGCCTGTCAACTTAACTCACGGTTTGCATCGCGGAAATGCGTTGCACTGTTGTTTACTGTCGAGGTTCAATGTTCGTCTGACTAAAAGCACAGATCAATTAAACATAACTGCAGCATTCAGGGATACATCATCGTGATTTGAAACCTATAGGCGGTAATATCTGCATTTTGTAATTTTGCTAGTTGTGATGTATGCTCATCTTTGCACGTTATGTATAATAAAATAACAATGCCGTCTTAAGTTTGCATTAAAAAACGTAAGAATGTTCATTTTCAAATAAAGAAATAAATGGGAATAATACTGACTTGATAAACTGGATGCGCTAATCGTATCACTGTTTGGTCCTGTCAAGTGGTCTTACTATAATCCGTTTTAAGTCGAGAGATAACATCTGCTGGGATCTCATCAATATTGGACAATGTGAATGCCGCTTCTGGTCTACCGTCGTTCGAAAGTTACTCGTCAAGTTAAGATCAAATTCAGAAACAAATATATTTATTTAGTTTTAGGTGAAACTTACTCGTGCACAGAGCATTTGAGCAATTAGAAATCATTTCGAATATTATTTAATTCAAATGTTTGGAGATAACTAAATTCTGATTCTCAGAGGAAAGATTTAAATCGTAATTGTACATCTTCGTATGTATATTATTAAAAAAAAAATATGTTTCTATGCAAATTATACCGAAAGAATAATTTCCCATAATAGTTTAATCTAATTTACCGGTGAATAAAAGCTTCTGTTTTAAATAAAGAAATATGAACTAATTTTGTAATTACTGATGTTTGTCATACGTGAGAAAGCGTTTACTAATCACTATTGTGGTACAGATGCATATACATATTAACGCATATCTGTGAACATATATGGAAACTGAACTAATATTGTAGTTGCGAGAGTTAATGTCCATTTATCCCCACTAGGACTGTTGAACATACATTGGTACAAGGAATTACCATATCACAGACACATGCCGCTGTTAGTCTAACATCTCAGGGAAATTTACTTACACTTCACAGATATGTATGTAGTCCGAAGTGAATTGTATGTCATACTTAAGGTATTCGCTTATGGATTCTATGTATTTCCTTCATCATCTAAAAACAAAAATCTATTTCGTCAAATATGCATTAAGCATTAAGAAATACAACGTTATTTTTTAAAGATAATATTAAAGTAGTATTATATTTCCTGAAGAAGCAGTCAAACCTACAGCAAAACGTTGACATTTATACAGTGTTTAATCGAATAAGTTTCATTTACTCTAACCGCTAGTAATACACAAAAAAAGAAGCAATGACATTTATAGGGTCAAACTTAGGGGACACTTTTCTGATATTATTTGGAAGAAAATATTTTAATGCAATTTTCCATCTGAGCCAATTGAAATTTGCATTATTTTGAGCCCATGTTTTTAGAAATACTCTAGCAATTTATATTTTTGCCGCCGTAAGACAAGACGAGTGATTTATATTGTTTTATGAATGTCACACAATTGCAAGAATGCAATAAATATCTATCGTAAGCGAAAGAATTTATGAGGCTTTTAATTCTTCCCTTGACCGAAAGACATGTTAAAAGTGATAACATTGAAACAATGTGCATTTAGCGTGCATTTTGAGCTATTCTGATAAACGTTCGATAATGCGGATTTCGTTGATGATCAGGAAACCTTTCGCATAGAGACGTGTCGCTAATTGCGCATTCCCTCACCATTCTCCGTGTAAAATAGGAATGTCTGCGTATTCTTACAACGTAAAATCGCCTTTCGCAAACACGTATGACAACAAACACAAACACACTTATATACACTAATAAACTGTTAAAAATGAAAGTTACAAACTACACCAAATTCACGTAAATTATGCTTCGCTTCCAACGTTACTCTAGGTGCATTCGGCTTCGAACTCTTTACACTCCGAGGACTCCAAATTCGTTCGGGTAACTTGTTAGAGTTGAAAGAGTTTATCTTTCTTTGTTCGGCTGGAGCATCTTGGAGTAGAAAGAGTTCTTCAAGCCCTACCTTCCTAAGCTTGGTTAAGAGAGTGTGCATACGCATTGTCTATTGAGCAATCCCGCCGTTCTCGTTCGTTGGCCGTTGGGTTAATCGGTGATTAA
This sequence comes from Dorcus parallelipipedus, assembly GCA_958336345.1. Taxonomy (NCBI): domain Eukaryota; kingdom Metazoa; phylum Arthropoda; class Insecta; order Coleoptera; family Lucanidae; genus Dorcus; species Dorcus parallelipipedus. Next base: position 40,475,504 of record OY284478.1, read on the forward strand.
ACATGTGATTTTTAGGTAACGTGTTACGTGAATTTTGCAGTGATCTTTGAAAGTTTACCGCGAAATGGACATTAATTTGAAAAACTACACTCCTGTGAAAATAGGAGAAGCAATTATATGTGAAGATAATTCGGTATTGTTGCAGAATATACAGAGTAAGTTAAAATCAAACTTATAGTAAAATTTATTGCTCATGTTTCGTTTTTTAGCAAAAGAATGCATCCACGTACCTTTATGTAATGGAGTTATTAATGAATTTCATTTATTAATTGACAATCCAAAACAAGATACAAGGAATAGTGAACACGAGGAAGAAAATATTGAAAACGAATAAACAAGTTCCAGTAAAGTATGGATGAAGAAAAACATTTTATTTCTTATACAAAGAGTAAAAGACTTTGACGGAGAGTGCAGCAATGGTGTTAAAAATTTAGTTTGGAAAAAAGTTGCAACTGAACTTCAAAGAAACGGGGAAAATATAAGTGACAAGATGTGCATATCCAAATGGAAAAGTTTAGTCAGAACTTACAAATCAATTAAAATTCAGAATAATACCTCTGGACAAAAAAGGCGGCATTGGGAATATTTTTCAATTATGAATGATTACAGGTGCAAAAAGCCTGAAATAGAACCAGTGGCTTCATGTAGTAGTAACGAAGGACTCAAAGTTATAAATAATAAGTAAAAGAAGTAAATAGCGGCTTAGCTGGCAAGGAAAAGTAACTGTCGATGTATGTTTCGGTCTTTTTAGACCTCATCAGGACAGTATAACCATTATTCTGTCCTGATGAGGTATAAAAAGACCGAAACGTACGTCGACAGTTACTTTTCCTTGCCAGCTAAGCCGCTATTTACTTCTTTGTGATTCTCCGAGATAAATATCGTGAAGTGCTCTTAACTTGTGGTGTGTGGGTGTGACCTGCTTTTATCTGTAGGTTGCCTTTTTTTGGCGATTTGTGCATATATATATTTTATGTATGTGTGTTTGTGTATATATGTGTTTGAGTCAGGAATCGGCCGCCAGATGTCGTTTTTGTTAGGTCAAAAGTCAGCCGCAAGAGGTCGCGACTTAAATTTTATATAAAGGGGTGTTAGAGACAGTTAAGCGCATTTGCAATGGATATGTGATAAGGAGAGGATTCTCCGAGATAAATATCGTAAAGTGCTCTTAACTTGTGGTGTGTGGGTGTGATCTGCTCTAATCTGTAGGTTGTTTTTTGGCGATTTATGCATATATATAGGTGCATACATATACATATATAAGTATATAATTTTTTTCAGGGATAAATTCAAGCGGTATCAAATAACAGGGAATTAAATGCTTACAGAAATTCTTTATTCGGGAGAATAAGAACCGTTTTCGGATATTAGACCAATACTCATTTCCGTTTTATTTGATTTCCATTTTTGGTAGGTTTTGACTGCTAATATTATTGTGGGCGGAGATAATTTTCAATTATTTCTTAAACCACAGTCTCCTTTACTATTTTTTTAGTGTTAATTTTGTTATTTTTAGATAGTATTAGCAGTATAGATAGAATGATCAGGTAGGTAGGTAGGTAGCTGTTAGATTTCATGTAGTTATATAAAAATTAAATCGTACTGAAGATGGCAGCTTAGCTGCCGAAATACGTATCTACGGATATAAAATTATTGTGGGCGGAGATAAATTTCAATTATCAGGATTTAGGGAAAAAGGGAAATTCATTTTGAAAGAGTTGGCAACACTACCCTGAAAACTGCACAGAAAAAACAATTCATGAAAATTAATTACACAGTATTTACCCATTTTAGGCATAACGTAGACAAAAAAAATTGTAGGTGCTCAAGCTATAAAACTAGGCAAATACTTAAAATAGTGTAAAAATAGGCACTTATAGATAGGGCTGCGAGAATTTATCGATCTTTCTACTTCTCTTTTTATACTTTTTTTGCTATATTCGTGATTCCGTCGTAATACTGATTACAAATTTTTACCAATAATTCTTTTTCATTTCTTTCTGAACCATGTATTTATTGATCGTCGTCTTTGTTTTGGTAGTTTTATTTTCTCTTCTGCTTTTTTTTTTCGAGAATCTCTCGTAGTTAAATGATTTTTGCTTACGTGTTTTTTAATGGTGTTTTTGTTTTCATCATTCTGTAAGAACGGCAATTTCATAAATTATTAAGCTTATTAGTATTACAGAAGTTAAACTCGATACAGAGTCGCTTACGCGAGCGCGGAAAAGTCACCCACCTAAAAAATTATGTAATCAAACGACTTGCTTTATCAAAAGCTTTGCTTTGGGTAATGACTAGGCTTACGATTTGGGCCCACTTCGAACATATTGGATTGTAAATTCCCTGGCTTCGCACAACACGGCAGGTAGTAAATATTGCCTTACATACTTTTTAAACTTTATTTAATTATTTACTGCGATCGCGTGGCCCATAGCAACTTTTGAATAAGTATGTTTAAATACGACGTGGGTCGAAATCGTAAGCCTGGTAATAACCAAAGCACTGGAAGTTCGTATAAAACGTCATAAATGTTGGCCCTTCAAACAGACGACTCACAGTTAGGGTTTCCGTCCCGGGAAGCAAGAAAGGTTACTAGAAATATATGACGATTTTGTTTTTATTATAATTTCAAACGTTGTTTTAATTCATTCATTCCTTCAATGACAGACCCCTTAGGATGGGTATTTTATAATGCAACTGCTTTACTACAATCCCATTCTAATGGGAAGTCTCAAGGAAGCACTCTGAATACTGACATGAGATATGTAGCAAGAAAGCAAGGTTCCTAATGTTGATTATTTTTCTAAGAAGATATAATAAAACATCGCAAAAAGTATACATTTCCCGAGATTCCCGGGATCATGATTTTTACATTCCCGACTCCCGGGAAGTAAAAAAGCCCAGGAAATCAAGAATCCTGCGAGTAGGATTTCTAGTTCGTTACGGACAAATGTATGAAACTAATGCCACCTTAGCGGCAGCGTTGTGCTCGGAAACACGACATCGTACGCCGCTGGGCTGTGTTTCTCGTTCAGTAGTGGGGCAAATTTATACATTTATCGCTTGCTCTGGTCATGACTGACCTTTGCAAATTCGAAGAATCGCAGCTGCATAGGAGACTCATCGGAAAAGCCGAGGTTTATGCAAGCGTATGAGCAGACGGTTTCAAAAAATCACAATGGCAAACAAGGGCAAACTGGCACACATGCAGAATGTTACGTAATCGAAATGACCTTTGTAAAATCATATAAAAGGCCATGGCATAGCACGACAGATCAGACAGCTAGTGCCCGTCTTGTGGAGTGCAACTCCACAAGTCCGAGGGCGTAATCAACATTCACAGATTGTCATAGTGTGTAGTTGCTCTCCAAAAATCCGTTCGTCTCTCCGTATCAAGTACCATGGTTGGGTAAGAAATCAATATTTAATTCTGCCATTTTGCCAATTTATTACATTTTTAGAAACTAACAACTGCTTATTTGAAATATAAAATGCTGTTTTTCTCATTATAAAATAATTTCGAATTTGTTTTGCACTGTGTTGTATAATGTCGTTCTAAAGTAATCTGTAGTTAACATTTAAATTTTGCATTTGTCTAAAATGTGTCCTTTAATATTTGACTAAATTATTATATTTTCTTAACTATATTTAGAAAACGGGTATTAACGGCTTCAATAAAACTTCGATTATACTGGTCGATATTTCGTAATATTTTATTACTTCTTCAGGACCAAAATTACTATAATTGGACAACTAATTAAACTATGATACAATATTATATATAATACTTACTAATAATAGAGAAATTAATACATTTTTGAAAATTTTAACTTAAAATTTGATGTGTTATTTATAACAAAAATTGTGTATAAATAAAAGAACTCTAGGTGGCGTGACTTATTAGATTAAAATATATATTATTAAGATCGTCAATGTCAGATCTGAAATTGACAGTTACGTCATTATGCTTCTGAATGCATGACATTTCCAAAAATAATCTAGTTTTATAAAACATTTCTTTTTCTAAAATTTTAACATTATTGAAGTCAAAACAATGGTTATCATCAATTGAGTGAATGGCAAGAGCACAGGACCTTTTACCAATTCTACAGTCACTTTTGTGTTGGGAGACTCTGTTCTTTAACCATTGACTGGTTTGGCCTATGTAACATTTATTACAAGAAACACAATTGATTTTATATACAACATTGGAGTTAAGTAGAAGAGGAGTTGGATTTTTTATATTACTAAATATTTGTCTAATTGTTTTAGGATTATAATAGGCTATTTTAATTGGAGTGTTCTTAAATAATGAAACTATTCTTGGAGTGACTGATTTTATGAAATGTAATTTTCTATATATGGAATTTACAATTACATTGTTGTTTCTATTTTGTGTAGCATTAGGATTCCTTTGATTAAAAATTAATTTTTTAACAAGATGCTGAGGATAGCCATTATTTACAAAAATGTCAATAAGTTTATGAAAATTTTTAGTTTTTAGAGATTCATGGCAAATTCTATCAACACGATTCTTCATGGCAATAATGGTATTTAATTTATGTTTTAAACAATGGTTTGAGTAGAAGTTAATAAATCTTCCTGAGAAGGTGGGTTTATGGTACCAATCCAAAATGATAGTATTATTAGGAGTTCTGATTAATTTAGTATCTAGAAAGGGAACTGAATTATCGTTTTCAGTTTCAAGGGTAAATTGAATTTTGTTATTGAAATTGTTAAATGTATTTAAGATTTCATCAATTTTATTTGTAGGGACAGCACAGATCAAATCATCAACATATTTAAATATAAAAGGAAGTTGAAAAGTTAATTTAGGAATGCAATTTTCAAGAACAAAATCCATGACAATTTGTGCTATTATTGGGCTTAAAGGAGAACCCATAGGAGTGCCTTGTATTTGAAGGTATATTTTATCTTGAAATGTAAAGTAGCAATTACTATAAATAAATTTGATAATATTAAGGAAATCATTCTTTGGAATATTACATTCCTTTTCTATATCGTTCCAGCAATTAGAAATTATGTCTAAAGCTAATTCCATAGGAATATTTGTAAATAACGATACCACATCTAAAGAAATGAGTTGATGATCTACTGGCAAATTGAAGTTTTGAATTTTTTCAGCAAAAGTGAAAGAATCTTTAATATTGTATTCATATTTATTAGACAAACTAGCAGTTAAAATGTTGGAAATGAATTTTGCGAGACTGTATGTTGGAGAGTTAATACAAGAAACTATTGGTCGAAGAGGGACATTATATTAATATAATATTATATAAATTATTATATGCAATCAATTTTGTATCTTGTTTAAATTGTCTCAATTGTTATTTGATCATACATTACTTAAGTGGAAACTGGAAAATTGTTGTTTCTTCTGGTGTCATTATTTTGTGAATCAAGGTATAGAGTTTGGGAGTAATAATAGAACTCCTCTCTTACTCTCGTCGTGACATCTAGAGGAGCATAATGTCTCGACAAGGCCTTGTAAAATTGATAAAACTGAAAGTAAAGGATAACACAGGTCTACACGAATTTTGTGCCTGGGATTTGTACGTGATTATTACAGCTTCAATGATACTAAAATAAGAAAAAATATTTTTTTTAAAAAAAGTTTGCTTTTGGAGCTAGGGGAGTGACATTACAAATTTTTAAAAATCTATGACTTCAGTTGCTTACATAATAAAGAAAATAAAACAATGTTACTGAATAACATTTTAAGCAATTTTAATTATTAAAAAATAATTAACAAAACAAAAAATAAGTTAAAAATGAAGACTTTTACTTTTCTTATTACGTTCGTGGGAACTTTCTCTAATTAAACCCCAAATATAGTCGCCCATCATATTTTCGTTATATTGGCCTCGAAAACGGCGTTCAAAGTTTAGAATATTTTGCTGGAAACGTTCTCCTTGTTCCTCTGAATATGCTCCCATGTTGTTTTTAAATCTATCTAAATGAGCATGCAGCATGTGAATTTTGAGAGACATCCTGCAACCCATGACTTTAAAGTTATTTATCATACTAAGCTCTCGATAGTTTTCTGCTCTCTTATTCCGTAGAAAACGATGGACTACATCCTTAAAGCTGTGCCAAGCTTTCTTTTGCTGATTAGTAAGCAGTTTTGGAAATTCTTCTCTGTCCATCGTTTTTTTAATCTGTAGGCAAACAAAGACTCTCCAGCCTTAACTTTGGCTTCTGATAACTTTGGAAAAAAATCTTTCAAATATTTGAAAGCTTCGGATTTTCCATCCAATGCTTTCACAAATTGTTTCATGAGCCCTAGCTTCATGTGTAGTGGCGGCATTAGCACATTTTTAATTCAATTCAATTTCAGATTTCGTCAATGGAATTCAGATATATCAATTTAATTTCAAAATTCGCCAAATGTAGTTAATTAATAATTATTATTTAATCAGTTTAATTTCAGAAGCATCAAATGAACTTCAGATTATACCAATTGTAAATTCTAAAATCGTCACTTTTAAAAGAGACAATGCTTTCTGAATTTACAATTGATGTTTTCTGAAAAATGACTAACTTGAACTACAAATAACGTATTCTAAAATTTAATTTAATTTCAAATGATATATTCTGAAATTAAATTGACAATTTTGAATTAAGTACATTTGAAAACTTGAAAACTGAAATAAATTTGATTTTTTCTGAATTGCAATTGGAAAAGGTGTAGTCTAGAGGCAAAACTATGGAATCAGTAATATCTTTCTCAAGACTACAAAAGCAAAGTTTGAAGGGAATTAATACGTTTTTTTATTGTTTTTATGCGTGATAATTAAAAAAATGGGCACAAAAAAAATTTTTTTTTGTCGACTTGTGTAATTCATCCCGTTTCTGTTATCTTTTTTAACCACCCGTCCCTCACAGGTCGTTTTAAAGAAATGAAAAGTTTAAATCGTGATATCCTGCGATCACTTTTTGAGCTAACATTGCATTAGGATTGACAAATTGCAGCCAGTTTGCTACTTAATAGGTCAACCCATACAAGACGAATAACCTAAGACAGGTCGGTTTGGTTTGCAGTGGAATTCTCGAGCTACGCTTCTGCTGACGAGACCCCAAATAGGGCTGAAACAGCTGTACAGAGGGTGCTCGAAGAAACCACTGCAATCAAAACTGACTTGCAACAAAATTTTTAAAAACGTTCGTTTAAAATTGAAAACCCTGCAGAATTTTCCAATATGTTTTAGTTTTCTTTTTTTAATTTCATTTTTGTAATGCCTCTGCGAATCGATCGTCTTTTGTCTTTGCGTTTTCACTTTTAACTTTCGTTTTCGAGAAATGTTTTTTTTTTCTGTTTAATTTTTAATTTTATTTTTTAAAAAAAGTATTTTTCTGTGTTTGAATATCTTCGAGTGGAGCGGTGCGTTTTAGACACCCTGTAGCTTAATAGATTATGCTGATGGAATTTTTAAGAACCTTAAAGCTTCAAATACAATATTAGCTATTACAAATAAAATTGCTTCAATAACAGCTGTGTTATAATTTTTTGAAAATCAGATTGCAGAATCCAAATTTCTAAGAAAATTCAAAATATCTCAAAAATGATGCATTTTAGAGATAGGGAAATGTATTGCGATTTAACATATTTTTACATGTAGAATTCAAAAAAGGGATAAAAAATATAGCATTCCATTTAAAATAAGCGAGTTGATAGCGACTTCCGGTACAACCGGAAGTGATACAAAGGCAATTTTATTTTATTTAAAGAGATCTCCACGGAAAACCCTTGCTCCTTAAATTTCAAATATCTACGTGAACTGCAACCTTGAAAACTTTTAACGAACGGTTTATGTGAATATCCCTGTATACCATGAACAATTAACATGTAATTTTGCCTAAAAATTCCCCTACGAGACTTACGGCATGACAGTTTATTAATATAATCCGTATGGCCTGTTTTTGTATAACAAAGATTTTGTTTATATTGACACTGTTTCCCCAAAATATAATGCCATACTGCAGGTGAGAATAAAAACTAGCAAAGTAAACGGTTCTTAAGGTTTCGGTATTGATGTGATGGCTTAGTGTCTTTAAGGCAAAACAGACAGTACTGAGCTTATTACATAACCAGTCTGTATGGTCAGTCCACGTTAGTCTGTGATCCAGATGTATTCCTAGGTAACGAACACTATTCGTTAGAAGTTCTTTTTTATTATTATTGAGAGTGGAGTTTCACAGAAATTTATAGCTTTGAACAAGATACGCTTTGTTTTAGTATCGTTTAGCACTAGACTCTTTAGAGAGAACCAGTGATCCATGTTTTGCAGGGTTTTGCCCCTTTATTAAGACACAAGTGTCGTCAGCATAGTTGAACACGCTACAAAAAGCATTCTGTGTTGTTTGTGGCAAGTCGTTCATATACAATATAAATAGCAGCGGTCTCAAAACACTTCCCTGAGGTACACCTCGATGATTTCTTTCAAACAGGATTGTGATATTTCCGTTTTTTGCTTTAGAACTACCATCTGATGCCTACAAGTAAGGTAGGATTTCATCCAGTCAAGGGCCAGTCCGCGGATGCCATATTAGTGTAATTTCGTAAGTAAGATGTTGTGGTCAAGTATGTCGAAAGCCTTGCTCAGGTCGAGAAATAAACCGCAGGCAAGACTTGCCTCTTTCCAACTGTTAAATATGTTATTTGTGAAGTCGAATAATGCGGTTTCAATAGTTTTTCCTTTTAGGAAACCATGTTGGTTAGTGTTCCATAGGTCGGACTTTGAAATAAAATCATATATCCATATATTTTTGCAAAAGAAGATAATAAACTGATCGGTCTATAATTCGATAATTTAGCAGGGTCCTCTTTTTTCAGTACTGGTATGACGACAGCAGTTTTGAGACTGGTAGGGAAGATACCAGAGAGTAATGAAGCGTTTATTAGGTTAACTAAAGGTTTTATGATACATAGAAAGGATGGTTTTTTTTCAATAAGAATAGCGGAAAATTGTCAAAACCTGAGCGTTTTTTGCTTTTAAATTTGTTCACTGTTTCCAAGATTTCTTCTTCAGTAACTGGACGGAGAAATAGAGTTTTAGTGTTAAAAGGGACGTTGATATTATTAGAGACTTGTTTAGATGTCTTGTCTAGTAAATTCTGTGCACACGAAATAAAATGATTATTGAGATCATCCGCCGATAAATCTTCAAATTGATTTTCGTTGACATTTTTTCCAAGACAAGAGGATACGATAGACCACATGGTTTTAGGTTTGTTTTCAGAGCGAGAAATTAAGTTTTCATAATATCTGGATCTTTCTTGCTTTAGGAGTAGCTTATATCGGATTTTAGTATTTTTGTAGTTTGGATTAGCTGTAGAGTTGAACTGTTTCAAGATGTAAAGTAAATCTAGCTCTTTGCGGCATTGCATGATTTCAGAAGAGACAAAGGTTTCCTTTGGTTTTATGTTGATCGTCTTTAGAATCAGAGGAAAGTGGTAATTGAAGTTTTCTGTGAGTAAAGCCGAAAAGGTGTCCCATTTGCTGTTTAGATCTAAGATTTCATCAATTATGCTCCAATCTACTGAATGTAAGTCATTCATATAGTTAATTATGTTATTGTTTGTTTGTAGTGTTGAATAGAGGTGCGCGATATTACGTTTTCAGTATCGGTCATCGATAACTTAAAGGCACGAAAAATATACATTTCATTCTAATTAAAATCGAAGCATAGTATTCCGAAAGGGTCTAGGTGCCAAAAACGTAATTCCTAGAAAATCAAGGAAAATGATCCTTGTTTCTGAAGGCGCGCGAGAGAGAGAGTCATTTATGTATAATATAAAATATTTCCACATCAGATAGACACCTTTTCTAATGTGTGTAGCAAGACATATAGATCCCTTTTATAGAAAAATACGAATTTAGCAAAATTTGGCACTTAGACACTATGGGCGCTTCAATTGTAGAAAAGAAAATTAATTAATTAAGAAAAGCATTTAGATGTTTTTCTTAAATAAAATTGCTTAAAGATCCGGACTTTATTCATGAAGTACGAACGAGTTAGTCATTTAAGTAAACATCCGCAGTGTTATATTAGAGAATTACTATATCATGTGTATAAGTACAAAGTGCCCTTTCACGTGAACGATCTGAACTGCAACGGGTACTAAATAATTTATACACAATCTCGTAATGGTGGCGTTTGAAATAATGCCCCCTCCCCACGAAAGTCTCCGTTTTCTCTAGCTATTTTACATGCACCTTTTAAAAAATACACCCGAGAAGTATCCCGCAAGTTTCTTATATCTGGCAGGAGGATGATAATTTCGAGAAGCGGTCCGTAATAAAAGACCATTAAAGGCAGGTTAAAGTTCAGATTTATGACCACTTTTATTGTTAATAATTGCGGTTTCGTGCGATCTCCACATTATGGGACTTTACGGCAGTTTTCGCTCGTTCAGCTATGAAATTGCTCCGGCCTGTTTGCGCGAGTAAATCAGCGGTACAACATACGACGCAGGGCGTCCCTGAGTCGTAACTTCCTCGAAACCGCGCTCGTATTTAACCGTCGAACTCGTTCACCGGGACGAAAGCGTCGCGTCGAGGCGCTGGTAGCGAATTAATATTTCGACGCGTCGTAAAATTAGCGGAACGCCGACAATTTGTGAACGTGTGTGATCGTGCCGGGCATTTAATGTCGGCCGTCGTATTGTTTCGCCCGATTTGCATTTATATTAAATAGGGATCATATTAAAATAAACGACGGCTAAAAAATACCGCCTCCCATTAACGACTAACGAGGTCGAATTTAATATTGTCCATCCACCCAGTTAAAGCGGGCTTGAATGCAGTCATCGGATGCGAGAAAAAGTGTTTCGTTTTTCCATTATCTCTCTTCTCGCGCTTTACTCAACAATAAAATTATTTTTCATATGTATTTTTTTTTAAGATAGCTTTACACGTATCTGAATGTAATATAAAATTATTTCAGTTTATAGGTATGGATTTAAATTACACACATGAATATTTCACTTTGTACGGATTATTGGTTTAACTTTTTTTGTTTAGAGTTCATTAAATTAGTGTTTTATATGAATGCAATGCAAATTTCGACACAACCTGAACTATCTGAACAATAATTAAAGAAATAAATTTATATTATTAAGTAAGAATTATTTTGTGAAAAATTTGCTTTTCTATTACTTAATGATTAACTTAAAAAATAGCTTCGAATCGCCGTATTCTTTCGTACGATAGTAATAATGTAATAAATGACCTGCCTCAACGTTTATTGTATTGGATCTGCGAGTTTACTGCCCTATCATTTATTGCGCATATTAGTAAACTTCGCTCAGCCGGGGCTTTAAATCTAAGCCAGCCTTTCTAAAACGTTTTATGTAAAGACTAAAGGTATATTTTTCCGCAGTCATTATTGACATTTTTCCCAAACGTATGTCATAACTTCGCTGCTTTTCTTGTCTATTAATAGTGGTTACAGTATGTGAAACTTAATTGATTACACCTTGTATATTAAATATGTAAATCATAAATCTTACTCTAAAAACATTCTTTTTTCAAATTGTACCTACATACGATAATGACGTGCGTAAAAGGATTCACTGAAATTGTAAGAAGTTTTATTCTAATTTTATTTTTAAAGGAGGAGAAGTCTGAATGTTTGAAAAGTGGATTCTAATGCGAATTACAATCCACTTTTGTATCACCGAAAAGGATGTTCATGTGAAGAAAATAATACGCATGAAAGATCTCTAATAACGCATTCCATTAGGAAATGAAACGTCGGCGAAAAAGCACGCGAGCAAGTAAACTTTTTTCGATAAATCAAAGTGTACCGACCGGCACAGGCCCACGGTAATAGCTCGCCCGCACGCGTTCGGAAACTTCTCAGCGAAAAGCTCGCAATTTCGGCGGAGTGCGCAAACCAAAAACATTAATTTTCCGATTAATTAACGTGCTGAATAATTGAAGAGGAATCGCACGGGCCGTAAATCAGTCAGGTTCGGCGCACAATGAATATTTTATAGACGGAAACGGCAGTGAAAAAGTTGTAAATAGGATAACAACTTTCGACTTTACGTCCGACTGCTTTCGTTTAAAGGGAAAGTTCTCTGGGCTTTATTTGATGTGAATTGCTCGTTAGGGCCGTCTGATTACAATGATTTTGTTGATATGGCGAAGCTTTATTTCCATTTGTTGCGTTCTCTGTTGGAATGAGAAAGTTTAGAAACGCATTTATAATAGTCGATGTTCAATCCCTAGAGGCACTATTATTCTGATTCAAGTCATGTCCATTTCATTAATTAAATTATGAGTACAGGTATAATAAATCAATACAAATGTAAAAACATGCACATAAGTCTTAGCATGCTCTCTCTCTCTACGCCCTTTCGCGGAATGTCACCAACACTCGGCCATCTGTAGGCCTTTTAAGAGTCGACATAGAAGTCTTTGCGTTCTTTTCTTCTTCTTTTTATTTGTTCTTCATTCATTTATTTTCTTTTTTAATTAATCAAATTAATAGTAAAAGTATCGATCGAACTTTTAGGGTCATGTGAAACCAGAGAAGTAAAATGAAAAAAGTCATTTTCTTACACGTTTTTTTTTTGAAATAATTAACATTCATCCGGTTTATTTCAGTTTTAATAAAGTTATGCGTATTTATTTAGATATTGTAGAATTTTTTTGCTGGCCTTAATTTATGACTTCATTACGAAAACAGTAAATCTGTGTAACCATAAATTCCGATCCTTTATCTTAATCAAACTCTGAAGTGACAAAAGTTGCATACATGTTTACGACAATTTTATGGTTCACATCATCAGAAGCATGCCTTCGCATGTGGAGCTGATCTATAATCATCCCAGGCGATTCGTTTAAACTGTGCCCCCGTTGCATGAATATTTACGGCGTCAAATTATGACTGACACTGACACTTTTGCGGCCGGGGTGCGGCAATTTGTTATGTGTCGGGTCTCATCACTCGGTGCAAGTGCAATCGTTGTATGAAGAGGTCCCCCGCATCCGGATTAATAATTCATCATGCAGCATGAAAGAAACAAATGCACGCGACAAAACTTTTGACGCCATAATTCTTTCACCGTCGAAGTGTTCATGCTGCTCCAACGCCGAAGTGGTATTGGTAATAAATTATTTCTGCAACGGCGTATAGCTTAACTTTATCAGAAAATTTATCCCCTGAGTTTGTTCTTTGTCTCAGTATTTGTCTTCTTTTGTCCGCAACAATGTATTACTATTTAGAACTATATTTTTAAACAGCTTTTCGCTTTTTCATATGCAAAAGACAATCATTAAAAAACACTCTGCTTATATTACTCTGATAGGGTAGTCCGAGGGCTCAACAGCTTTCTCTTTTAGGATATTTATTCCATTTCTCTGTGGAGCTCTAGGCGCAAGGTCTTCTTTTCGTACACTGTCACATCACCCACATCAGGAATACTTAAATTGGAATATCTTGCTTTTAATTCTTTTGATTCTATGATAAAGTAATTCGTTTTTAAATTGTATATATGTACAACTAAAACTCGAATAGAACTAACTACATTTCAACTTCGTTCTGAAAACTGAAGTTCTCGCAATACAGTATTTGATAGGATTATAGGATAGGATTTTTCCTAGAAATTTGACTTTATTTTATTCTTATATAAAATTACTTTACAGACTCATTTCATCGAAACACATGAGCATTACATCTATAAAATTTCAATTTCCGTATCGCTAGACGCTCTCAAGCTACATACGATACAAATACAATCGATAGATTTAGATTTAGTTTGCAGAGACCTACTTTACTTACATTTTGCGTGGAGAAATTGATCATGTTGATCGTAAAACTTATGGAACGTAAATGTCTTCGACTACCCTCGAACAACATAAACTTCAGAAGAAGCAGGATTCCTCAGGATTCTATTGGCTTTAGAGTCTTCCAATCGCGTGGCCTTGTGTTTTATTTTATGCCGAATGATAAAAATTCACCACTGTTTTGTCACTATTACGGCAGCAACCGCTTAATGTTGGTCGCATACTAACACCCGTATTCTGTAACTTCTAACAATATCTTTAAAATACGAAAATCGTACGAGAACGATTTGTTATTCTGTAATTTGTGAACGTTCTTAATTAAACGAAAATTTCGTGTAGTTACGAGTTACGACAATCGTTGTCCAAAGATTTTTGGAATTCTGTAATTTTATACGGACCGTTAATGAACGAAATTTTCGTTAAAAATTGTCTTTTGCTAACGTGAACTGTGGAAGCTATCGTAAAGCCGAAAAAAAAAACGGTGAAATGGAAGAATTGATGAACGAATGGGAAAGAAGGTGAATGTAAGAATGCAATAAATCTTACACAGTATTTTTAAATACCATTTAGGTTGCAGAATAACAGCATTATGAGGCAACTAAGGGATACAAGCAATCCGTTTCTAATTCCAGAAAACGAATTTAGAAGAATGTTTAGATTCCCTAGACATTTAGCACGTCAACTACTGGAACAAATACAGCCGTTTATTGATGATGGTATCAGAATAACTAAGATACCTGCAATAGTTAAATTATTCGCAACTCTTCATTTTTATACCCAGGGAAGTTACCAAAGGTCAATTGGTAAAGACAGAGGCGTATCCATGGCGCAATCATCTGTTAGTAGGTGTGTGCATGAAGTAACAGATGCAATTGTAAATCATCTTTCTGCACAGTATATTAAGGCTGCGTTTAGTTGATAGACGAACCGTCAAAGTTTAACGAGCTCGGGCGGACTGTTTTCTAAACGGAACTCATACCCACCGTGGTTGCCTAATGGTCGCATCTCAAATTACGACCACCGTGACCACTCAGCTGATCAGTCAGACAACGTAAAATAACTACGGATTAAACGAAATCGACAACGTCGCCCATGAACTAAACGCAGCCAAAGTTTCCGGTGACACCTAATGAAATTACAAATGTGAAAGCCAGATTTTTTCAGCAATTTCAGTTTCCTGGCATAATAGGAACTATTGACTGCACGCATATTTCAATAGCTCCACCACCATTTGGACAAATACCACCTCGTATTGTGTACCTAAACCGCAAAAGCTTCTATAGTATCAACTGCCAAATAGTAAGATCATAAAATCCTTGTAATAATATCTAACATTAAGTAGATGGTTCAAATACAGTAGCGTAGTGATTGTTTTAGATATGTGATGCAACTTTAAAAATTCTGAGCATCAATCCTCGTTTTCCCGGCAGTGTGCATAATGCAGCTATTTGGCATATGAGTAATATTTTTCAATATTTGCTGCACCAGTATCAGAATGGTAATAGAACAACGTGGTTGTTAGGAGATTCTGCCTACCCTCTTCAACCTTTCCTTTTAACTCCAATTTTGGGTGCTGAAAATGATACACCTGAAGGACGTTACACAAGAACTCACTGTTTAGCAAGAAATACTGTCGAACGATGTATTGGGGTGTTAAAAGGAAAATTTAGGTGTATAGTAGGCAGAATTATTGTAGCATGCTGTACCTTACATAACATCTTAAAGGAAGCAAATGTAATTGATGATGAAGATGGTAGGTAAAAATATACCTCATATTTATTACCTACATGAATATTTTATTAATAGATTTATATGATGTTAATGAAAACAATTATGGCATTGATCCTAATGATGAGGAAGTTGAAGACAACAACTTACGTCAGGAAGTATTACTTGCAAGAAATAATCTTAATGTTCAACATTTTGTATTAAACTAATACCTTTTAATAAACAGTCTTATTGCTTCAATTTAGTACTTATCTTAAAAATAATACAGATAATAAAAAATAAAAAAATTAAAAACTTATTGGTACTTCTAAAAGGTACCATCACGGTCAAACAGAGTGTGAAAACAAAGTTATAATTCTTACATGAATCACTTCAAATAATGTGATTCAATAGTCAAAACTAAACAGAAAAATTATATTCAATTTAAATATGCTTCAACTGATCAATTGTTTGCTTGTGTCAGTTTATTTTGGCTATGATGGTTTCAGAGATAAATAACTACTCCACATACATATCAAAAACAAACTTGGTAATGTAATAGTTCTCATCAGTTTATAGAGTAAATTCAACACCATACTTCAATTGCATTTTATACTGCTGCAGTTGAATTTCTTCTTTTTTTAATTGTACTAATATTTCCAAGTTTCTGTTAATTTCTACTAATGTACTGGATTGAGTTTCTTTTAAATTAGCAAATTTCGTCATCGTAGATGATAAAGAATTATTTTTTCTGGAAGGAGTTTTTAAAATTTGGTTCTTATTACTAGTTACTTCCAATTAATTTTCTTTATCACTTTGTTGATCTTGTTCTTCACATCTGCTTTTTGCTTTATTAATTTCTTCAGCTTTCTTTATATTTTCATCGTTATTAACACCTAGTTCAGGTACTTCAGCAATACCATCAGTCACAATTTTACTGGTTACATCCAACAGCCGTATCTCTAAGTCACTTAATGGTTTCTCCAGAGGGCCAAGGTTTCCAGTTTCCTTTTGTTGATTTTTTAAAACTCGAGCTCTTTTCCAAACTTGAAATTTCCAGTCCACAAATGTCTACAAGATAATAATTTTTACTTATGTAAAAATAATAATGTAACTTGTAACTCAGTACGTATTTTCCAAACCATTAAGGCTAATTTATAGTCCTCTCCGCAATTACGCAAACGGAATCGCAATCGTAAGAAATTAAAGATCGGATTTACAGTTTTGATGTAGACAACGTTATGGCAAAGGTTATAGCATATTTAATAGAATATAAATTATCTTCTATGATTTCCACAACTAAAATAGATAATACAGAAGCATGCATTTTTGCAATAATGGCAATGTTTATTCACATATTTGCGACAAATTAAAAAACGTAAAAGTTAGGATCTTGTTCAACTAACGTTACAACTAGGCCTTCCTCCATAGTATTTTTTATTATTAGTATACCTACAGATACAATCCTAGATATTGATTAATAAACTAACCACATTTAATTAAAAATAGAGTACTTTGATTATCGGATGTAATCGTTAAGTCCTACTTGTTTTATTTTGGCTGTTACTGAAATTCTATTGGCCAGTCGTAAGAAAATCCACATGAAATGTTGACAAACTCTTATGGATCTGATTACCAGTTCCCGATTCTGACTACGGTTGCGATGGCACTATAAACTTACTTCAAATACTTTTTTGCGTTGCGGTCTCCGATTCCGTTACACACTGCGGAAAAACTATAAATCAGGCTTTACCTTTTTCCAACTTGCCACATCTTTTGTTGGGCCGCCTGTTGAATTTAACAAAGTTACAAAATTTTCCCATTTTTCTGATGTTGTGGTTTGTTGATCAGGAGCATCTCTATTTTACGAAAATATGGATCAGCTTCCGAAAGGTTGAAATATAAATTAAACTGTTCTCTAGTTGTTTTTGAGGCTCTCGCACATTTGGCTGCCGTAGCCATACTTCTACAGCAATCATAAACAACATTATAAGGCGAGACTACTTATAATAAAAGGGTATTACTTACGATTTATGTTCAATTTATATCTAGAAAAGAAAAGTAAAAATTATAAAACCACAAAACTCAAACTGTCACCCACCACCTGTCACCTGTTGTATGATCCGTACTACCCGACATAAAAACATCTTGCATTTTCGTTACTATACGAAATGACAAATGAACGCGTTACAGAATAGCATTTTCAATCGAGTCGTTAGAGTAGTTGCAAGAAATCGTTCGTTAATGAACGAAATCTTTCACAAAAGAATAATTACAGAATACGGGTCTAAGACGTGCTTTGCCTTATACGTCTTGGGCCCGGTTTTTCAATATTAGTTTAAACTACAGTTTAGTTAAACGAAAAACTGAAGTTTAATCCGCAGTTTAAATTTGTGTTTTTCAATTGAAGTTTTAGTTCAGTTTAACTAAACCGAAGAATGTCAATATTTTTTTACGGTTGGCAGCAATACAATAGAAGCTGCTTTCGTTCATACCTCCGACGACTAATCTAGGTAGACTGTGCAAGCGAGCTTTAAAATGTAGCTAACAAGTTCACAGGAGTGAAAGGGAATCTGCTTACTGCTGTTTACTAAGACTAACTTAGTTTTTGGTTACTTTCAAATTGCAGTCGATAATTTTCGGCGGATGTCGTGTAACGCAACAGAACTCATAGGCGTACATACTAGTTTTATTGCGTGTATTTGTATTTAATGAATTAATTCAGTACAATTAACTAATTAATTAAATTAGTAATTCTATTTCGTAATGAATAATCTATTATTATTTCAATTAACAAGTATATTTCTTGTAATATTCGATTTTTACCTCCACTTAATTAACGCCGCCTATGTGCATTAGGGATGAGTAAACAGAACCCCACCTTTCCTTCCCGCCGCAAGATCTGTTGATGTTGCTTTCAAACAAACCGTCCTAGTTTGCAGTGGCATTACCAGTCTATCTTGATTAGCCGTCGACGGTTCATACCAATGATTACTAATCATAAATACTGGATTCACATCATGCACAATTATTCGTAACTTTTATGTATTGATTCTATAAAAAACGAAGGAATGAAATTCGTATTCCATAAAATGAACGGAAGAAAGTAACGAATAAGTGTGCACCAAGTGAATCCAGTATTTATGATTACTAATCATTGGTATTCACGAAAGCAGCTAAAGATTCTGGGATTCACCATGTGATTGCCAGTGTTGTCAGATTTTTCTATTAAAATAACCTTTGCTTTTAAAAGAAATTATTTTAATTTTCGTTTACCTATATATATATGTATATAAAATGTGTAAATATTTTCGATATAACATATACGAATAATTAGTAGAGTCGCAATAGAAACATTTCTGTATTTAAATGTCGTAAGGATTGCACATGTGGTATCTATGGAAGCGGGACATTTATGTGCATTGCATACAGTGCCGGGCACGGTAAGAGAACAGCACGGAGAACAGTACCACCACCCCTTATACTTCTCCGCAAGTATTTCGCGCTTATTCCAGTTTAAATTTAAATCGGCACGCTTAGAACCAACGACGCGCAATATAATGTCTCGACGAGTGGCGAATATTTTCGACTGTCGCCGATTACAGTTGTTGCAGAGTGGAGGGGATGACTCACCAGAACTCTCGTGCCTAGCATTGGCATGCATAATTACATACATAAAGTTCTGACTTGGACCATGGAATCATTTATAAAGCAGGTAAAATCAGTTTTTGTATGTTTCTATTACTTGAATATTGATTATAAAGTTAAGTAATTGTCAGGGTCAGGGTATCTGCCGCGAAAGCAGAAGGTCTCGAGTTCGATTCTCGGTTGCGGCGGAAAAAATTTTCCGCCAAAAAATTTATGTTAGTGCTTCTTTCAATTTAATTATATTAAGTAATTGTGCCTTATCTTAGGATTCATCGGCAAAGAACAAACGGGCTCCTATTTTTTCATTCCAGGAGCAACAGTGGTTACTGGAATGTAAGAAAACCGATGCCTTAATGTGGAAAGAGAAGGATAAAACTTGGCAAAAGTTAGCGGAAAAGTATAATTCTGGCACACACATATACCGAGATGTAAAAATACTTCGTGTCAAATATGAAAACATGAAGAAAACTAGTAAGAAAAATTTGCAGAAGAAAAATGCCAAGTGAGTACAACTGGTGGTGGTCCAAGTAAACCAACAACAATTACTGTTCTAGATGAAAATATTAGAAATCTATTAAGAAAACAGGTAGAAGGTGTACCTTCAGATTTTGATAGTGATTCTGTGACTAGTAAGTTTTAATTGATTTTTATATTATACTCCTATATTTCAAAATATTATTTATTTTTAAGATACCCTGCTGCCACTGATTTTAAGTCGAGAGTGTGAAAGTACTGAAGAAATTAGGCAAACTAATTTAATAGGCTCTAACAACATTATATTAGAAGAGTAATGGGGAAAAAATGGGAAAATTATACTCCCAAGCTGTTGAAGACACTGATGTCGAAACCCTTACAGCCCGAGAAGAGGGGTTCGAAACAAACAAATAAATGGCACGAAAGTAGCTAAAGCTAAGTTGGACGTGTTAAATCTGCAAATGTCATGCAGGAAAAGAGGAACATCAATTGAATATAGAAAACTTAAAATTAGATATTTTAATAAAAAAGAAGCATTTAGGGGATAAATAAATGAGTCATTAATTTTATATATTGTTTATTAAAAAAATATTAGTTATTTAATTCATTTTTGTTGTGTTTCACACATTTTACAGTAGAAATCCTAGAGTAAAAGTTAAATACAAAATTCAGTTATAGGTCTGATTGCAAAAACTTATTTATTTTACTGCACAAGTCTCTGAAAATGCTCATGTATTAAAGCGTATCTGGTTGAATTGTTAGCATGATTTGAAGCAAGTGGTGCTGCGTTAATAGGATTAAAATTATTTACAAATTCTACCTCGGCCTCAATATCTGCATTCACAGGAGGACTTGTTCTCTCATGGGTACTAGCTATGTTACGTAAATAGTACTGCTGTAGCTACAATAACAGCTTCCACTTTATGTAATTTTAAGTTGATTCCTACAGCCAAAATTGGAAATCTCCGCTTCGAGACACCGTATGATCTTTCTATAGGATTTCGCATACGAATTTGCGCTTCATTAAAGAGATTTTCTGCTGCAGTGGTAGTATGAACCAGTGGGGTTATTAAATAATTTTTTATGGGATATCCACTATCTCCTACTAATAAACGGTCCCCCATTTGTCCATTTTCAAACATTGCACGCATATTACTAACGCGTGATCAATATCTTTTCTAATCAAGTGACCTATGGAAAAAATTATGTCTTTGTTTGGTTGATTATTTCAAATGCCATTTGAATTATTTTTATTGCATTCCTACTGTTTTGTATAGGAATGCAATATAAATATGTAATTGAAGTGGCATTTGAAATAATGAACTAATTAAAAACACATGATTTTATTTCCATAGTTCACTTGATTAGTAAAAGATGTTGATCACCTGTTATTATTTAAAATGGTAGAGTCATGAGTGGAACCTGGCCAACGTGCTACAACATTTTGAATTTTCAATTGGGCATTGCATATTGTCTGAACGTTGATTGAAAAGTAATCTTTCCTGTTTATATAATATAACTCGGCATCTTCTGTGCTTGGAGATTTAATTTTTATGTGGGTACAGTCAATTTCACCTATACATCTGGGAAATTTACTAATGTTGTAAAAAGCTTGTCGTGTATTCTAAATTTCGTCTTCTGTTTGAGGAAATATAATAACTTCTCTTCCTAGGTGCGCTAGTGCTCTTGATACTTTATGTACTATTTTGCTTGCTGTAGATTTGTGTATTCCACAAAAATCTTCAACCACTACAAGCATAGATCCAGTTGCAAACAGTCGCAGTGTAAACAGAAACGTTATTGCAGGTGAAACAGCATTATTCCTGAAAGTGTAAAGAAATATTTACTGGCAAAAATAATAAATTGTAAAAGCGTTCTTAATAGTGCGCAAGTGTTTACATTTTGGAAGCTCCGAAGCATAAATATATTAATTACAACCTAAATTATTACGTTTCACAACTGCAAACTAAATTATAATAATTTTCATGTTTCGTATATGTCTGCATCCAAAAAGTCTTAAATATATTTAATTTAAATTTAAAAACGAATTTCATGCAGCGACATCTAGCAAACGTAAGCTACATGTAGGGAAAAAGTTACCACGATGCTTTTGCGAGTTTCCTGTAGAATAAAGGATCCGCTTTTGCGCTTCAGGGAACCTGAATTCTTGAACTCGTCGTAGCACCAGAGGGCGCTGTCTATCCGGAATTTCCGGTTCGCTTCGGGGCGATCGATACTCGTCACCGCCGCCGCAGCCAAACTTTCAGCGCTCGCAGGAAGCTGAAATTGGAAATTAATAGCTCGAAATGAATTGTTTATGCGAGCGGGTTATTGCGAAATAACCGATCGGATATTAATTGGAACGGCGGCGATACGTCGTTATTGTTTTACGAGTTTTCCGCAGTATTTGTTATTGTTGGATGGGCACGGTGAACGTTTTTAATCGATCGTTTAGTAACACAGCGCGATTTTCGATTGCCGGCGATATTGACTCTTTATCGCACCAAAATAAATTGGGTATTTATTGCACATCCACAAGGTGTCACTAAAACGTAATTGGGTACGAATATTAATGAAGTATAAAACCTTTTTTGATAATAATAATAGTAAAATAATAAAATCCAAATGTAAACAACATCATGCTACTGATGAAGTGTAAACAACATCATGCTACTGATGAAGTTTAGGTCGATTTCATCATACTCAGCAGGAACACTAACATTGTAAGCAATGTTGTTAAAGATACGTTTTTAATAGTAACTAGATTTGAATCTAGATAAAGTATCTGTAGTTGACTACAGATACTTTCCAAAATATATACAGCCTGCATCATTGGTATGGATTTCTTCAATAGATTCAAACGATTGACTATAAAGGAAAGTATCTTATATGTATAAAAGTTATAAACTGTAATGAGTTCTATATTAGTTAATTATCTTCACATACACAGCATGTTCCATAAACTTATACTTTTTTATGTCAAGAATTTTTTGATTCCAAAAAATTTAGGTGATATCATTTTCAAAAACAACTGCCAGTTGCTACTTTTATAAATTATCGACGTCATACAAGACCACGTGATCAATTGGACGTCTTGGCGCGTATTTGATTATATGAAACTTTAAATATTTTTCTCTTTTTAGAATTTATTTAAAAAATATAACACGCGCATTTAAATCTCTGATATGAATGCAATTTTTCTAGCACATAAAAAAAATTTGTGCAAGTACCTTATTCATGTCGATTCATGTTGCAAGGCATAATAATAATAATAGTAATAATTTTTATTGTCGACTTGTCATATAGACATGGACATTGTCAAATATATATAAATAGACAGGCGTAACCGAACAGTAATAAGTGACAGTACACTTGCAGAGTGTAAATGGGCATACACACGGTCAAGTATACCTTCGCGCGTAACTGAACATTTTGAGGCTCGGAGGTAAGTGCGAATGTGTGTACGCTGAACTGATGGTGCGTTCCTGGCCTAAATGAATCTATCATACTTGCTCGCAGACTTGCCTCTCAAGCAAGCGCGAAGGCTTGCCTGACCGTATGTATGCCCATTTAAGGGTCCTGACACAATACAAACAGAAAACAGAAGTGATTAATTACAGACTAGGCATTTTGTTTTGTAATGTATTCATTAAAGCTATAAAAACAATGTTTTAGAAGATATAGTTTTAATTCCTTGATAAAAAGGTTTTGACTTTCAACATGTTTCAGGTGTGCGGGTAAAGCGTTATATGCTAGAATCATTTTGTATTTGGGGCCTCGTTCGAATCGTGATGAAAAGAGTGCTTAGGAATAGCTAAGTTATCAGCATGTTTCGTGATCATTGCGAAGAAATGTCGCAGTTTCTTTTGAAAAGAGAATAATGTTTGCGGTGAAACAATAATAGTTTATAGATATACAAGCACGGAAGCGGTAATATATTTAAATTTTTAAAATGATTTTTACATGATGTCCGAGATGGTAATTTAAGCATACACCTAATGATTTGTTTTTGCACTATAAATACTCTGTGTAAGTAAGGAGACGACCCCCAAAACACTATACCGTAAGATAAGTGGCAGAAAACATTAATGAATAATACAAAGCTTTTATAACTTCAATGCTAACTTTATTCCGTATGTGGTAAATTGCATAAAATGCTTTTCTCAATTTACCACATACATCCTTAGTATGTTGCTCCCATTTGAGTTCGTTATCCATACTTACACCTAGAAATTTTACAATATCTGTTTCAATTACAAGATCTTTATTCATTTTGATATAGACGGATTCTGCCTGCGAAGGTTTGCTGTTAAAAATTATAATAGTTTTTTTGTAAGTTTAAGAACAATGAGTTTAAATTACACCAGTCGCTCATTTTATTAATAATATCAGTACCTACTGAAGATATTTTGTCAATAGTCGATTCACTGATTAGACATGAGTATCATCGGCAAATTGATAGAGTGAATTTATTCCTAAATGAGTTTGCAGATCATTGACATATATTAAGAATAAAATGGGGCCCAGAATGGAGCCCTGCGGAATTCCTTGAGTAATTTCAGCAGAAGCAGACAGTACATTTGTACGTTCTTTATTTACAATGCCGTACGTAATCATGTTCTCGAACAAGATTTTATGATTTATTGTATCAAACGCTTTTGACAGGTCAAAAAAAATACCGGTAATCTTATTATTCCTTTCCAGTTCCTCCAGTATAAAAGTTAAAGAGTTGAAAATAGCTAGATCGCAGGATTTTTTTGGTAAAAAGCCAAACTGATGTTCACTCAAAATATGGTTGAAATTAAGATGACACAATAGTCTTGTATAAATTGCTTTTTCAAATATTTTAGAGAATGAAGACAATACCCAAACAGGACGGTAATTATTAATGTCGGTTCGATCACCTTTCTTATAATTGGGAATTACTTTAGCCTCCTTAAGTTTGATTGGGAATTTACCTGATCTGAACATTTCATTGATCATTTCTGCTATGGGCTCCGCTATATACTGGGCACATTTACAAAGAATTTGTAAGGAATCTGGTCCAAACCCGATGACGATTTTGGATGAATTTTTTTAATCATGTGGTAAACCTCCACAGTATCACAAGGCATCAAAAACATTGACGATGTAGTACTAACTGAAAGTGCTGACGCTAGTCGATTACAAGAGCCAGAGGGAAGCCCTTTGGTGAAGTTATCATTAAATAGAGAAACTACCCGATCGGGGTCTTTTACAGTATCATTACCATTAACTAGAACAATGTTGCTGTTACTATCTTGGTTAGGCCTGACTTCTTTTTTCAATATTTGCCATACTGCTTTGGACTTATTTTTAGCATTCAAAATCTTATGATCGTTTACTTGTTTCTTAAAATTAGTTAAGTTAGTATATTCGTTTGCTATACGTTTATTATACTTGTAATGTTGCAGTATATTCGGATCATTTGTAGTCTTATATAGGGTATACAATTCGCGAACATTATCCCAAATATTTTGGAGTTCTATATTAATGGATTTATTGTGTTTCTTTGGTGCGGTGATTTCTTTCGTCAAAGGGAACGAAGCGTCGAAATAATAAAGGAAAGTATTGAAAAAATACTCGTATTTAGCTTCTATATCATGCTCTCTCAGAACTTCCTCCCAACGTTCTGCTTTAATTAAATTTAAGAATGTTTTTATGCTATTACTGTTATAACACCTTATAAATGAATTGAAATATTGCTGTGATATTTACGTTACGGTCAATAAAAATATTGCAATCTTTTTAAAACAAGTCCAAAAAGACATTTAGTTAAAAGTAAAGTCAAAATGAACAGTACCGAGAAGATGGAGTAGAAATAAGTTTGGCAGACAATGATCTACGGTGGGTGGACGAGATCTTGCTGCAGGTGGCTTGGCTAGAATTCTGCGAGATAATGCAGATAATGAACAAGAGGCCAAATGCACCATTGTCTGCAAGAGACTGGCCGATCCAGGAGCAGAAGTCCGGGAAGAAGAGGGGGCTGGTATATTTAGATTATTTAGATGAAGGACGAAGAGTTGGGTTGAAGGGGTCCAAAATCGCAGACATTCAGGTCGATTACTAAGAACTTCTGCAGCAGGACCTAAAATCAGAAAGAAAGAGAAGTGCAGTATAAGTGAAATGAAGCACGGGAATTGTGTTAATTTAATTTAATCGAAATAGAGCAGAAATTTTGATTTTAGTTAATGTGATATTTTTTAAAGCGACAGATGCTTACGCTTCGATGTAAGTGTTTTACTTTTGTACACCTTTGAAAACGTAATAATTGATTTTCTGGGAAGTCTTTTCTTTCGTCAGTATTTCTTTAACGGTCTATCCTGTTTACGTACGTCGGATGAAATGTCTAATTAGAATTTCACTTTAAATACTTCACGTTGTGACAAAAAACAATTTTATTGAATTTAATAATAACGTTGAATGTGACTACACACGTAAATCGAACATTATCA
The DNA here is from genome assembly GCA_958336345.1 of Dorcus parallelipipedus. Classification (NCBI taxonomy): domain Eukaryota; kingdom Metazoa; phylum Arthropoda; class Insecta; order Coleoptera; family Lucanidae; genus Dorcus; species Dorcus parallelipipedus. The sequence goes on from OY284478.1 coordinate 40,501,622, forward strand.
TACATAAAACTGAAAAATGCAACACAAAACAGGAATTTGTGTAGGTATACGTTGAACATGTTCTTACGAGGTTCGAGCAAATATGTACATTATGAAATTAGTAAAGTTTAAATATGTACTCTAGTCAGGTGACACTGCCTTTTTTCTCTAGAACTTTTCCTTGGCCGGAAAAATATTGCAGCTCTTGTTTTCTTTTCCAAGTTAAATAAAGAAGCTGAGCTCGATTCGAACAAGAAAAACATGCCGGTAACGAAGTTATTCCGAAGAAAGTTTCCCGTTATTTGTTTAAAGCGACGCGAGCTCCTTCGTGTACCTGCACACCTCGGCGATACAAACTAAATAATCCTATTCAGGGAGAAACTAGGTGGTACTAAAGTAGGTATACCACTTCTTGCGAGTTCCGTTCCTCGAGATTTAATCCGGGATGTTGTTGTCCTAAGAGAATCTTTTCACTGTCGCATGTCGTCTGAACTAACGTTATATATACGAGATAATTGTTTGTAATTTCATATAAAGTAAAGTTATTTCATTATTTCACTTTTTATAATAATATTACTTTGTATAACTTGAAGGCTTCCGCGCTCGTCGTCCATGTTTAAATTGGCATCCGGTTGGAACCGCGTCACGTTGACTTCTTTTACTGCCGACATTTCATTCTCCATTGCAGAAGAACTTCCTCAGGGCTACTGCTAGTGGTGTTGCTGCTGCTTCTCGTTAGTCGTTGAGACTGAGTAGGTATCCCCATTGTCGTGGTATTTATAGTGGTCGGTGGGGGTAGTGGGCCGAACGGTGAGTGGGGATTGGTCTGTTGGGGCGGGACAGTATCACGGTTCGGGGTGTTTGAGAGAATTTCTAAAGATTCAAACACCCCAATAACCTGAACCGTGATAGTGGCTTTTACCTTCACAAAACCTGGAAACACCTAATTAGCGATCCGTCACGCCCCAACAGATCAATCTTCTGGAATGGAGAACGAAACGTAAGCGGTAGAAAAATTCAATGTGACGCGGTTCTAATCGGAAGCCAATTCAAACTTATTACTTTTTAATTGAAAGCTAGTGTAAGAAGATTGAAATTCTGTTTAAAAAATCCAAGAAGCTACAAAATATAAAGTCAAATCGGCAAAATATGAAAGGAAATATTTTTATTAGTAATTTATTTAAAACAAATATGTACATATTGCTGTGTTATGGCCCCACGTGGCTCCTGCTCCTCTCCCGATGCAGTGTATCTCAAAATTACCGCGTCAGTGTACGTGTCGTGTGTGTGTGTAACTAAAGAGAAATGCTCATAGAAAGTGATAGAAGCAACGGTTTATTAAATCGATTATTCATGAAGTCGTATAAACAAATACTGATCGTTCAAAGAGTCGAAGTTTGATTTGGTCAGTCGGTTTTTCACAAAACCGCTGATATTGCTTACATTAGATCCGATCAACGTTCCTAATATGAATGAATGTAAACAACACGAAGCCTGTTTTGTATGCGCATGTTTTGTATGGCTGCATTAGTTAAAATAGCTTAGACGCGGCGCCCTCACTGATCCAATTTCCGAACTCCACGCTGCCGCTTACAGTTTTCAACCAACGTCCGGCCGTCAATTGCATTGATAAATCGATTATTCTAATTATTACAATTCTGGCTTTAAATCCTACCTTTTTACATTTCAAAAATTCTAAATAATTTACTTATTATATACATGTAATTTAAAATCGCCTATTCCTATAAATATTTACACAAACTTAATATATCTGATAAAAACGCTTGAATTTAATAATTATAAACAAATAAATCCTGTAAAACATAACTTATACATTACTCTAAATTTCTCTTTACTATTTACCAATTATTTCATTGGAAAAGTCTTTCGTTTAGCTTATAAACACCGCAATATGTGGATTTGCGTTAAAGCTATAAAACTTCTTGTTTCATTGAATATGTTCAAATTTATTTCATATTTCATTCATTTCACTTCCACGCGTTGCTGTCAAGATTATCTGCAAGCAATATCGCTACGATAAACTCAATACCTGCTCGCACGTCGATATCAAAATGTCAACAAATCTTTTTGACGTGGTTCACACGCATTCGTCAACGATTACCCGAGTGCAATATTTACTCAGGGGCCATCTGCTGCTTATTCACCTCTGTATCGCATTCGCAAGAAAAATCCGTGGATGAGGATTGTGATGATGATGATATGACGCTTTTCCGGCCAGCCTTTTTTTGCAATGTTTTGTTAGTTTCATCGTTAATTCACGTTGAAATTGTGCCCGGCTGTAATGATTAAATCTAAATTAGCTCGTTTCAATTAAATAAATAAATCGCTACAATTTATAGCGGCGCTTAATCACGCGCCAGTTAAAAATTGCTCGTTTACACGTATGCGCAATGCATAGTTAGAATTCAATGAATTCATTTCCAAAAAATTTATAGTCAACTTATTTTGATTTATTTTGTTTGCAAAATTATACATAGGAAAGCTCAGGAAGCTTAGTCGCCTTAGATTTTAAATGTCTAATAGAACATTTCAATTAAAAATCACTAAAAATTAAAAATGATATGAAATACTACTACTACTATAATATGACTACGTTTATCTCGCACATTCAATCCAATTGAACCAATAGTGTTTGAATCCCGATATAAACTTCTCTAATTTGTCATTTCAATCCGATTGAGAACTTAGCTCAATTCGTCTGAAAATGGGGATTGGATTGACAAAGCCGCTTGAAAAATAGCGTTATAAACATGAATTTAAATTATTATTGGTCCTGACTAACTTTATGTTATATAAACATCTTATAATACCAAATTACAAGCACTGCCATTAATTTATTTCTAAATTATCCATTTGAACTTAATAAATAATAATAAACACAAAGTTACAGCTGATGGTAGACAATTATCACTGGTTGTCTGTTGTAAGCACGTAATGCATATCTCGTGTTAAGTTAGCAACTCAATGCATTTCTTTTTACTTCTGTGGTTGTCTCTCTTTAGGATTGAAATAATATTTCAAGCGGATTGAAGTAGATGATCAAAAACAGTTCAGATTCACGAATCTACTTGAAATTTCAATCAGATTGAATGTGCGAGATAAACTTAGTCATAAACACTGAACAAAGCAAAATGTAAAGAAAAATGACATAAATTCAAAGGTAAATACTCTTAACACAGGGTGAATGACAATTGTACCAACAAAAAAAACGCATAAGTGAATCGATGTCACAGATTACGGGAAAAATGTTTAAAAAATTCAGTTTATAATTAATTAAAAATTACCCCAAAATCAAGCTCTGGCACTGCGTACGAAATGCGACGCCACGTTCTATAAATGCGGCGGTATAATAGGACCATAAATTTTATGATTATTATTTTATTGACTTCTTGCCTGCACACAATGCAATCTTGACACACATCTCAATTCGTTTTATTACACGTTTAACAGCTGGAGAACGGAAGTTTGAGTTTTTCTTTTACGCAATATAATTATTAGTAATAACTAAAATAACTGGAATTGCATATGAAATAACGGTAACAAATTCGCAAATAATTGTGTAAATAATTCCGATCCATTTATTAGTATAATTAGTATTTAACCAATTTAACAATCAAGCAGCTGATTGCCTTCGCGCCGATCGATTTTTATTACACGGAGACATTTTTTTTTAATTAAATAAGCTGGTTTAAACGTCGGTGTACAATTCTTGATCTAAACGCGATCAAATTATAAGAAAATGTAGAAAGAATTCTGTGGAACAGTTTATAATTAATTACTTATAAATTTACCCAAAAAAGTAGGTATGTTTAGATTAAAACACCAAATTCATAGCGTCCGTATATCAAAAACGCTTTATGATACTTACACAGCATAAAGCCTGTAAAACTTTACCTTCCACAATAGACGAGTTAAGCAGCATACGGACAGTATGCTTCGGGTTGCGCGGCGTAGGAGCTCGGGTTGATGCGAATGCTATCGGTGCTCAGTGTGGACCTAATATTTTATATCGGACGACTTCGAACAACGGGATCAATAGCGAATGCTTTCTCATGTGGAATTTTTACGAGACTACGTAGAGGAAATTCACGTTCTTGTACACAGCTTTAATCAGGTGACGAAATATTGCCAATAAGTGCACTAAAAATATAGGATGGAGAGTTACAAACGCGTCTTGAATTTGTTAAACTTTTAATAGATTTCTGTTAATAATTCGTCATATACAAAACTAAATTATAAATTAACAATCGAAATAGATTACGAATAAGTGTACTGATTATAATATTTTCAATTCTGGTGATGAAGGACACAATTTAAATTAAAATGAAAGAAATTCATAGGAATACTTAGCATGGAAATTTATATTATTTTTCGTTTTAGTGTTTACCTGTCAATGCAGGTGTTCAGAGTGTAGCGGTTGTTATCCTTTACGTGAAATAATCTACTTCAAGTAATTTGCATTTTTGAGTTCGTATTTTACGGCAATGGGCCTATGCGCAATGACCTAAAAACGGAGTTACGAAGTTCCATTTAAAGGTCAAGTTCACGAAGCCACGTCGCAGTATCATAAAACTATAAAAGACTTTTATGAGTATTTATTTCGGTCATCTGCTCGTCTAATCGTTAACCAGAGGGGCATCGTCGTTTTGGGATTAATTTTTGATTTCTCGAAAACTAAATAGAAATAATTTTTTTAACATTTTTCCCATACTCTCGGACATCGCTTCTTATCGTGGTTTCAATTTATCCGGTTATTACAGTTTAAAACAGTTTATTTTTATTTGAATTTGAAGAACTCAGACACCCTGCCGTCAAAAACTTAAATTTATGTGTAGTTTCTGAAGATTCTCGAACAGTAGAATTTTTTGTAAAGAATACATTTCTTGCCTAAGATCAATAATAAAAACGTTACTTTGAAATCTTAAACATGAAATTAAGAACTTTGAATTTTTTAGACAAACTGTAGCTCAAAATTTAAATTTAACGATTGCTTCTGAAGTTTCTTGAGAAGCAGAACTTTTTGTAAAGAATCTTTTTTTTGCGTAAAATTGTTATTAAAAAAGTTTTTCCTCTTATCAAGTCGATCCGTGGAAACACTGTATATTTCGCAGTCTAAACAGCGTGCTTCACACAGCAGAAACACTTGTTAGACAAATTTTTGCTAATCTTAAAGTTGTTACTTCTATTTTCATTACATTTTTGGCGTGCTATTTCTTGTTTAGATGACATTTTGTTAATTACACAAATGACCAACGCAATAGGGTACTTGCAGTGGTTAAAGGATCCTACAAGTTTTATAATTTTGAAATAATATTTAGATGTTTGACACAGGTAAAAAAGTTTCTGTAAAAGATGTAATTTGAACGATATAATAATTATTAAAAATTCGCAAATATTTAAATATAATCATGTGACTAAAAACGCGATGTCATTGGTCATGACGAAGATAATTTTTAAAAAGAGCAATATGCTGTATGAGCGAGTTCGTAAATTCATCGGTTGACAGTTCGATGAAATCACGTCTTCATTAAACCGTACGTAAAATCATCAAAACCAGGGTTTTTTATTTTCGTCGATTCCAGCAAATGCTTTAATTCATTAGCTCGCAACTGTACGTTAATCCATTGCAAACATTACAAACACCAAGAACATCTGTGACGTCATGGTAAGGTATAATACACCAGCGATGTTTTCGACATTATCTAAAAAAAAATAACTCGACTTTAATGTCATTTTCGGTATTATCAGGTATTTAGTCACAGAATGGTTTGTATTAATTAAAAATTGTCACACTTACACCTACATAACACCATGAAGGATACCATGGTACCTCACTGTTTACAAATTATCGCGAATTTGATTATACGAAACTTTAAATATTTTTCTCTTACGTAAGAATTTCTTTTAAAAAAATGTAACGCGCATTTCAATTTCTGACATGAATGCAATTTTCATAACACATAAAAATTTTTGCAAGTACCCTATTATTTGATATATTGAAAGCCTCGAGCAACTAGTTATATTATTAAAAAAATTATGTACTTCTCCTATTTGCATAGTACGCAGATAATAGCGCTGTTATCTCAAACACCAATGATACACCACAAGCCTACTTGTTAATATTTATGGTTATTTTTAAAGTTCTCTTTTATTTATTTATTGTTATTATTCATTGGTGTTAACAATATTATCTGAAATGAAATTCTCCTTTCCGGGATATGCTGAAATGTTCTTTGAATAATGTTTCTAACTGGAAATTGCCCTTAGTGCCTTACACTTTTTGCTCCATATTTCATTTACGCCCTGTATAAATAGTTGTTACTTTTATCGTTTGATACGTCGCTTTTTTTGTTTTGTCGTCAAAGTGTATCTGAAACGTTTTCGATGCAGGTTCAAGCACTGATACCATGCGAAACGAGTGTTTTGTTTCATAACAACTCGTAAGCTCAGTGCATTCAGTTATTATCGCCGCACCGAATTTTCCACGCACAATGAATACCAAAACTCTACAAATACACACAACTAAATATGTATATCGAACCGTATGCAAAACTGATCGGCAAATAAAACGGGCCCCAGTCCGCTTCGCTAATTCCGCTCATTTGCTGCACAATGCGCCGTGAATCATCCGAGCGATTTAAAATTCGATTGCTCCAAAACGGTCGGCATTTAGACCTTAACACACATGTTTACGCCTTTACTTACTCATAGTTTAGCGCAAAAACTGTACGACATAAGCGTGCACACTGCAATCAGTATACGTATATATTCTATAAAAATTATTTTAAAAAAAATTTGCATTTCCATTATTTAAATACTAATAAAAAAATTAGAATGTAAATGTTTCATCATTATTTTTCTATTGCTTACGTATCACTAACTGCTAATCTCCGTATTCTTTCGTACGAAAGTCATCAACTTTTATTGCAATTATTTCACGTAATAGTAAACTTCGCTCAGCTGAGACAATTAAATCACATCCAGTGCTTCTTAAATGTTTCTTGTTCAAAGTAAAGGCAGATTTTTCCTGAGTTATTATTGACCTTTGCTCCATACGTATTGCTGTGTAGAAGGGGTTGGCGATTTTTCCCTAATTCTTGTTTCATGGCCCCACGTTGGGCGCCAAATTATTGTTGAGTAATGGAGGATAGCGGAATGATCTTGAAAATTTTTTTATTGTGTAGAGCGTCTGCAATTTGAGACGCCCTTAGGCGTACCCTTCGGCCATCATCAAGGTAGACAAGTCTTCTTTTTTTCCCGGATTATTAGTCTGGGACCGGCCAATGTCTTGCAGTTAACGGCTTTCTGTGAAACCGCTGCATAACCTCATAGAACTCTACCTAAGCGGCCTCCAGAAGTAGCCCCTGTTACATTTTATTTTCGACTTAGATAATACCGTCGGGTATACACCCCTTTTGCTATGCCTGTGAAGAGGATAGCATACCCTTGTTTTGAATTTTCAATAGGTTGCGCGTGTGCCAAAAATTTCCCAGTGTCCCTTGTGTGAAGCGACGCGAGATCCATCATTGATTGACTGGTTGTTCGTTAAATTGCACATGCAAGTTCTGTTCGACGTCTCAGTGGTGCTTTCTGAATTTCGTGTTATCTGAATTTGTAGTGCAACAACAGGCCATCCTTCGGGGTTTTGAAGTTGGGACGACGTTGCTTATTTCTTCGAAGCAAGAATCGACTCGGCTGAAGCCGGATTTTGTGACTTTACGGGCACCTCGCACTTGAACGACTTCATCGCATTTCGTCAAGAAAACCAGCTTTCATCGGAGTTTCTTCTTTTAGTTTGTTTGGACCCCTCTCCGTTATTACGCTGATTACAATTCTGCGCTCCGTATTCGTGACTGTCTTTCTACGCGGCCCCTTCGAACTCGCCGTTGAACGTATCGAGGGAAAGACTTAAAGCAACTTGACCGGCCTAAGAGGACTTCGTGTCTTGCAGGCATCGCAACCACGGAATTCTAAGGTCGGAACAAACCAAATTATTTCTTTATTTTGTTTTATGAAGTACAATTTTTTGCTTCGAATGCGGTAATATTTAAATTACTACTGTTTTTTTTTTTGTTGAGTTATTGTTCACGTATTATTCGTTACTCTTAATGAGCTAATAGTCACGTAATTGCTGAATTTGCTAGTGAATTAATATTTGCGTATTTAATGTTATTTTCAGCAAAACAATATTCACGGACTTTGACTGTAAACGCTAGCGAAAAGGACTAATCGCGAACGGTAAATTTTCGTTCTGTAGTTTTGTATTTTTGGAAACGTTTTGCAACAATTTGTGACATTGATGTACATGTTCTGGGGTGTGTAATATACGAATTTCAACCCTTTTATCTTCGCTTCGGTGTTTCATTTTGGATATACCCTTCCCCTTATAGCGGTTGCTCTCTTAACTGTGGAACGATGTTTCGACCGTCCCTTCCGGCGTGGAACTGCAACTATTTCGATACCCCATATCACCTTGGGTGTAGCTTGCTTCGACCGCTGGTGGCACCTTTTTCCGAAAGCGACGTTTTGTGGTCACGGTTAATTAGTTCCCATTTTAGCCCACGACCGTCTCCACTGAGCACGGGTACAAAAGGTTTGATCCAGATAATGTTAACTCCACGGTGTGCAGCAACTGAATGTTTGGTAGGTATCAATTGACTAAGGTACTCTGACTAATTAAACGACCAAAAAGGGTGACACTCCTCCACCCAACGAACTTCCTAGTCTGCCACATGAAGTTGTACTTCACTTTGCATTGTATTGTTTTTATTTTTAATATAATTTGTACATAAAATGTCTATGTACACTATCTACACTGTGTCTCTCGTGTTACGAAACTAAGAGTCTTTTTATATGCTTCTGTTTATAGCAACTTTGTTTTTTTTTAACTTTAATTTGCTATTATCCTAAGGCAAATATCACAACAGTATGTTCGCTTCTTTTCTTGTGTATTAATAGTGAAACTTATTGTATTACACAATGTATATTTCACCGAGGTCCCTAAAAACGTTTTGACCGTTGCGTTGTGTGCAAGACGCCCCCACGATTATCCCGTTCATAGAATTCAATTTTAGTGCTAACGAACCTTTTAATAATATCTGAAATCAAGTACCTAATTATGTAGGTACGTTTCCAGTTTGGATAATATGAGGTTTTAAAACGTACTTTTTCAATGGTGTGAGAGGTAGTGTAAATATCTTGAACCATTCGGTGTTTGTTTGTGTAACCGACAGAAAATATGCGATTTTTTGTATCCTTCGGCGTCGTCGTTGTTCGTCGCCGCTGTCGCCTGCCCGCATTTGTTCTCGGGTCTATTGTGGCTGTAATCCGCGCTATTAATTAGCGGGGCCACTATCGCCAGTTATCGCGACCTATTGCCCCTATCGGCAGAGTTATCTGCAGCTCTCTGCGTCCTCATCGGCTTCCAATAGCTCGAACCCGAATGAAATATGGTGAATCAGGCATTTCATGCGTGAAAATGCAAATGAAATGTTAATTTAGAGATACCAGCGTGGCGGGTATGTGCGTGTTCATCATTGATTTGTATACATGCCGCTGCCGTAAGACAACTACCTACGAATCTGTTAGGTATCGTATTACCATTTTTGAGCTATTTGCCACGAGCCCTGAAACTAACTAATTACGAATGTATGAACACATCCCTTTAAGTGCCTTATTATGTACTCCTATCTTTTAACGTAGACGTTAAATATTGAATTCGTTGGTTAATAACGACAGAAATCATTGGTATATTAGCTGAACGATGATCGTAAGGAAATGTTAAATAAAGACGAGACACAGAATCTCAAAATAATAATTTTTAAAGTCTAGATATTATATTGTTGCATTCGAGCCGTTAATGATTCAATTTTAGCCTGGTCACACCATTTACCTTCTCTGTTTTTTAATTGTTACTATGGACATAAACAGAAGATTAAAGTTAAACTGAGACTGAGAAACCGGGTCTTAGGGCAGTTTTCATAATAGAACTAACGAAGATTTTAATTTAAAGTCACTTTAAGAATGGGACAGCTAACGTGTTTTTATAGGTTAAAGTCATTGTAAATTTAAAGTTCTATTATGACACCGGGCCTTAGCAATCTAAATTTTGGAGTTTTCCGATATACTACGAAAAATACCCGGTGGGAATATATACTTTCAAGTGTTACAAGTTCGAATAGGAAATAGGCGGTATAGTAAATAAACAAGTACAAAAACGAGTAACGAGCTCGCTGAACGCTTCATCCCCCGTTTCTTTGCTCTCGTCCTTAAGCGCGGTTTATTTTTTTAATGGGCTGCTCGCATTTACAAACAGAAGGGGCGATAAAGTATCGCTTACTGAAACACGTAATGGTAGGTATAGAAAAAACGCTGACACTTTTTTTCTCACCGGTAACTTATCACGTTACACTTTTGTCATTAACACATGTTTGTATACAGTATAATGATTATTACATAAACATTAACTCTCAAATTTTACAGCAGCTGTATCCCAAACGACAATCAAAGTGGAATGAATGAGTGTCGCAAATATTTGATATTTTAGGTGATACTGAAAGGAAAAGATTGAGGACTGCGTTTATTACTTAAGTAAGACACTTCCAAGATAACGTTAAAGTAACCGAAAAAATGGAAACACCTGTTTTCGTGCTTTCTAATAATGGTTTTTCTAGTTAATCAGTCTACTTGTTTATTGTAAGTTACACTGGCGAGACTAGGTCTCATGTGTGTTATTTTGAGGAAGGTTTAGTATTTATACCGCGTGACTGTGAAATAGATCGACAAAATGAAATCAATAAAAGAATCTACATCTGAGATTACGGGAAACATGCTAAAAAATTCTATGTACTTTAGTTTTCTAGAAATAATTAATCAAAAATTGCACCGAAAATCACGATATGAGATTGGCGTTACCACGGTGCCTCAGTTGTGTAATATTCGCTGAGTGAAATAAGTAATGTAAAGTGGTGTCCGTCAACTGTGGATGGAAAGATTTAACTTGCCTCAAGTCCCACATTTTGCAACGTTTACTTCCGTTGTACAAATCTGTGGGATTACGAGAAATTTCAGCCTCCAGGACATCTATGACCAGACGAGCTCATGCATCGAACTTTTACTTTAAAAGGTAAAATGTGTGCTTTGTTTGTATTTTTAAAGGGCAGTTTCACATGCTGATAATCTTAATGTATTTAAGCTAAAACAAATTAAAATAATTTGGATAAAATCACACCAAAATAATCCTCAAGAGCCACAGAATTTATAATGTGAGGAACTGTTATAGCTTTTTTTATTATATCAGTTGTGTTAGCAAGCAATTCATTGCACTAGCATCGGTGTTGGGATGGAGATAGAGGTTTGTGCCCCTGCAGAATAGGGACATACAGTAAGTAACAGCATTTAGTTCTACCCTTCGCTCTCATTAAAGTTGGTCTATTTTAAAGTCACCCTGTATAGTCCACCCCTAATTTTCTTAATAACTCTTTAATTCGAATTAATGTTTCATCCTGTTGCTATAAGACTTTGACACACAATTTCTCGAATACAAAGATCTAAAAAAATTATCCAGCGATAAAAAATGAGTTTCTTAGTTCTAAAACGCTCAAGAATGCGGTACAGCGAATAAATGAAATAATTACGAAGGAAGTGAAAAAGTTTGCGATGATTGAAGCTGATGAATATTAAAGCGAATCTCTTTAGTATGCGCTTGCAGCTCAGATTCCGGCGTCAAGATGGCGATGGCGAGGCTATCGACTTATCATAGTTTTTAACGACCCAACAATTTCAAACTTTTCGAGCTCTCTTAGTTAAGAACTTCAGAACTATTGAGCAAATTATTAGTTGGGGATTAAAGTAGCTTCATAATTAGTTTTACAAGAGATTATATCTGAATAGAAATTTTAATCTATAAGTAAAAAACGAATAAAAAATTTTCTGATAATATAAAATAGAGTAGGTACATTGCCCGCTTAAGAAAAAGCTAAAAATTTTTATCTGATCTGAAAAGAAGGATATGCTGTTTGTTCTTAGAAAAATGTTCTTGGAATTCTTACCTTGGTTTGTTGGCTATTATAGTTAGCATTAAAGTTTCTGATAGAAATTGTATATATTTTTTGTATAAGAGCCTTATGTTCTCTTAGTTGTCCTTCGAGGTAACCCAGTACATGTTCTATTGCATACATACCAAGACACATTACATGCCAATTCATTCCAAACTTTTAGTGATTCGTTTCATTTGCTGAGTGGTGCAAGTATTTTTTAATTATAAAAAAATTCATATCTGTATGTCACTTAACTTTTTTCATCAATATACACAAACGTTAATATAAGTTAATTTAAGATGTCCTTATAGTTTTTACCAATAACACAAATAAAAGAATAAAGTCATACAAATTTCGTTCTGAATTAGATACTCTTACCAAAACACTAATTTAACTTCTAGCTACATTATTCTCATCCTCCTTGATTATTATGCAAGCAGGAGGGCGTATTGGTTGGCGTATTAGAGGAATCATTTGCAGTAATCCCCGGTGATATTTATTTTTCAGCGATGCTCCCCCGTCATCTATCTGACTCACCCAATTAGGACCGCACGAGTTGCAGCTTCGTTAGCCTCATACACGTTTATTGATAACGATAACTACATTATCCACAAAATCAAATATGCCCCAGAATTCGCCGGCGAGAGAGGAGGCCAGGAGGATAGAGAAAGAGAGCAGTTTGAGGAGCGAGCGGACCGGAGATAGGCGGAGAGTTTTGTCTATCTACAATTCTCACTTCTGCTAATGACGGCCGATAAAAACTTTCGTTTCGGCCGCCTTTATCTGGTCTGGTCGAGTGACATCCGTCACTGAAATTAATGAACCCTCCTCACCGAATATTACTCGCAGGCTCCGCACAGGGCCGAACACGCACTTTAGCATCATTTCAGAAAAAAAAATCCTGTGATTTTATCTATCTATTGCATGTAAAGTTGTATAAAAATTTTATACAATCAGTTATGATTATAAGCTAATCTAAACAGAAAATTTCTTAATTATAATAAAAAAGAAGATCGAAAAAATCCAGTACTAATAACCAGAGTTAGGCGAAAAAGATTGAAACGTCACGGAAAATCTCCCATCATAATCACAAATCTAAATTTAATTGTCCTGCGTTCGACGTAAAGACACAGTGCCACCACTGGTCTTTGCTAATAACATATTTTTATATCGTGAGAAATTTGTGACATCTCCTTTAGACTCACGTACAGAACTAATTCAAACTTTACAAAAATTTTACGTAGAAATAAACAAACAATTTTCATTTCTTCCACCGTAGTTCACTTGCCTTCGTATATTTGAAAATCAAGTGGAATACCTGATGCAATTGTCATTACGAAAACTTTTAACCACACAGGTTTAGGTTTACCTCGGACATACTGTCTCATACAAACTTGTCCTTAAAAAGGGATAATTTGCTCATCGATTGACACCTGGACACATCTTTCATGTTCACGACATGTTTTTTGAATTCTATTTAGTATTCTATTTGATCTTCCAACAGCGACTCAAGCCTTGCGCTTCTTCTGATACTGCATTATCATCCATGTTCTTGATACGTGCGCGATTTCGTGATAAATTACGAGTATTTACCATAATCGAAACTTTGGAGCCCCCAATACATTCTCATAGTAATCTATACAGAAAAAAGATTACAAATTTCATGAGGAGTAGTGCCCAAAGATTTTCCAGTATCAGCTACTTCTCTTATATTAGTGTACAATGCAGTTTCTTCAAAGAAGGCAGCATCAAGGTATCAATCAATTATACACAAAAAAGATTATACCAAGGTATCATGTATGATGAAAAGGATATTCAAAATAAAATAAAACAATTACAAATTGAGAAAGAAATTTAGCATAAGGAAAAATTCAAAACTGTGTTAAAAAATAACTGTAAATCATGTATTTTTATACACGACAATGAATGAAAGAAAAAATGAAGGGAAATTTAAGAAAAGAAAAAATAACGAATAAGTGCACTAAAAACATAGGATAGGGAGTCGAAAAAGCGCCTTGAATTTGTTAAACTTTAATAGATTTATGTTAATAATTCGTCACACACAAAACGAAATTATAATAATAACAATCTAAACAGATTACGAATGAGTTTATCCATTATAATGTTTACATTAAATTCTGGTGATGAAGGACACGCCTCCCGTGGAAATATACTATATTTACAATACAATATAATTTGAAACGAAACAAATTCTCAGGAAATCTTAACACGGAGATTTAAATTATTTTTCGTTGTCAAAGCAGGTGTTCAAAATATAGTCGTTGTTATCCTTTGGGTGGAATAATCTACTTCAGGTAATTTGCATTAATTTGTCAAGTAAATATTTTCGAGTTCGTATTTCACGGCATCGGACGTTGACCTAAAAACGGAGTTGCGAAATTCCACTTAAAGGTCAAGTTCACGAAGCCAGCCGCCATTCAATAAAACTATAAAAAAAACTTTTATGCGTTTTTATTTCGTTCATCTGCTCGTCTACTTTTTAACCAGGGGCGCAACATCGTGGTTTCAATTTGCCGGGTTAATTAACAGTCACCCGATATATGTTCTTCAACCCAGTCAACGTCACAAATTATGAATACTGGGTGTTTCAATGAAGATGTACCAAGCTCGGTATGTCGGTAGATATCTTGAAAAGAAATAAAAGTTTTCTATGATTTTTTTTTTCTTAAATGAATAAGTTTCGAAAAAATCCAAGGGAAAGCAAAGTCGCATATCTTTAGGATGGACTTTAAATGAGAATGAATGGATTGTGACGCATTCTCATACGAATCGCTTTATTGGTTTATTTTATTACTCTAGCTAGAATGTTGCCCCAGCTGATTCGGCAAAAAACATTTAAAAAAGATCGTGGTTGTTTCATTTAACGAATTTTCTAATTGTTAGTTGAAGAATTTTAGGATTGTTCAAACATTTAGTAGTTTGCGCTTATTTAAGAATTTACATTCAATAATAAACCGTTTCATGAAATCGTTCGTAGAAATATAGCACCCAAGTGCCTGGGTTTTACCCAAAACATTTCGTTCGCAGACTATTAAGGACTTTATGGTTTTTCTTTTGTGTGTACAGCAGGAAGGAGGCATTTTTGAACATTTCTTGTAATAATAATAACGTAATAATAATGTAATAAAAATAAATATTTTTATTTTTAAAATTCGACAAATTTTATTTTAATAACAATTTGTAAAGTGCGACAACAATGCACATTTTCGCATAGCCCCACATTTGTAATTTATTATTATTAAATTAAAT
The DNA here is from genome assembly GCA_958336345.1 of Dorcus parallelipipedus. NCBI lineage: Eukaryota > Metazoa > Arthropoda > Insecta > Coleoptera > Lucanidae > Dorcus > Dorcus parallelipipedus. The sequence goes on from OY284478.1 coordinate 40,516,930, forward strand.
AAGTTTAAATATCCACGCGATTTCATATTGCTGCTGCTACTGCAGTCGAGCGAGTGCGTCAAGGTCAAAACAAAATGTAGTCATAAATTTCTTCGCTGTAACTTTATTGCCCCCTGTAGCTGGGCCCCATCCATAAATCAATTTAGGTCGCCGGTTTTGTTTCACGGTTTGTTTTGATTCCGCGTGCTACAGAATTCCTAAAAACATTCAGTCCAAATTATGCAAATTTCAACTTGCTCCGATTAAAAAATTTTATTAAGATATTTTGTTTGAAATAATGTCAGAAACGTGTTCCTCAAGTTTGGTGTATCATCAATGAAACACGCTGTATAATCCTGCTAGTTTAAAAATACTCACAACGCAGGAACAAAAGAAGTGTCGGTGTTTAGAGTCATACGGGATACCATTAATGACAATAATTTAGAAAAATGTAAAATTCCAACGAAGATTAATTTAAGATGATATCATACTAAACAATACAAAACAAATTCAAAACAATTTTATAAAGAGAAGAAATGGCATTCTGTATATCATTTCAAGCAATTAGTTCGCTTGCGGTATATTTCGTTTATAGGCGTCGTGTATATCTCTGCGTTCAGAGCCGCCTGGCGTGGTGATTTGTGAATTAGTGATATGAAAATATTTCTTGAGATTCATTGCATAGGAATAATATCACTCTTATGACAATTTACGGTTGTAGTACGTCATACTTGAGCTTCCTGGTATTGAAATACATTACAATATTTAAGTTCAAATGTACACTAATAATTTGAAACAACTCGTATTTTCATACCACTAATGCAGAATATGGTCATTGGTGGCGCTGGCTTCGCATGTGCATGGTCCCTATAATTTATCTCCATTTAAAATAAACAAATTAACAAATTTAATTACAGAAAACTGTAATCACCGTTGAAATGTCATTATCAAATTATGAACAGGGTTGCCAGTATTTTCACATTTCAAGTCGCCGCCACAGTAACTGATGTCGCCCAAATCGCCTACTTTAACTGCGTTCGTTTATTCAACTCTCTTTTCGCATTTTTCTCTCACTTTCACTTGTATCAAAAGAGCTTCCCTCTCATTCTACTTTTACTCCAACCCTACACGGAGTGAATAAACGATCGCCGATTGGCGACAAGTCGCCCATACTGACAACCCTGATTATGAATATGCTTTAATATTGGAAATTTTCTTTAATATACACGTTCCTTAGTCTGTAGCGTTTTGAAATGTGTCGATTGATTAACTAGAAATGTCATTCTTATTAATTAATTATTACTTTAAGAAAAGACATGCGTTCATACTTCCAAAGCGTACTGGGGCCACGGGACTTGACATTATGATACATGATAACATGTTAACATGCTGACAATTAATAGTTAGGTTATGTCCAATTTGAATATATTACAATTCGATCTCTCAAATTTATTTCTATATTCTATTTGAGTTTATGTATTGAATATTTGTATGTACAATATATTATTATTCTATATATCTGGTTTGTTTTGTTTTCAGTTATTTACAAATAATGAATTTGGAAAGTCGTATACATTGCCCTTAAATGTAATAAATGAATTCAAATTTACCGCCTACGATTAATTTTGCGAGTGTAAATCTCCGAGTCTCCGCTCGCAGCGCTAACTACTTTTTTCTTAAAAAAAACAGACTATAGTTTTAGGTATTTTTTTGTCTTTTTAAATGACAATGTGATACTTTCACATTGTACTTCATGTACTGCTTACTGTCTATGATGGGTTAATAAATATGATTGATTGATTGATTTATAACTAACAGACTCTCTCTGTAGAGAGTGAGGTAACGTTCCCAACTTTAAAAAAAGGATCGGTACATTTGCCACTGGGACGTATTAGGAAAGTAATTTTGTGCGTTTATTTTGCTACACAATATAAAAATCAACGTGTATTATAAAAATAGTTCACATTTCCGGCTATTGTCTATCACTCTCGCATGTTACTAACGCTTTTGAAAACGTATTTAGTTCGCAATGTTATATCTGTCAGTTATTAAATATGTGGAAACGAGTTAGGAAAGTAGTTTTGTGCTTTAATTTTTCTAGGTTAAGAACCAATAATCTACAGATTATAAAAATGTCTTTCTTGCACTGCACCTTTCCTGCATTGACATGTTGCGATCACTTTTGACAATATGCAATTATGCCATATGTCAATTATTAAATCTGTCACTTAAAATAATTTCTGTTAGAGACCGACGGGAGGGGTTGTAAAAAGGAGTGATCAAAAAGGGATGTTCAAGAAATAGAAATTCTAAATCTCATACTTCGGACAAATCTTTGAGCTTTTCTATATTTCTCACTCTTACCCAAAATTTTTAGCAAAACAAGAGTCGCAAGACGCAATTTCTTTGTTTTAGCGTGTCTGGAATTAGTCTGTAAATAACCAGAAACCGCCCTCAGCGCCCTTCATAGATGGTATGAATTTTGGCCCTTTTTCTTACCGTACCCTTGTTCTTCTTCTGTTCTTTTCTCTCTCTCTCTCTTACTTTTACTACTATTGCGTTTTTGTAATTCAATAAAATACTGTATTTTATACAATATGTATAGTGGGTGTAAACGAATTCGACCGACAAATTTCTAGTGCACATTCTTCTCCTAATCTGAAGCACAAAATGTTAGATAACATTGGTCTTTATATGAAGAATAAAGTCTGTACAAGACAAAACATTTTCAATAAACTGTCATTAATTTTTCATTAATCCTTTTATTAAATATTAAAAAAATCATATAAACTTCATCTGCTAGTGCTGCAAAGTTAGTAATAATTTTTTTTGTCAACTATAGCCTGTTTTCTTTGAAAAATTTAGAGCTTTTTAGATGCCAGTCAACTTTAGTAAGAAAAGAAGAAAAGTAAACAAAATTCATTCAATGACTTCAATGCCAGATTAGGAAACAAAAACAAAATGATAGGTTGTAACTTCTAAATGAAAGAAGATAGATTAAAGTATATGAACAATTTAGGTACACCTTTAAGCAAAAAATATATCTTAGAAGTTTGTCGGTCGAATTCGTATACACCCTGTATACTAAATTAAAAATATATACCTATAGTAGCAATTAAAAGTCATAAAAAAAACTTAAACAGCAAATGATACAATAATAACGATATCCTATAATAGTATCTTATAATACAAGTGCATAAGAAAGCCTTTAAAGCACGCGCGATGGGTTTAAAAGCGCGACGCGCAGCGGAGCGCTTTTAACGGCGCTATAAAATAAAAATCAAAATAAAGAAAACGCAAAATAAAGTTAACGCAACAAGGTTGTCAAATATGACTGACGAAAACTGACGACTGACAGAAAACTCGGTACCGACTTTTCGTTAGAAAGTCACTGTAAATTTACTAACCTTGGCAACAGAAGGTTGCTTAATTTATAAATGAATTAAGAGTGTGCATTACCACAGTGTCGTATAAAAAAATATTTCGACCTTGATTACATCGTCCGCGCCACACACGGCAGTGTCGTTGATGTCCAGCGAGTATCGAATCCGACGGAGGACCGCTGAAGCCAAGAAGGGGGGGGGCTATTTCCAGCGACCGTTCTCGTGGAAAGTCACCATCAGCGGTTGGGTGAATCCAAGTCCGGACCGATGGGGAAGCAATGACGGTGAATATAACCGTCGTTATCGAACTGACCCAAGATGGTTGACGTTGGCCCCAGATATCACCATCAAGGTTTGGGTAGCCAAAGGGGTTCTCGTAGAGTTCTCTGTTGAGTTTTCTAACACAAAATTCACACCAATTGCACCACAATGTCCACTTCCTGCTACTAGCCACGAGGGACTGACGAGGCGTACAGATTTTCGATACATGTAAAATATAAAGAGGGGGGGGGGGTTGATAGAAGAAGACAGTTGACTCGCATTGGAAATGAGGGAGATGACAACAATTCCCTGTTGCCTGATAAAGACTCGTTTATTTGCGAACAAATGAAACGCGCATAGCAGAATAACGGATTGTTCGTGTTACTTCGCAATACAGGGTGATGCGAAAAACTGAGAATGATTTTAACGGGATTTTCAACCGTAACAGATTTCTGTATACGGAAATGCTTTTTGTTAATTATTGAATTAAAACCAACACGTTATTTTTAGGCTTACCAACATCGAGTCTAATAATTATTCTTTCCGTAATCCAAAAGTTAAAGGTCACTTGAATTTAAAAAAGATACGTTTAAGGACTTCGCTTGCGATTGACTATAAATTTCTTTAAACAACGAAACAAATACTCACGGAAAGAATTCCATTCTTTACTACCAAAAACCAAAACTGTAAACTGTAGGGAGATTTAATTGATTCTTACATGAAATCCGAACTTTGGAAAAAGTTTCGCGACGAGAGCCAACGCGCAGAGCCAAGTTTCGAAAACCTTTTCCGGACGGAACTGCCCGTTTTTCTTTTCAGCGGTGGTATTTAAGACATTTCTTATCAATTTTGTAAGAAGCGGCTACGTCACGTGAGCCAATTAAATTTGAATATTGATGTCCCGCGCGAGGCTTCTAAAAGAGGAGTAACAACTATCGAAAGTTAGCAGATGGATACGGTTTTTATTATTTTTCCCGTGCAACGCTAGTTTCACCTCCATTTGCTGACTAAACAAAAAATTAACTGAATTGATGAATTATCGGTTTCTGACGGCGACAGTCGTGATAACAGCGAAACTTTTACCCGCGAAATTCTATGCTTCACATAATATTTCTCTTTCTGTGTAAATATAAGAATTTGCTAAGACACAGTCTACTGCATCTCAATTCTCACTTTAGTACACAACCACTGTATAACATTTCGACGAAATTTTTTGCCAGGGCACATAAAATCTAAGTATTCGGATATATTTCTGCAGCATCTGCGAACCCAAAAACACCTCGCACATTTTTAGTGTTGAGGATGTTAGTTTAATGTTGGAACGTCAAGCTAATGAGCCCGTACAGGAAGTGGATTCCCGAGGGCACGCGTCTCTGCGTCCCTCTCACATGTGCTACGACGTCGCTCGATTAACAAACAGCGTCGTTGCGTGAGCGCTATCTATATTCCGATATCGTGTTCTGTTTTGGTTATCGTGCCGTTAACGTGGCCTGACAAATTACCAGATAAGAGGGGCAGGTAAATGTTAAGCTGCAGATGAACGTAAAAGCCTACGCACATGCTTGTGTACATATTTGTGATGATTCCAGCAAATTTTTGAATGATTATGTCGACCAATTATTTTTTTTTTTGCTCGCTACTATAGGTGTTACTTTTAATTTCGAAGGTACGTTAGGTTAAGCATTTTGTTTGTTCTAAGCTAAAGCGTAAGTTTATTTATTTATCATTTCGTAAGCATGTTTATGTGTATGCAACTAATTTAAGAAAGAAAGTGCATAGGCGAGCGGTTTCGCGGTCTGATTTATTTCTGAGCCCACCCACTGTCCTCGCCGGTGAAATATAGCTGAGCGGTTTAAATGTATATGTTGTAGTGAAGTAAATAATTAGCTTCCTGCATCTATTAGGTACAAAATAAACAAAATAAAAACGTCTGTATGCTGTGCACACGCAACTGGCGAGATGTATCCTTCTACCCTGAAAATACGAGCGGACCGAAATCATCTTATTGTTGTTTCGATTTTAACAAACAACTTGACGTAAACAAATAAGGCGCCACTAACAATAAAGAATTCTAATTATACTCGCACGTGTCTGTTTACACTATGAACAATCTTTAAAAATGATATGTTTAAACTTCTAACCGCGTGGCGAGCATCATACGTACATGGTTTATATTATCATTCGAAATGGTTCTTTGTATCGTTTTTAGAAACTCATATGTGTTGGGTAATCTCAAATTAGATTCAGTTAATCAACTCTGTCAGTTTGATTAATTTCATTATCTTCGATCACTAAATTGAAATACTAATAAATAATGCATTAAATGTTAATGACGTTCTCGACCACACAGAATATATTATTTAAACATAATAAATACATGAGCAAAGTATAGCAGGACGGTTTTTAATGGACAAAGTATTAAATAATTTTAAAAATGTTTTTATTAATTATTAAAAAAAAGCCACAAGTTTTATATAAAGCATACCACTGAGCAATTTTTGTACGTCCATTGCAATGGACATTATTTCTACTCTCGTGTATTTTTCCTTGACATCCGCAGAAAGGTACGGGCGTTATTTATGCGCTCGTGTGGCACCGGCTTAAACAGTACAATATCGAGAAGAAAAACCTAATATAAAAGTTCAAAGCGATAAATTATTGTCTGCATGTGATATGTCAAGGTTGCGAATTAATGGCATAAAGGGATACCCAAATGGTCGTACACGTTCACGAGTATGTACGTGGAACTATAATATCTGGCAGTCAGTATGTTCGTATTTTTAATTTAGTTCATTTAAAAATACTTCAGTATGTGTTTCTCAAAAATCGAAATAGGGTAAACTACATAATAATTGGACACGTGATGGTTATTGAACACAGTAACTAGTTTTATTAAAAATAATAAATCTGTAGTACTTACCTTTTTCTATTTTGTGTCAGATGGCTCCTGATACAGTACTTTAAATTCGCCAGTTGTTGATAAGTAGGCGCGTGCGTGTTTAGTGTGTTTGTTGAAGTGAATCGAATTGTATGCACATGAATAAGGTAGAGCCGTTTGGAAATTTCTAAGAAAATTATCGTCTTACGGTAAATTGAGGAATGCATTTAGGAAAAATTGTTCTATAAATCTTTCGTAATGCAACTGTAATCTTATTTTCAGTTTTTTCTTTTAAAAAGGAAGGATAAAATGGGGTGTCCAATAACTAAATTAAGTTACCCTTAAAAATTCTATTATTGGACACCTGTCCAATAACTAATGTTTTTAAATAATCATATAAAAGTGTTCATTAGCAGGGAAATGGTACAAACATTCTTAGATTTTCTTCAAGTAAGTTTTTATTTTCTTGGTTTATTTTTAGCTTTATTTGTTTATTTTCCCTGCCTATTACTAATACCTTACCTTTGTATACAGTGAAAGCTCCCCTAGCGGACAGCTCTCTTAAGCGGACACCTCTCTTAGCTGGACAGTTCTTAATCTCCCATTTATGCAATTTAAATGCATTTTCATCTCTCTTAGGCGGACACCTCTAATGGACGGGCAGTTTGCTGGTCACAGTCGGTGTCCGCTCAATAGAGCTTTCACTGTATTTACTTTCATATTAATCTTTCTAGTTCTTCCACCCATATTGCAATATTGTCCTCTAAGACTTTTTCATTTGATGCACAGGTCATGTGCAAAGGCGCACTCTGACAGCTCTATTAGTTTTAGTTTGTTGTATCCTAGGTGCGTCCTTTTTTATCTTTCTTTTAGTGGTCTTTATTACGTCAGCGATAATTATTATAAACAGTAGGGGACTCAGTACGCCTCCTTGTCGTAGTTCATCCTTTATTCCAAATTCCCTGTGCTACCTACCTAGTTGCAAATGTAGAGATGGATAAATTAAATTCACCTCCCAAACGGCTAGACTCGGGGAGATGGGTTATGGGTCGTACGTAACCCCAAAAGTAAAGGGACTGAATTTACTAATAAAATTAAAAAAATCACCGGTAATGCACACTTATCTTTATTCGTGAAAATAAGAAAGCACATGTAACACAAAACCCAGAAGGGGTTAAAGATTTTAATAAATGAAAATGTAACATCACGAATTTGTCAAATAAATATCCCGAAAATACGGGATTACGTAAACATATAATATAATAATGTAATATCGCAAATCCAAAATAAAATCCAACCTTCGATTTCCATCGTCCGCTCCTAGTACACGTTGGTACACGTTAGCTGTCAAGTCAACGACGGCGTCCAACGAGAGTCGAATTCGGCGGAGGGATGCTGAAGCTATTTCCAGCGAACTTTCCCTCTGAAGGGTATCACTAGCGTTGGGCGAATTCAAGTCCGAACAGACAGGGGAGTATGGCGGCGAAGTAACTGTCGTTGACGAAAACGACGTTGCGATAATTCAAGGCTGGTTGGCCTCAGATATCACCACGGAGGGTTGAGTGGACAGGGGTAATAGCAGTAAAGCCTAAGTAGGAAAAGAAAAGCATGCGTTACGACCTAAATGACGCCAAAAGTACTTGTCATATTTACTTCATCGAATTTGGTCGGGATTAGACGAAAAACATTACATGCTTATAGATGCAGGGGGTGACAATTTCAGAATCCGGTATCTTGATTACCGTACAAAATTCACTTAGGCAATTTCAGCTTGAAGAATTCCTCAAGAGCAGACACAAACACAAATAAAACGATGTGCACCCAGTGCTGGCGGTACTGGCAGTACTGGCGGTTTCCTTAGATTTCCGTCGCGCGTCGGGATCGACGGACAAGTTAAAGAAGGAGGTTGGTAAAAGAAGACAGTCGACTTACGGCGGGGAATGAGAGAGATAAAACATTACCGTGAAGCATAGGTAATGGCTTTTGTTTTCTGATGCAATAAGTTGAAACGTGATGAAATGCACGTAGGTATAACGGTCTTTTCGTAATCCCACGCAATACAGGATGACCCAGAAATACTGAAAATGATTTTAATGAAATTTGCCGTAACACCTGGATTCCGAGTTGTTTTCCTAACATAACGACTACTGTTGTCGTCCATACATTTTATTCTTTGCCTTAATCTGTGCTAAACTATCCCATAATAATTTCTGCAGTACTCTATCAAACGCGTTTTCTATGTCTATGAAGGTCATATATACTTCTGAGCTCTTAATTCTCGTCTTAATTACAAAAATATGATCTACAGTGTGTCCCTTCCTAAACCAGCACTGAGATTCGTCTGACTGTCGTTCAACTATTTCTCTTAGGCCCGATTTTACAATCGTCGGATAAGCATAATTCTTAGAATAACGTGACGTAAGTGTGACGTAGAAATGGAGGAAGATTAAAAGATATTCGGGCAACAGTTATTCCGTCCTTATTCTAATAGGCTTTCATATATTTTGGAAACGATGCTTATCAATGTAATGCCTCAGTAGTTTGCACAATTTCTTGTGCCTCCTTTTTTATGTATGAGCATTATCACCCCAGTCGTCTGGGACTTGTAACTACTAGTAACTATCTTCCTTGTCTTCTCAGATTTATTATCATTTCTGGCCCTCCGAACTTTCCTCTTTTAATCTTTTCAATAATTTCCTCTACCTCCTCCATCGTTATTAGTTCGTTTTCCTCTTCTCCATTAGAATTTTCCATGGTTTCCATATTCGCTATATTTCCTTTCTGGGACTAGTAATTCTTGGAAATGTTTTCTCCACCTTTCCATTACATCCTTGTCATTAGGTCTTATCTTTTCTCAGGTTCTGATATTGTGTATTTATTTATTAATAAGTATTAAATTTTAAAACTATGTACAATACCTTCGTAATCCTCTAGAAAAGCAAGGTTCAACTTTTTTTTAAATAAATATTTAATGTATGCCTTTTTTTTTTCGAAATAATAATGAATGACGATGCCATTGAAAGTTCGCTTTCACCTAGGACAGAGAGCTGGTTTCAGCTGGAACTCGAAATTTTATCAACCAGAGTTAAGTTCCGTGGCATCTTTTGTTGACAACTCAGCTCCTTCGTCCAAAACACCAGCTTTTGTCAAAATGACCACTAGGGAATCTAATAATCTAGAATATGCCATTAGCCGCAAACCAAGAGATTACTTATTTCTATAAAAGCAATGCAATGGTGGACGTCGTTGCATTTTAGTAAAGCTTCCCAATCAGGGTAGAATTCGAATACCTAAACTTGAAGCTACTATGTTAAGCTAGAGGCGAGAAAATTTAGCTAGTTTTTGTTAGTCAAGTTTTATATAAACAGGAGGCCAGAAAATGCCTTATTTCAGTCTATGTTCAGACCTTAAGACTGAAACACATAATTTTGCTTAGAAAGTGATGGAAAAAAATAAGAATATTTATAATAGTTTAGTAATTAATAACTTAAACAAAAAAGCATTTGTGAATTAGATGATATGTAATATGTAATAAATATGTGATATGTAATATGTAATAAAATATGTCGCTTGCTAAAGACAAACCATTAATTTCATTAGTACTTTATCACATCTCACTGAGGAAATCATTGCGAATACATGCTCGCGAACCTGTGCGTCTAGATACCCCTTAAAATTACACCAGGAGTTTTGATAAAGTTCTGCTTGTAACTTTGGTACTTAATTGCTACGGCTGTTGCGTTACAAAACGCTTGTGTGCGTGTGTTGATAATAGTTACCGGCAAATGAAAAAAATTAGTTGCATGTTTTGTCTATTACCAGTTCAAATATTTGCGCAACTATTAAATTAATTTGAACTGAATATAGCTAGTTTATGGAACAATAATTTCTAGAAATGTCGCCGTCCATGTTTGAATTGGCTTCCTGTTAGAACCACGTCACGCCGACTTCTTCTACTGCCGACGTTTCGTTCTCCATTGTAGAAGAACTTCCTCAGGGCTGCTGTTGCTGGTGGTGTTACTTGAAGCATTATCTGGTTCTTACGTAGTTTTGAATTAATTAATTACGATCCTAGCAAATCATTTCAACGACTAACGTGAAGCACCAGCAACACCACCAGCAGCAGCAGCCTTGAGGAAGTTCTTTTCCAATGCTGAACGTCGGCAGTAGAAGAAGTCAACGTGACGCGGCTCCAGCCAGAAACCAATTCAAATTGTAGAGATGTTCTTCATAAAATAACAACATACATTTGAAGTTTTAAACTTGGTATTTCTGTTTCTAATTTCGTTACATTATCGCACTCTCAGAATATTCTTATCTTATTTTAACCTCATGTAATAAATAAGGGATGGGGATATTCTGAGAGTGCTCTAGAGCAGTCAATCGAAAACGCTATTAATTATGAAGTATTTTGAAGTCAAGTTGACTGATTGTTTCTTCATCTATTCGAAGTGTGTACAAAGTGAAAACAGTGATGCATACGCGACATTCCTTTTATGTTAGAGGAAGAAAAGGACTGCAGCGAACTATCACCTTTGACTACCTGGTCGGCATCTTTAAAACTTGATGATAGGCGATTGTTCGACATTCCTTGTTCCTATAACATTATTTTTGATTGCGGCTATACGTTGGTTGGATGTCATTAAGATTCTGGGACAAGCTTGCTTGGTTTTATTTTGTTAATTTGATCTAAAATTCAGTTTTCTAAGCTAAAACATCTTCCCAAAATGGCCCTTATTATTTTTGTTTTGTTTTAAAACTCTGAGTATTTAACTTCAAGCACAGTCGAAGTAATTTGAAATCTGCGTTCACGGCCTTAACACTCACTAAAATCGTTTCTATTTTCTGAATACAAGCGTAACAAAAAGCAAACATCTATTCGAAAGAATCGTTCCTTTCATTTCTTAATCCCGAAACGAAACGGAAGATTCCCTCTTAAAAGTCCGTTAATTAATAACAACAAAAGCCCTCGTGCGCAGCCCGGAAATGGCTCTTGGATGCCTTGTCGAGGGTTGTTAATTAGAATTTCGCGCGCGAGTATCACAGACCGAATCCGGAGCCGCGCTTTATCATAATCCGGGCGAACTCTTTCTCCGCGCGTATGTATTTCTAAGCCCCCTCGAATCCCCCCGCTTTTCCGGACGATGATTTCAGGCCCCGCACTTCTTCTATTGACTCGGGCGCAGTTGCACACTAATTATTGTGTTATCTCTCTCGCGCCGCTCGCCGGAACTTTCCAGATGCGTACTTGTCGCTTATATTTTGCAGCTTCGATTTTCTCAGTTTCGCGTTATTATTATTTTGGTAGGCGAATAGGTAATTAATTAGAGTTTAATATTTGTTGTAGTAGATGAATTCTAGTTAGCGTTTGCTAAAGGCAAATTGTTAGACTCGACGAGGGAGAATATTTCGAGAGAGAACTTCGTGAGCTGTGATAACAATAATAACGTTTCATCCCGATTAAAGGGGCTCAAAAATATAATATAATATTTCCATTCACAATTTCTATCTCACTTTGTCTTCCACATATTACTCATTTCAGTTAAATTTATATGTCAATATTTCACACTATTTATTTGTGCAAGAACGTCGTAGAGCGAGGCCGCGATTCGATATTTATTAAAAACTTTGTCTTTTTGTTAGGTTTGATGTGTCGCTCGTTCAGGTCACGCGACCAACATTATACACATGGTTATGTTTTATAATTCTTGAAACAACATAACAAATGAGTCGACGTTTTTGATAGAAAGTTTTCTAAAATTTATTTGTATTGAAGTGAATGTTTCCGGTCAAGTTTCCGTTTCGATATGCAATCATTGTTATTCTCGATGTATTATGCCGGGTACGAGCATTAAAAGCCGAACCCGGAATTCGCTGGCATTGTGTATTATTAATTTTTACTCCGGTATCATGGGACCACAGTGACGTCCCTAAATGGAGCAATTCCCCACCCAGGACAATCGCATTACCTCAGCGACAGATGTGTGGCCGGTTTTATCAAACGACGTTAGATCAGTTACTTTGTACCAATTTGGTCGAAACAGTCGAGAGGGCAGGTCCGTAATGGATTTAGCCGGAGCTCATTTGCATTTACAATAATGTTATTGCGCCGGGCATTTGCATATACCAGGCCGTATTAATGGATCGGCCAATAAATACTCTTATTTTAGTGATTTACAGCGCGGATTACGCATAAATATCAAAGAGAAGTTCGTGTGCGCGACATTTTATTATTATTGTTCCACGGCGATGTTTTATTGCCGCCGATGCACGATGACCACGCGAACCAAATTATTACCGCTCTGCTCTAGTTATTTTTTACGAGACACAATTCAACTAAAAACCCTAAATTTAACCGTTAGATATGCAAAATATTGCTGTATCCTAGTTCGCCATTCATATTCGGACGCCGCCGTGCAATTTTGTTAGCTTTTATTATTCCTCGCAGACACTCGATCATATACTACCAAATGATTTTTGGCAATTTCAATGGTTTTCATTATATTTTTCAGGCATCTTAATTCTACATTCAACGATACAGGTTAATTATGTTGATCGTCAATCATAATCTGTGTATACATCTTTCAAAGTTGGTAACTACTTTGTACGCCATAGTAGGAATAGGTCGTATATGCAGCGATAAGTGAAGTGGAGGTATGATGTTGAATCTGAACGAATCAAAAGCACTCACAATTTTAATATTTCTGCACGACTAGACAGGCTGTTTTTTAACTTCATACACAAAATGAAACCAGTGAAAGTTGACATTAAAAGTGATAGAATGAAGCAATTTTTGTATAACAATTGATAATAAAAGTTTTCGGCGAACGATGAAACAGTTTGATATTCCTTGGCTTATTTTCTATACGTAATTGCGTAATCGGAGAAGTAAGTCAGCATCGGCTGTTTAGGTAGGTCAGTTCTCAACTGCACTTCGCCGCACTAACAGTGAAAACATGGCCGAATTTTCCAATAGTGTTATTGTGGACATGATTTTAATTTACGGCGAATGTGGTCAAAATGCGTTGGCTGCAAGACGTTTGTGTGCACAGCGTTATCTAGCTCGCCCTTTGCCAAATAGCAGATTCTTTGTGTTAGTTGTTTGGCGAATTATTCGTGCGGAACAGTTATACCCGTTCTATTTTCAAAGAGTGCAAGGCTCTGATGCTCGCAGATTACATCCAACGTATGCGATTTTGTCGGTGGTTACTCCAGAAACAGACGAACAATCCGAACTTTGTTAATAACTGACGAATCAATGTTTACAAGGGATGGCATGTTTAATTTTCACAACATGCATGTGTGGGCAGAAGAAAATCCTCATGCAATGCGGCGCCGTAGTTTTCAACAACGCTTTTTGATCAATCTGTGGGCAGGTATGTTAAACGGCACTTTAATCGGTATGTTTACGTCTCGCGCTAAACATTTCACAAGGAATTGCCGGATGTCGGTATGAATTGTTTGATTTTTTTTCGTTTTAATTTTGGTGCATTCGTGAGAATATCTGTTACCAAATACGCCGTTAACTTTTTGTACGAACTTGAAGAACACCCTGTATTTGACGCTGCCGCGTGACTCAGGTTATTGCCAATGGTATATTATATACTAACATTAAATTTCTTATATAATGTTAAACATTATTTTATAAAGAAAATGGCTGAATTCTACCAACCCAATCGCGAAGTATGTACATTTTAACATGTTTCAAGAGAAGAATTATTTATTGTGTGACGGAATGGCGAGACGAAGTGACGTCACCGCCTAGGCGACGCGAGTCCACGTCATGATTTCTTTGTAGACGGTCCGGCACCTTCGACATTTCTTCGGAAAGAAATGAACGAAATATGGAAGCTCGCTCCTTCCGATGCAGGACAGTGACAATTTTTCGCGTACGACGCTAATGACGAGTAATATAAATTAGCTATATATAATATTAAGGGTGGGTTTACAGAAAGCAAATCAAATATTTAATTTCGAATTAAACTAATCGCCATAAGAATTACATTGCGAACTGTCAAATTAACAACGTCATTAAAATTTGATTGCAATTAAATTTTTTGTAAACTGACCCTAAGTGTTTAGTGTAGTTTAATAATTTTTGCTAGTAACTGTAACTCGTTATTAAATATTCTTTTATTTAAACCGACTGACTGTTTTTAATTTATACTTTTCATGAAAACGTTACGATAGGTTTGTAGAAGAATACTCACCCTCGGCCACTGATAAATTGTTAAAATGTTGGAGATAAGTAGAAAGTAAATCTGACAAGTCGTAAAGTATGTGGTGAAAATTCAAAAGAAAAAGTGTTATAAAATAGACACGCGAAGAACACCCTGCGTAATGTATTTCAATTCTGCATTCAGTTCGACGCACTACATTACAAAATTGCTATAAGGAACGGGTTAAATTATAAAAGAAAGAGGATGATCTATCCTATCTCTCCTTTAGATACTACGAAGAGAGTGAGAAAGAGATTCGGTATTTACGCCCAAAATCTATTGCTCTGTTTCAAAGTTTATAAACAAAAAAAAATACAGATAAATAAATAAAGTATTTCCATCTTTTCTTCTCACTCTTTTTATCAAATTTTTGTCAAACCGTAAAGTTACAATCCCTTTGTTTTTAAGTTTCTGGTTTGAGTTTTAACTAGATAGGAATCGCTCTCAGCGCCCCTTTTATAAGGAATGAAATTTTAGCCCTTAGAGCGTTTTCACACACACCGGCAAAACCGGAGCCGGTTACAATGCAATCAAATTAATGCTTTCACACAAACCGCGGTCAGGCAGATTTGCCGGTCCGGCAGCCGACACCGGCAAATGCAGCCGGTGTTGATCTCGACAAGCCGGATGCCGCGCCGGACCGATTTCCGATTTATCGATTTCAATGTTTTCTTATGTACACTTCTCCACACAGGTCTAAACGTGCCGGTGCTGGAGAACTGTTTGTTTAATTTTACTTCAGTATTGTCATCGTCCTGATTACAGAGCGTGTTTTCATTTTATAATTTGTGTACATTTTTAATTGTTCGAAAATGAGTAAATTGTTTAAGTACGATGTTGTCAGCTTAATTGAACTCGTTGAAAGTAAACATTGTCTGTGCGACAAGACAGGAGATTGCTTCAAAGACAAGGTTGAAAAACAAAAAGCGTGGATGGAAGTGTATGCGTCTATTGAGAGCTGCACACATAGTTCTTTAACCACGTTCAGAAACTAACTGGTATTAATAACGGCACCGTCAATGCCGGAGTGTGTGAAAGATGCCACTGGCCGGCACCGGTGACGGCCCCGGCACCGGCACCGGTTTTGCCGGTGTGTGTGAAAACGCCCTTCCCGTTGCTACATATATTTTTCGGGATTGTCGGAATTACGTCTATTCTTCTCTTTTTGTGTTTTCTTTCTTTTTATGAAAATATAGTCGGAAATTTAAAAAAAAAATGTATATTCAAAATAAAATAAAAATAATTTTGGCATACGGTAAGATTTAAAACCATATTAAAAAAATCTCAAAATCACGTGTGTTTAAATAACAATTAAGAAAAGTTTAAGAAAAGAAAAATTATACATATTAATAATAGTAATAATTTAAATCAAGTGTTGTTGAATTTAGGCAAATGTGAAATTCAAACGAAAGATTAATTCAGAATGATGTAAAACAAAAACAGATTCAAAATAATTTTTTTATTCTGTACATCAATTGAAGCAGTTATTAGTTACTAATAAGTAATTGGTTTTTACTCACCAAAATGTTAATTCGGGTTCAGAGAGAGAAACGGAACTTGGAACTTGATCACACTAAGGCATTTTTCGAACGTCAATTCTGCCAATCAATTAAAGGCAGTACTCGTCTTGACGGTAGGATGCCAGTTCTCGACCACGGCCATCTTTTATTTAGTTTTTAGACCGAAAAGCTCCGATTAATTACGATTAAAATCTACAGGTTGAATCAAGTAGTTTACTCATAGCACCCATATTCCAAAACTGTTACGGTTGAAAAATTCATTTAAGTTATTCCAAAATAATTGGCAGCCATCCTGTATGTATAACTTCAGTATGCGTACGTGATTTTTATCATATTTCTCAATGTTGCACAATATTACATCAGAAAAACCATACGTTGTTATTTAATCCGACTGAATATCTCCATTTCACTCCGTCGCCGGCTAAATCTGAATTCATTCGTAACGACTTCCGTCGTAGCGATAGTGGAAGAGTATGCCGTTTTCGGCGTCGCGGTCACGGTCAGTGTTTCAATAGCGCTCCCGGCATGCGAATCCTTTATTTGTGTCTTCAATCTTTGTGTTTCTTTGATGGAGATTTGTAATTGAAACCTGAAACGGAATCTTCTCCGAGATTTGTTAAAGCACGCCGAGTGATTTTCAAGCTTATTAAACAGCTTTTCGTAAGCTTGTCGTTGAAATAAGAAACAGGTATGTCTTGACGCCATTTTGATTTTGTGCTATTGGTAACGCGATACTCTCTCTTCTATTACGCTTTTAGTGGTAGTTTTACCTGGGTTGAGAATATCGTCCTCCCTTGGGTGCAAGAAACAGCCGGAATTGGCTTTTGAAACAATTTAAGCCCAGCGACACGACCTTCGCCCGCCTGTGAAAGTGGACTCGTGCTGCAAGACGACGTTACTTAGCGACATTACCGCTTCACCGACTTACGGCGCTAATCATCGTGAGAGGGCACTCCAACACTGCTGGCAGCTGACTGTCACTGACGCTGGATGTTCAGATTACCAGGTCGGAATAACTTTAATTAGTCTTTTAGATTTATTTTGTCGATTCAACTTTCTGCGGCGTTATTATTATTATTTTTTTCTCTGGTTAATCACATTAAGCGATTAATTGTAAACGAGGAACAGATCTGTTGATCGGATAAATCTAATTTTGTCAGATTATTTATTTACATTTCATGCTCGTTTCATTAGACCCCTTCTGGGTCGCACTTGATACTGTAAATTAGTTTTCTTATTCGTTATTTATTTTAATTAAAAACAAGTGTGGTCAGCTGGTGCTTTTTATTTTATTCGCCCACCTTTTGCTTTGCGGTTTCGCCGAACCCTCCCATCTCCAAGAGCTTAGCCGAGTGGTGTTGGAGAAACGTCAGTCAATCGCACAATTTGCTGGTCTTCAGGTAGGTAGCAAAGCTTGTGACACGTTTTGTTTACAATTTCGTTCCATCTAAATAAACACATCTCTGTACAGAATGCCGGTTCCTTACACAGCCAAATTGTAATTTTCTAGGAATAATTTAAGGCTACCGTACGCATTACATTGTGTGGTGAAATCTTTTTAGTTATGTTGCATCTAAAAGAAAAAAATATTTTTCGTCGTATATTTTTTTTTTTTTTTTATAAAAGTCAATATATTTAGTGTCACACTTCTGTGGAACATCTTGTATCTTTGATTATATTTTTACAATATAGACTTTCTAGTCTCTAGAACTTTTATATCAAACTTTTGTATTTCATATAGGAAAGGAATTATTTAACATTACTACACTGATTTGATTCATCGTTCTAATTAGCCGCAATAATTCAGATGTCAAATAAGATTTTCTATAGTGCACTATGTATAACATACACGACTTTTAATCTATTTTTTCTAATGTAAAGTACTGTTAGGCATAATGAAATCCATCGCTTAGAAAAATATTTCCACTTCTTCCTATCCCTTGCCAGCAACCTCCAATTCCTGAGTCCTTGGTAACTTACGTAATGAGTTGTGATTTATGAAATGCCGATTTCATACAAAATCATAGAACATTTCAAATTAGTTGAAACTCATAAAATACGTACTGTGATAAGTCTCAAATAACTTGAAACGTTCTATACTTTCGATTTAAAAAATACAGTGATTTGATCTCGTATTTAAGGTGACTTACAAGATTTATCTGCAAGAACCTGTGCTCTCTGTACTCTCAGCCAACTTCGATAACCTATCTTTTTACGTGGATGTCTCAATATAAAACGAACTCGTAAAACTTAAAAACTGTCCCCGCCTCGCCCAAAAGCACACCGTCTGATTACTAATTTTTCGACGGGCGGCAGTTTACAAGCACAGCTCCTTCGGAAAAGGAGACCCCTTTAAATTATTCATTGTGCGCAGCGATTCCCTGAGAGATCCCGGTAAAAATGCGGGAAGCTACCCGAAACGCACCCGCATATATCCTCACGAAGGAGCTCACTTGATATGTAATCGTAAAAAAGCAAGGACTTAATCGGGTTAATCTCGTCCCGTAATCGCCTGCCGTTGCATTCCTGGAGTTAATGCGTCGAAAGAATGCCCCATAAAATTTTCGAGCGCGGGGCAATAAACCCGTCTCCGACCACTCGGTTCGTCTTTAATGAAAAATTAATGAGGCAGACATATTTGTTTATGACCTATTTTTGCTTCATTAATGGAGAGAAAACGAGGATATTACAATTGGAACAATAAATATCTATCTATGACGTTTTAAAAATTGCATAAATCTATTGTAAACGATTCAAACAAACATTTAACAAGTCTATTCTTTACCTCAACAGCTTCTTGCTTTTTAGTGTCTATTTCACTGCAAGCGTTAAGCCACGTACACACTGTGACACTTTTGTGTCTAGATCGAGTGTATACACCGAGTGTCGGCGTGTGTGCAGCGTCTGAGATCGCAGTATCGTTGCAATTCACGTGTGGACTATTTAAAACGAGTGTCGAAAAGGGGTCTAGCATATTTCAAATCTTTCGGAAATTTTTAATCAGTGTCGCAACGATGTCGAAGTTCGAGTGGACCAAGGAAAAAGCAAAGAATTTGATATCCCTTTTGAAAGAGCTTCCGCTCCAAGCGGACAGCTTAATTAAATTGAAGAACTGCCTCAAAAATTGAATACAAGTTTAGGAGAAATACTTTTAAATATCTGACCTGTTGCCAGAAATTTTAGTGATAACGCTAATCTTTCTCCCTGTGGTATGCTATGTCTCTTTTCTGCATTTTTGATGTAATTTCTTCCAATAAGTAGTCAAAATCTGTAACTGATGTACGAAGAAAATTCTTGTACAATTTCGTCACCAGGTCTTAATTCACGAATAACGTGTTATAGCAACCGAAAATTTATTTGTTTTTCACCCTCTCCTTTATCCACAACTTCCTTTTTCGTCTTCTACAATTTTTTACAGTACAAGTATCTACCACAGCAGTAAATATCTGTTCATCAATTGTTTGATTCAGGAAAATTGCAGAGTAAAACACTACCCGCGAAATTCATAATCTAGCGAAATCGTAGAGAGGTGTAGACAAACTCGACACTTTTGTCCGAGACTACTCCACCTTAAAAAATTGCAGTACGTGTGGACAGTAAAGACACTGCTCTAGACACAAGTGTCCGCTCTAAGTGTCGCCGTGTGTACATAGCTTTAGAAATTGCAAAATATGTAAACTATCTGAAATATCTTATTTATTGCTGATAGGACAAGAGTTAAACGGAAAATGTAAGAAAAATGTTAACTGGCATAGTAATGTGTTTTTAAATAAAGTCAGTTCAAAAACTCCCACATTCAGAGTTGGTCATGTCTCGAGATAACATCTTGACTGGTAAATTTGATAATGTAAAATTACTTGGGGTGCAGTCAGTTAAGGGTGATAAAGAAACTCCTTTTAGTTTAAGTCAAGTTTTCGGAAATGTTTATTTCCTTCATCAGGACAAAATTGTTGAAGTTCTAAAATGGAAGACGTGGTCTTGAATTCATGTATAGGAGTACATTTTGTTTAAAGTTAATGTATAAGGGACGTATTGCAGTTGTATAATGTCAAAACTCATTAAAATAAATTTATGAATTAATAACTTAAAAGGTTGATTTGCACAGATGATCACAGATTTAAAATTTGTTTTATACATACGACCTTATACCTTAAGTATCTTAAGGTTTAAGGTTTACTACTTACCTACCTGTATAACCAATAACAGATAACCCAGTATATCGTCGCGAACTCTATGGGAAAACGTCGGTGTTGAAAGTCTACTTGGAGAATATGCCCGGCTCAGTGGAGACGGGGTGGGCTACAATGTGATTGTCGGTAGCTTAAATCTAGTTGTCAAGGGAGCGCCACCTAGCATAAGATTGCCCAAGTAGGCCTATGGTACCGCTATGTTTGCACATGGTATTTGAAAGCAACTGAAATCCTACAAGTTATACCCGCACAACATACAAATTTGACGGTCAGCCTGTAGAGTGTCAATTTATGGGACACCATATCTAACGAAATTTATAACAAACACAAAAATGTGGGATGGTTCGTTTAATACTCAGTTTAAAAGTATTCGGTAAATCTGTCTGAACGTTTAAGTCCACTCAACTTTAAAATGATCTTATCTCAAATTTATACAACGCGAACTCAAACGCGTGAGCACCGGCTGGGATATCCTGTTTGGTTTACGCTATTATAACAAATTTCTATCCTTAAAACAGCAACTTTAATTCGAAATTAAATCTTACCTACTACAAAGTTAATAATCTGATTCAGAAGGAACCAGAAGCCTTCGTCAAGAAGTTACGTTTCTTGGTCTACAGGTAGTTACCCAAGCTCGACAATTACGTTAATCAAATCAAAACCATACAATGAGGTTTTACGATACCGTTCGAATTCCACCCATGTACTCGGGTGTTCGTCCACGAATGGGGGCGTAGCTCTCGGGGAGTGCCCTACGTTGTTCGGCAGCTAGAAGAAGGAATCCTCCTCTGCGATGTCCCGGAAGACAGGATCTCGGTTAAACTTGGTCGGTGGAAAGAATTATTCCACCTCGTAGAGCTTAAACAAACGGGGGATTATTCTCCAAAATTTTATTTTAAAACGTCAGACATTCATTAAAAATTTGACAATTTTGAAGCTAATTATTCAGCTTTTGTTTGTAAAATGCAAATATGGTTAAAACAGAACGAATTAGATTTACTGTCGACGATTATTTAAGACTTTTAAGTGCCGGTACTTTGAACACAGATTAACTTTAACCATTGGTTTATTCCCAGAGCTACAATTGTAGAGACAATTGTTTTTATGGGAATAAACCAAAGGTTAAAGTTAATCGGTGTTCAAAGTACCGGCCCTTAGACTTTTGGGATCAATTACATATACAAGTGTCAGTTTAATCAATGAATGTTTGACGTTTTAAAATAAAATCTTGGCTACTAGGTTTTACGGTACCGTGCGAATTCCACATATAGACCCGCGTGTTCATGTACGGAAGGGGGCGTAGCTCTCGGGGAGTGCCCTATTGTTCGGCAGCTACAAGAAGGAATCCTCCTCTGCAAACGTGATATACCAGAAGACAGGATTTCGGCCAAACAACTTGGTCGGTGAGAAGAATTATTCCACCTCGTAGAGGTCGAACTAACGGGGGACTATTCGACCCCAGCTCCTAGGGGAGACACATTGTCAAAAACAATAACGGCGTCTTCGGAAGGAGGCGTAGCTCTCGGAGAGTGCCCTAAGTTGTTCGGCAGCTACAAGGAATTCTTCTTTGCAAACACGATGTCCCAGCAGACGGGATCTCGAAATACGTTGCGTCTCAGCCAATTTTAGTCCGTGGGAAGAATTATTTTCCACCTCGTAGAGCTTGAACAAACGGGAGATTATTCGGCCTCATGACAGCTGATCGAAACTAAGGGAGACACATCACCAGAAACAAAAACGGCGTCTTCGGTGTTCACGAACGGCTGCAAAACCGCACTTAAAAATGCGTGAAAGAAAAAGGAATCTTTCCCAAGTCGGTTCAAATCCCTCTCCATTAAGGTCACGAAACGGTTCAAACAATACCCAGACAAAAATTGGCCAAATGCATCGGGAACGTTCTTGTGAACCTGGCAAATCAAAGTAACGTAACGTCGTCCCTTGCGAGCAACAAGCCGGAACAGAAAAATCAAGTGATTGCTTTTCCGAAAAAGTTTTGGAAAGAAGCAACCTAAGTATTTGAGAGTCACTAACTTGGTATAACGAAGAGTATCTGCTCAAGCGCTTGCTGCGAAAGGAAACCGTAGCGTAACATCAAAAGAAACAAAATAATATGTCGAGTATTTCAAAACGAAGAAACGAAAATTATTTCGTGATCAAGGAAGAAGCACCCTACACGTAACACAAGCATCTACAAATGCTTTTCGAAGCCTGACCTCTGCAAATAAATCAGGTAGTTACTGCGAGCGAATTTTGTGCGCACAATAGATCATAACGTTGTTTCTTTACTTTAAAATTACCTGATTTTAGGCTGTACGTGACTGGGATTAAACGTTGTCTATCTACGACACGAGCAAAAGCGAGATGTCCGCGCTAGAGGCTAGAAATAAAGGCTGTAGCTGAAGCATTGAAGGACACAAACAGCAGCTACGGGATGTTGTGTGCTTAACAAAAGTATTCATGAGATACAGGTTCGTTAAAACGTAACAAATTCAAATTAAAATGTCGAGATTATGAGTGTTATGACTAGACCACCAACAAACGTTTACCGAACCAACGCCAACTATAGGAAACTGTAAGTCAATTTGTCACCTTTTGTAATTTATGTGTGTATCGTAAATCTAAAGTAATCTACGCAAACTTGGTAATCTCCTTCTTTTGCTTTCGAATGTGCATTTGAATACACAGTGTGTCACAGTGCAGAAACAACGTAAGTTCTGGAGTATTAATTGGAAAACTTCCCCGAAGTAATCAGCCACCTTTTGTATCTGGGGAAGTTGTTCTCACGTCTGCCGATAGATAAGCGGCTCGTTCTGGGGCTTGCACGTCGCCCAGGTTTTGTTCTCGTTTGTTCCGATTGCAAACGGTTGTTTGGCGAGCGTCAATATGACGGGCGTCCGGAAATTGCGGCAGTGTCTAATTATTATTTTCGCTGACCGAAAAATGCGAAAGTTTCCGAAGCGAGGAAGAGGGAGAAGCGATAAATTATGCGCCAACTTAATTGAAGAATGTTCCTCGCGCTAATTTCCGAGGGCTTGTTCAAATTTTAATTAAGTGATAATGAAAAAAAGGGCGGTGGTATCGTTTCGGGGGCTCTCAGACGAGCATAATATCGAATTACCGATCCAGACATTCACGGACGTGTTGAAAGATGAGCCGTCGTCGCGCCTCGAATTTAACGACTTTCGTTTCGGGATATTTACCGTAAGTAACGCGTGGCCCTCCTCGGTATTTTTGTCTTTTCCAATTTCGGCGCGCTTCCCTACGCATGCAGTTTCAGCGATGCGTTCTTTGGGGACTAGAACGCCCCTTTGTATGGAGGATATCGTCGTTGTTACAATCGAACTTTTTATGTGGTTCGACGCTGCTTACGCCGATATATGAGGGCGTCTATCGCTGTATCTAAAACGCCGCGCCGTTACAAAAATTCCCGCTTGGAAACTTCATCCCATTGGGTAAATTTCAAGACAGCAGGAAATCAGATATGGTGTTAAATATTGATTGCAGAAATCTGATAAAAAATATAAATTCTGATCACTTCTGAAATGCCTTAAATTATAAAACAAGAAAGTTATTGGAATGTTTTGTCGTGCACCGTTGTTTATAATTATGTTGTGATGCATGCTAAGTAATTCCTATTCAGTGAGAATGCAAAACTTCTTTAGTTATTGTGAAGTGGGTGTAGCTTTCGACCTTTGCAGCGTCTCTCATATATTATATCCTCTCTCGTATATAAGGTCCTATCGGACGTTACTGGGATTGTCAGTCGAAAGCTGAACAAGGAAAGAGGACGTCGTTAGAAAGTGGAATCGAGATAGAACGAGGCTCATTACTGAAGCCCGAGAGGGACGGATGCGACGAGAGAGTAAGGGAAATTGAACGGATGCGAGTTTCGGAGCTACCGGTCTAGAAACATTTAACGGGCCAACTTTTGGATATTCACTAATGGTATAGTCAGGATAAATCATGCGGGGCGTTTAAAAAAGAAGATAAATATGCTCGCGAGATCCACTCTCGGTTAAGAGTTATCTATCCGTGGCGACCGATCCCTGGACGACAAATTGTCGGCGCGTTCCTCTTACAAAAGACACCAGGACGCTCGCGTCGGATTTAATTGATTTATGAGGAGAGAAAAAAATAACTAAAATATGAGTGACGACAGAAATAATAACGTTAACGAGCTGAGCTCTCTTTATTTTTAGATTATCTCTAGATGAAGAGATTCCGTGCTCGCGCCTTTTGGTACAACCGCCGTCCATCTTGAGTTGCGCAAAAGCCACCCTCTGAATAACAAAAGCGCGTTCGTTCACGGCCCACTGCCCTCATTGTGCGTCGGTATTATAAATGAGAATCGACGGCCGTCGATCTAAAATAATGTCACGAACGCGATGTATGACTTGCAATCGCACCCCTAAACGTTGCGTCGAGGACGGGGAGGAAAGGTTAGGACGGCGCCGCCGAAATAAATCTTCGCCACTATGAATTTCGACTTGAATTTGTTTACGATGACATGTTATTTATTAGGCGGGCGAAGTTGTCGCCGGGAATAAAGCAGAACAATTTAGTCTCGTTTACCATGTTGCTAGATAAATAATAAAGATTGTGGAAGTGATTTAGAACCGAATTGGAGATGATCATGTCTAACTCGACAGTGATGATTCTTATTCTATAATAACGTATAGATGAACCGAACACAAGAACAAGATCCATTTGAACTTGACTATTCATTATTACTTAAAATCGGGAGATTGAATTTTACAAAGTTCAAATTCTGAAGAAGCTATAATCATACTATACTGCCCAAAAAACTACAATAGTCATGGTATTTTGCAAGCGTACTTTTTCTGAGGTTTAAGTTTTACGTGCCGTCTTCGTGACGCTGTTGTTTCTCCCGGTCAATTGTTTCAATTTTTCCATTTTCGATTTTGGATCATGTACCGTAATTTTCTTGGTCGCTCGCAGACTCGTTTAATATTTGATTAAACGTGCATCGCTTATTGTGAGCTGTTGCTGTTTTGTTGTTCCCTCAAACGCTCTTACTTGTGTGAATGTCGAACGGAGAGATTTTAATCCGTGGTCTGGGAAGAAGCACTCTACGTGTAACGCAAGCATCTTCAAATGCTTTTCGAAGCCTGGCCTGATCAAATAAATTAGGTAATTACTGCGAGCGAATTTTGAGCCCAAATTAGACCGTAACCTTGTTTCGTTCTTTATTACTTAGGTTTCTATTTGGGGCTTCTTCGCTGGAATATTTTAGTGTCGTATTAGAGAGCTCATTTGGACCGGTAAAGCTCCACGTCGACCGGCAGGACTTAACTCCGCCTCCCAATTAAGTGATACCGTACTTAAGTGACTTATATAAGTGACTTTATAAGTACTTAAGGCGACTTCACACGGGGACACTGAACGACGCACTGACGCCCACCCGCTAGGCCGTTACACTCGGACGTCTATTTCAGGACCGAAATAAAGTTTGACGTACGAATACAAAATATAATTTTTCGTGGCGCCGTTGGTCCTCCCGGTCAATTATTTCGATTTTTCGAAACGATTTTAGAGATTGATCAGTTTGGATCTTTTACGTAATTTTCAAGGTCGCGAGCAGACTCGTTCACTATTTGATTAAATGGCAAGAGGGCGCATCATTTATTGAGGGCTGTTGTCATTTTGTTGTTTCCTCAAAGGGTTTTACTTGTGTGAATGTCGAACGGAGAGATTTTAATCCGTGATCTGAGAAGAAGCACTCTACGCGTAACACAAGCATCTTCAAATGTTTTTCGAAGCCTGACCTCTGCAAGTAAATCAGGTAGTTACTGCGAGCGAATTTTGTGCGCAAATTAGATCGTAACGTTGTATCGTTCTTTATTATTTATATTTATTTATTATTTATTTATTTATTATACATATCGGCCGGTCGATCTAGACTCCGCCTCCCAGTTAAGTGATACTCTATGTAAACTAAGGCGACTTCACACGGGGACGTTGGACGACAGACTGAAGCCCGCCCCCTAAGCCGTTTACACTTTTTTTTTATAGAGGTCGGGGAATCTTCGAAAGAGAAATCCCGCTGTAGTGCAATGCCAGAAAAGTACTATACAGTAGTTCAATGCCGAGACAGTGTTGGATTCGTCTGGAAATGTGTCCCAGACGCCTACCAACTAAACCCCTTTCTTCTCTCCGTACAACCAGCTCCTGGTACCCGCCTCACGGGATTTCTTCATGAAGTTTATGCTGCTTTCACTGGTATCTTTGCTTTTCCAGTCTATGCTCGTCCTCTGCTTTCGACTGAGCATGCTGGTCACGTAGTTCCAAAGATCTTCTTCCGCTAATGAAATGTCCGATATGTTCTCATGTTCATTTGATCCGCTCCTCTGTTCCATCCATCTCTCGCAACTGGAGCGTATGCTCCGGTGTATCCTGCTCCCCGCAGTATCAACAGCTGTCGTCCTCTTTCTTCCTGATCTTATTCAGTTACATGCCGAAAACTCCGTGGCCGGTGAAGTCCTGCGTCACAAAGTAACCTACATCGCCAAATTTCGTCTGGCATCGTCTCTTCAGGTCCTTAATGAAGACTTTTCTCCAGCCCGTCTACCACTCGTTCATCATATGGCACCAAGCTTCGTCTTTTTTTCTCTTCCCAGCTGATATATTTGAGTTGTTTGCTTCACTCTCAATTTAATCTGCGATAGCTCCGCAATGGCAAGGACCGCGGCTGTGGGAACTCGGAAGTCACCCTGATCGCCGTCCGTCGATTAATCCTTTCTAGTAAATTCTCAAAGTACTTGTGCTTGGTGTCTCGTCGGGGCCGCATATAGAATAATGGAGTGTACAACTAAAGCCAGAGCCGTCTGCTCCTTTGGTCTGCCCCCCCCCCCCCCCCACTCCTGGCATTAGCCTCTCGAGGTCCGTGAAGGCTTCGTTAGCCTTTTCCCATAATCGTTGCACGTGGACGATCATCCTGGTTCCCCTGTCGATGTGGACTCCTAAGTATTTTATGACCTTTTTGCTTTGAATTTCGGTGCCTTCCATGTTTATTGCCAAGGTTTTCAGGCTTCTCATTCCTATGAGGATCACCATGTCTGTCTTCCTAATTGCTAGTGCCAGCCCGCTCTTTTCGAGAAATGAGCTTACCTTGCCGATCGGGGTAAGTGCCTTTTCCTCTAGTAAGCTGGGGTGTCTTAGGACCGACCGTTGGGGGACTCCGCACGTGACACTAATTTCAGTTTGGTTAGGCAATATCAAAACTCGTTCTGGTAAGTATGACTGGATTATCCTCACCAAATATTTTCTGATGGTGCTTCTTTCTAGGACTTCCATTAATTTTTTCCACGGCACGGGGTTAAAAGCATTTTACACATCACGCGTGATCAACACGCAATAATCTCTATTCTTGAAGGCTTTCGTTTGTATATTGCTAGTGATGTCTAATGGCATTTACTGTAGATTTTCCTGTTCTGAATTCGTACTGATTGTTATACAAAATTTTTGTTTCTTCGGATTCTTCGGCTATTCTTTGTTGTATAATAGTTTCCAGCAATTTGGCTATTACGTCCAGCAAACAGATTAGCCTGTAGGTCCTGTTGGTTTCTGCCTTGTTAGGTTTCTCTATAAGTATAAGTTTGGCCTTTTCTCACCTCCGGGGGAAATTGCCTGTTACCAGGCCGTTTACACCTGGACGTCTATTTCGGGACCGAAGTAAAGTTTGACGTACGAATGGACGAGGTTGGATGTTTGCTTATGATTTTTATTATTTGTTAATAAGTTATCGCGGCGCAGGCATACCGAGTAGCCGACCTAGGCATTGAATTGTTGAGTACTTATTTAGTTTATTTATTTTTTCTGTAATGTTCGTGAACGAAAGACAGGCCCCGTGCTTCATGTTTTCAACTTAATGCGTGGTTTATCTTTACATAATTAAATTGTTTTCACATTTATTGACGAAGTATTTTAATTATTCGTACACATTGCTACATATCAGAGCCGGCGAGTGACCATTCAACCGTTTTTCAGTACTGTATTATTCACGAGAGAAGACCGTTACGTCATTGTCTGCTGTTGCTTCAACAGACATGAATCATAACTCCGTCCTTTTTTCTCATTCACCGTTAACAAAGAAATAATACTGAAATAATTGCCGGTTCTTGCTTCGGCGATTGATTACGCAGCACTCAAGTTCCGTGATTTTCATAGTATAAATGCCGGTGCAAAGCGCGACAGCGACATTTCTTCTTCAACTTTAAACGCGGAAAATTCCTTCTTCGGTTTTAAACGCGGAAAATTCTTTATTAGCTTTTAAACGCGGAAAATTCTTAGTTCGACTTAAACGGGAGAACTTTTAATTAACTGTAAACTCGAAAATTCAGTTCGACTTTAAACGTGAAACCATGCTCGATTTGTGACTTTTAAAATTTTGAAAAATAAGTATTAATGTAGAAAAATAAAGTGAACAAACACAAATGGAATATAAAATAAATGTTAAATTAATTTTTAAAATAATTTATTTACAAAAAACTAATAAGCTGGGCTGGTTGCTGTGCAAATAAAATAAATAAAAACAATTTAATGAAAAAGGGAAAGTTGCTGCTGTGCAAACACATGACTTTACCCACGATTATCAGATTATGACAAATAAGGGAGGGAGTGACATTGTTGTTCAAACACAAAGTGTCAGTTCAAAGTCAGTGTGTGATCTGGTAGTCATTTAAACAAAACAAAATGAAACAAATAGAGAAGAGAGATTTGTTATCTTGTGATATGTTATTTTGTGAATTACGACGAACACCATATACCCCGAGAATGAAAAAAGAATAAAATTTTTCTGAAGGCAACAATTTTTAAAATTATCAACAATACATGAGAATTTTAGTTCCCAATCAAGGACCACCCAAATAACATAGCAATTTGTGGTGTCTAACGTGTTAGCAAAAGAAAAGAAAACGGGAAACATCAAATAACATAGCAACTTTTGGCGCCCAACAAATGGGGCTCGATTAAAATCGAAAACCGGATTGATTCACAACTTGAAAAAGAAAATAAGACTAAGGAGAGATATTGTGGTTGATGAAAAGTAATTGTTCGCTTTGTGAATAACCTTTGAGAAAGCGAAATGTCAAGTACTTTAAATATACTTTTACTCGATATAAATTTGTTTTCTTTTCCATATTATAAAATCACATAAAATAACTGCACCAAACTCGTTATTTTTTGAGCGTTCAATTTTCGTTTTGTTAAGTTTTGTAATTTTTTTAATAGAAAATGTCAGTATTAGTATTAATATTATTATTAGCATTATTTTGTTTCAGTTTTAAGACAAATGGTAAATAACAGCATGTGATGACATTTTTATTGAATTTTGACGAGAAATTAATTTAATTTTGTCAACTGTTGTTTTCTATCAAAATTTTTATATGACCGTTTATGAAAGAAAATGGACTACTAAATAAAGAAAAAGAATAGGAGATTGTCATTTATAAAAAGACAAGTTGACCTTGGATCTCAAAAATAAAACGAGATAAACATATGACGTAAATTAATAATGTAGGTTTTATTGATTCTAAAGCACATATCAATATATATATACATATATATGTAAGTATGTTAATATTACATTCATACAGAGAAGATCAAAAATATACTAACAATTATTATTAGTATTAGTAGTATTATAACCAAAGTCTCCAACAAATAGTTCCGAATACATAAGGTCTATTTGTTATCTTGCACTGGTGTACACCAATGCAAACTTTTTCACAAAATACGCTTTAATGCAACCTGAAATGTTTGCGTGGTATGTCAGTATGAATTAATATGATTCGAATTGACAATTATCAATGATTTTTGGCTTCATTAAAGCATATTTCGTAAAAAAAGTGCACACTAGTGTACATCAGTGCAGAATAACAAACAGACCTATAGCCGCTTCGACACGCGCATGGCATTGATCGAACGATGGAGCTGCAGGCTTTATCTCTCAGATAGAGCTAGAATGTTTTGATCAACGTTGTCACATTTTGTCACGGTTTAAAAATTCATTATAATTATTTCTAGTATTTCGGGTCACTCTGTATCGTGTGCAAACGAAAATACGTTACTTGCTTTTCTTTCGTTTCGCAAGATTGTAAGATATTGCACAACTAGACAAAAGCAATAATCTACGCCACACGGAAATGATCTGTTTCACTCACTCTCCGGCGTAATTCAATTGACATCTCTTAACAACCCCCCTTGCCTTGTTTGTTCGTCAACACCTAATCGTGTACGACCGCGCCAGTCTTGTTGCTGTAAGCTTAAGGTGCACGTCATTGTCTGTGGGCGTTCCAGCCATTTTGTGTTTTCATCAAGCTTGCTTACTTGATCGAAGATTAAACGAAAGATATTATTCTGAGATTTAATAAGTGCATGCAAGTAAGGTCAAATCCTCTATGCTTCTCGAAGCCTGAATTCTACGTATAAGTCAGCTAGGCTTTTTAAGCAAACTTTGTGCGCAATTTATGTCGTACGTTTTGTGTTTCACTCTTTCAATTAGGCTTTTATTTGCGGCCAATCTTCGTGTTATATTTTGGTGCCGTGATTGAAGACGCTTGTCGTCCCAGAAGGCCCGCTATGGTCGCTCGGACTTGCTTTCGCCAACCTGTAGTTGAGAGGAGGACGCGGCATTGAGACTCATATTGACGTACTGGCGTCATTCCTAACCTTTGGTAACCGGACGCCTTCTACGGTAATTATGCAGCCAACGTGAAGTTTGCTGATTTTATGCGATAACATAAAATTGGATCTATTGTTGGTTTTCTTTAATTCTGAAAGCTGTAAATTATTTTGATGCTCTTATCATAGCGCAACCAAACGTTGTTCTTGCGTACTTGTTAATTTATTTAATTTTTCTTTGGTTAATGTTCACTGATATACGCGAAAGGCGGATCCGTGCTTCGTGTCTTAACTTAGATCGGTGTTGGTCTCGTGTTTGTTAAACTTACGTAGTTTGCACAAATAAAGACAATTGTGTGTCTTATTTATTTTATTTGTAAAAATCTCCTGTTTTGAGATTACATATGACCTCGACCTATCCCATTGAGTTAGCCGGTCATTGGGACGAATTTAATTTGCACTCTCAACATATCGCAGTCAGGGGTAGCAATTTTATTTTGTTATTCACTTTACGATACGATATAATTAAAAAATAATAATTTGTTTAGAATGTCTCAACGACACTGGATAATTGGCCAGTCAACCGACTGAAATTTACAGTACATCAGAGCGAGCAGTGAGTAATATAACTGGACAGGTAAATGGACCTATTATTTGAAGACTTTAGTTACAACATAGGCTCATCAACATAAGTTAAATCTAAGGAAGTATGAACGCTTAAAAATGGAAGAAAACAGATTGTAACAATATAAAAGACACTAAAATCTGGAGATAAAACAGGATGAAAGTTGGTTAGACTATATTATCTCTCCGAAGTTAAGGGAGATATGGAAAAAATGCTCCGTTTTATTGGATGTTCGATAATAAAGATCGTGGCCTAAAATAATGAATTTGTTCGCACAGAAATGAAGAGACAAAATATGTAAGTGGCGGCGGAATTTATAAGAACGCATTTGTACAAAGACGAGGAGAGAAGGAGAGCCTCCGAAAAGCTTAGAGGACGACAAAGACTTATTACTAAAGGATAAAATTACTATTAGCCTACATTTCCAGGCATACTCGAGTGTACAATCTGGCAGCTCAATTCTTTCATTTCACATATTTTTTTCTCCCCGTCGCTGAAAACTGGTGCGTTTTAATGATCCGGAGAAGACGCGCTTTGAGCTTTATTATTTTATAATTATGCAGCGGCGAGCGCAGTTCGCGCCTCATTATACAAATTCGCGGCCCGCTGAAACAATAACAAACGTCTGCAGCGGGTCGGTTCCGAACGGAGACGGAAGCGATTTCATTTATATCAATCACGCCGTCTTTATGACGTTTTGATGTATTTTTGCGCTTTATCTTCGCGTCGATCGCAAGGGGAAAGAGCTCTTTTCCGAGGCCGTTCGATAGTTCGGAAACCGCGTTCCCTCTAAGCCGCCCGACCAGAATCCCAATGGAGACGTGAACGTTTGCATTATCTTTAATTTTACTGCCATTAATAAAACATGAAGAGGGAATGAATGAACGGTGGTCCTGGTTTCATTTATTATAAATTACGGAGGAGGTCTTCCCGAGGATGAACCACAAGTTTACTCTTCAACTTTTAAACAGATCAATGGCTTTCTTTTTATATCTATAAAAAATCTTTTTAACTTTGATCAAATATTATCTAAAAAAGAAACTTACAATGATTAATTGAAATTGGCTTCCGGAGTTGTGCGTTAATTTTTTTTTATTGTCGACGTTTCGACTTCTTTAGGGTTTCTGCTGCTGATGTTCTTCGTCGTTGCTAGTGTTCGCTGGAAACTGTTTGTAATTCGTATGGTTTGTTCTACTTATAGTTTAAAAAAGACTTGAGCAGGAGTGCGAGGTGGTGATTTAAGATGGACAATGACAAATGCTGAACAAACTTGAGCAAATTTTGTCGCCGCGAACTGAGTTTCATTGTCGGAGACAATTGTGCTTGGTGCACCAACATATCGGAGAAGAATACGTAAACATTCGATTGTAGCAGAAGCTGTTGCTGGGATAATCCAAGTTGCATCAATGCATCGGGAAAAACTGTCGACTATTACGAGCCTTTTGTTGGCTCACCAAAGTCCACATGGATGCGATCCCAAGGCTTTTTTGTATCACGCCACAGATGTAGAGGTTCCTTAACAGGGTTGCCTGCGGTAAAACCACACTGGAAACAGGATTTTACCCTATTTTCAATCTCGTTGGATATTCTGGACCAATAGAAGTGATGGCGAGCCAGGTTCTTCATCTGTCGGATTCCTGGGTGACCACGATGCAAATGTCTCAAAACAAAGCTCGTTCACCATCGAGCAATATGTCATCACATATTGGTGATGTTATCTGACTTTTGTAGTAGGGTGCGAGTTCTGGATCAGACTTATCTTCACGGCGCGGGCGCCTCCATCTTTGATTGTTGAGAGACAAATCTTGCTTAGTGATTTCACGAAGCATTTTACGACCCTTTGTTGATTCCATAGCTTCCAAAGTAATATCATTGAGTTCTTAATCAACGTGAATGGACGCAATGACATTTTCAATGTCATTCTCCTAAGCTTCTTGACGGGTTTGTTGAATTAGTCGAGAGAGGGCATCAGCATGTCCAAAATCTTCCGTTCGAATGTATTCAATGCTGAAATCTTAACCAATCAAACGAAGTGCCCAACGCCATAGACGAGGAGCAGTACGTTTGCTCAA
This sequence comes from Dorcus parallelipipedus, assembly GCA_958336345.1. NCBI lineage: Eukaryota > Metazoa > Arthropoda > Insecta > Coleoptera > Lucanidae > Dorcus > Dorcus parallelipipedus. Next base: position 40,550,698 of record OY284478.1, read on the forward strand.
TCCTTTGGCGTTGGAAGTCTTGAACAGCGCAAATAGTGGGCGGTGGTAAGTTTGAAGAATGAAGTGTCGTTCCCATACAAACTTGTGAAACCGCTTTCGACAGCGGTGACCATACTTTGCAGAATACTTTCCATTTTTGAATCAATTTCAACTTATACTACTGGCAGCGCCAATTGTTGGGTTCGTTAGTGTTACGAAAAGACGAATACACTTTGCAGTTGAAGCACGCTGAAGGCACACGCTTTACTTTTAAAAGCTTACCTACTGCGCTGGACCCAACATTGTCGTTGAATAGAATTTGATGCCCGGCTTCTAGTTTATGTTCGGCTAGCACGGAACCGTTTATACCGACGCGACGTAGCATATCTCATTGCTACGTATAAACGGTTCCAGAAACACCGATAGCTTTACCGATAACTTTATTTCTCCGGTGAACACGCGCTCACATGAACAAGGGTTAGGAGAAGACACCATCAGACTAGACCAAATGGTCTTTTTGAGATGGAAATCTGCCATCTGCAAGTTTGTTTATTGGTAGGAATATTGGCTTGATTTTCTGTTTTCTAAAAACGTTACCAATTCGGTCTTTAATGGCCTGAATATATTGGTAGTGAGTGCAGTGTTGATATAACCTATAGTAACGGGTTATCCATGATGTTTGTGACTAATTGAAAATAATTTGGAAAACGAAGTGCCAGAAGGTCACAAAAAACCTGGTACCTTCTGGCACTTCGTTTTCCAAATTAGATATAACTTATATTATGTGGATTAATCTAATTGCAATGAAGAAAGTTCTGAGAGGGAAGCGGCTCGGTTAACTGGAGAATTTATGACTGCTTTTGGGATGGGTGGTGATGGGAAATGCATTTAGCTAACTATCAGTGTGGGTCGGTTTAAAACGTCAGGGAAGAGTAACCGACCGTCAGTCTCATAATCTAAAGTAAAGCGTATGTTTGGATATTGGAAGTTGAGGTGATTGAAGAAGTCTTGCAGGGAGGATTCCTTGCCATGCAGGCAAATTTCGAAGATATCATCAACATTCTGAACCAGCTTTTGGGTTTAATGTGGAAGGACGTTAGTGTTTGTTATTTAAATGATTCCATGAAAATATTAGCCACCATAGGAGAGAGAGAGAGAGAGGTGAATTCGTAATACTGGTTTTTAGAAATGAAACAAGTGGATGTTAAACAGTGTTCCACTAAAAGAGTATACAGAGGTTTTCAATTACGTCTTGAGCTTTAGGGGCAATGACAAATTTCGGACTCTCAGAAAGAATTGAAATTTCACTTTGGGATAGTTGATAACGGGATTTATTCACAACCGCGTGTGTTAGAATGTCAAGAAAAGGTATAATAGAAGACATATTAGGCCCTTCTCATCTATGGAAAACTTAGTTTCCGTGTGCTGACTACGTGGTCAGAAAATGTTCCTAAAGTACAAAAATCAAGAAAGTCTTACTAGTACAATAGTAATGCCTCTGTAACATTATGTCATGATAATAATGGATCACTATTCTCTTTGGAAGTAGTTAATGATAATGAGACATCTAACAACTTCTTTCGTCTGTTTACATAAACTTTTAGGTATTTTGAAATACTTAATCTCAACGCACAGCAAATCGGAAGACGAATTATTTAAATTTAAATTATGATGTAATTTTTTTCTATAGATGAAGTAAGTGTAGTTTTTTTTCTAGTAATGAATAGTGCAACAACTTATCCGTTCCTATTTTCAGACTGCTGGCATGTCTTCATTCGGTTGTTAACTTTACGCAACACATCCTACTTTAACATATCCGACGGATTCAAATGGTTTTCCGTGCACTTCGTTACTCAGGACCCGTCAGTAGTTCAATTTAGGTTTTGCAGCTGTGCACCCGTCATTTAAAACGTAATCGAGGAAAGTGTACAGGCGATGAAATATCCATTCCGCCGCGTATTAATTATTTTTAATGAACGGCCGAGCATTAATTGCAAAAAAAACGTACGCTCAATACATCCGACTTTTCCAATAATTCAGTTTTTTTGCATGTCATACGATAGACTGGTAAAATTAATCTACTACTGCATCCTTGGTTTATTTGTATTCTGAGATTCGAAGACTTCGTCCCGAACGCAAACAAATTCGGTGTGATTCAGTGTGAGCGACATAAAAATAAATATCGGGAGTTTGTACTGCTGTTTGTTCAGCTCGATGGTATTTATGTTCGACATCCTAAAGACATAAAACAATAGAAAGAAAGGCGCTTTTGTTCCAACAACGTACGGGGGGAAGACAAGGACGAAATAAAATATTCTTTAGGAAAATCCGTTGGTCTCTCTTTTTTGTTCAGAGCGGTCCAAGCCGGACGGTTTTTTTTTCTTTTGTATTTCTTTACTCGTTCGTATTTGCATTTGCTATACGTAACAGTTAAGTAAACAATTTTTATATAATTGAGGAAGGTTTTGTTACATTAATATTATTCAAGGTCAAGAGTCCTACATCATGTTACTTAATAGGACAGATGTTCAAAAAGTTACACATAATTGCCAAGAAAAATATGACAACATGAAACTCATAATTTATACTCATTCAGTTACTATAGATATTAAAGAAAAATATGTAAAACATGATAAAAGATTATCTGGGTAATGCAACTACCTAACACCTCTAGTGAACAATATAAAAAGTAAAAGACTGTTATGAAAATGAACCCACAAAGAAATGTAGAAAAATTGTTTCAAATAACGAACTTGAACAGCAAAATAACTTACATTTACTTTCCACGTATATATACCTACGTATGTATTTAATTACACCACCGTGAGTTCAAAATGCGATTGCGTTAATTAGGAAATATTGCGCGCTATTAAATTCACGGCTAACCGGAATATAATTATTAACACTAAAAAAAGACTCGCAGCCAAGGTTTCATCCACATGTCTGTCGCTTGCGCAAACACCTGCCCTCATAATTGCACGCGACCATAAATAAATAGGACGAGTACGTGAACGTGCCGCGCGCAATTAACTTTCGACCCGCAAGTCAAACAGACCTTATGGTTTTCGGAAATTAGGACCGATACGGTTCGCAAGCGAGCAGCAACCTGTATGATGAAATAGGCAAATCGTGTTCAGTATTCTAATTTATATTTAAGCTAACCACCTTTTGAATATACAGGCTGTCACATAAGTAAGGTGCCATACATAAAAACTTTTTTCTTCTAACAAAATTATGAAAACGACATTGTTTGGGAGATATGCTAAAGTATAATAGTAAGCCTGTACTTGGCTTCTGTGATCTGCGCAACTTGACCCCTATAGTGCCGCAAGGCGAAAGCTTTCACTAGAATATGGAAGGACGGAATATTTTCAAACGAACTAGTTCCCATTTGTTGTGTCCAGTCTGCCGAAATAAGATTTTCAGAGTGCCTACAAAAATTTTGTAACATGTCGGGAGTACATTTCGAAAGAGCCTCAAGCCATAAATTTGCAACCCTATCTTTTGATGAAGGTTGTGAATTTATGTGCTTGGTGTAGTAAGTCTTACAAAACCCCCATGCCATTTCAATAGGATTGTATTGACAATGATATGAGGGTAATATAAGAACCTGATGTCCATGCTGTTTCAAAATGTCGTCAGTTACGTAGCGTTTATTACTGTCAGTTTTAAAAGGTTTTATTAAATCTCATAATTGTTTTTTTTTTTGTAATTTTGCCCTCAATTTTTACAGCGTGTTTAATCAACCATTCTTGCGTTTGGTTCTTATTGCAAGAAAATGTGGGTGGTTTGTCTAACTGCACCGAATGATACGGTGCATTGTCCATCACCACCACACATTTACCTTGCAACTTGGCTAATGCAGGAATAAGCTTATTAACCACCCAATTTTGAAAATTTTCCCCATTCATAGTTTTATGATAGTCTCTGTCATTAGTCGTCGAGTGGAGTAACAAGTCACGCCCTTCCAGAAAGCCCAGTTTTGACCCCACCTGCAAAATTGTAAAACGCTTCCCTTCGCTTTTAATTTTGGCTGGGTCACTTTTCAAATCTGTTTCGTGTATTGACATTTTGCATATGCTTTCTGTATAAAAACTATAGTTTCGTGCTTCACAACTTTTCCATTTTCATCCTCACAGTTAATAATAAATTGACCTACAGTACCAGATAAAAATGGAAATTTCTTAAAGTTGGAAATTTCTTAAGTTGAAAATTGACAACATGGGTTAATCCATGGCCTTCTAAATGAAAAGCGAGTTCTATCTGGCCTTTCTGGCGTTTCTGGCAGTTCAGGCGTGCTCCGCCAAGCACTGCTTACGGGGCGCTTTCCTAACCTAAAATCTTGACAGTTCTATCACATGTGAATGGTGGATGAGTTCGTATAAGAACAATTAATGTTATTGTTGTAAAAATTTGAGCATACTGGATATTATTTACGTTGGAATAAGGTGGAGTTTATGTCCAATTTCGACAACTTAATTTAGCATTAAACTATTACGGTTTTAGATTAAAATCTTACCTGCATATGCTCAGAATTTCTGTGGTAAGTTACAACATGTATAATAAAGCTTCTTTTCTCGTTGTGCGTAATTATCAACGCCCTTTTTAACACGTTTTACATTATCAAAAGTTGAAACTCTTTTATATAACTTGTAATTATTCATAACACGAAAGCTTTTTAAAATGACAGTCTTCCTTTATTGTGCAAGCGTACTTCACTCCGACGAGATCAAATGATTTGTACATGAATCTATAAAGTTTATCCCATATAAATTATGTTGTAAAAAGTGAGCAAATAAAAATCAGATTAGGGTAGGCGGTGCAAAGAAAATGTATGTCTGTGATTAACTGAATTAAGTAATGTAATACATTCATGGACTGTCAAATTTATTGACTTTTCATTTAATCACAGACATACATTTTCTTTGCACCGCCTACCCTAATATGATTTTTATTTGCTCACAGGTTATTACGGTAATTACAATATTAATTAATTTTGCGTGAACTAACTTTGACAGTAATGGCAGTGCACTTCACTCAGTGCCCCGTAACCAAAGTGTCGATTTTTGGCGTTTTCTCGAGCACAAAAATTCAATGTAAATTTTTCAAAACGCCCAGTCCAGTTAGAATTCGTTTTTCATTTAGAAGACCATGGGTTAATCTATCTGATTTGAATTGTCACAATTTGACATATGTTAAAATGACACCAAATTAATTTGTCTAATTTAAGAGTGGAGATATCAACCTCTTAATAAATTGGCTAATAGTTATTAGACCAATAACTACCATGGAAACAATTCATAAAAAATCAATCAACAATTAAGAAAAATCAAGTTATTCGTCGAATAACTTTAATAGGAAATGGATATCTCGACCCTAAAAATGATAGCCAACCTATTAACTTCAAATTACGGCCTATTGCGATAACAAATAAATAAGGAATGGATTATAGAATATGCGGATATGTTTCTAATGTATAATAATAATAAAATAATCCAGGGTACAGTACGTGAAACTGGCATGCCACGTGCACTGTATTCTGAGAGAAAATTTGTTACAACCCTTTCACGTGCAACATGTGCAACACTTGATAGAAGAGGATTACCATCAGCGACACATCTTTTGCCAGTGGATGCAACAACAAGAACTGGCACTGCTGGCAGCAGCAAACTTTAATGCGAGCAAATTTTCGTTGCCGTATGAAAGGCAGCGGAGGGCATTTCGAACACTTGCTGTAAACATCGCGGTAAGTAATGACATAACGATCGGAGTCCAAAGACCGCAGAAATGTGTCATTATGTTGAGCAGATCAGTTTTATTATCGTTTTACATCACATCTGCATGCCAATGACGCATAGAATCTATAGGACCGTTTTCCATTTGTAATTTCTCCGAAAATGCTCACAAAAGAAATGTATCAAAACAGACCATTTTCATTTACATTCGCCGACTAAAGTTCCTTCCTCCCCTGTTAATTTTAGAATCAAATAACATATAAAGCAAATAAATGTATAAAAAAAGGTCCAGAGATATAATTACGTTAGAAGATGCACTAGATAGCGCTGTTCACGCTATGAATTTCAAAATATTAAACAGCAAGGTGGTTTAAGTGACCTGTTATTTGAAAAGAACTTCAATTTTACAATCAGATTTCAGGTTTTAGCATTTGTTTTTAAATTTGAAACATTATAAGTCAACAATCATCATATTTCTCTACTATTGTAACTAAAAAGATATTAACTAAAAAATATTACTGTTAATAATCATAAAAAAAATTAAAATAACACCATTTTTCAAAATATCCGTGACAAGTTATGCAATAAAATGTTTTAATGCCAGGTATTAGAGGGTAGACATACTGAATATTTTTTGTAAATACGTTTTGTTAATCTCCTTTTATTTCATTTTTATTACTATTTTCTACCATTGTAAAAACAAATGCTAGAAACTGAAAATTATTGGTTGTAAAACTGAAGTTCTTTTCAAATAATATGTCACTTAAACCAGCCTGCTATTTAAGATTTCGAAATTCAAAGCTCGACGAGCGCCACCTAGTGCATCTTCTAATGTAATTATAATTATACATGGGGTGCGTTCAGAATAAACGCCCGACAAAGTGTGTTTACCCTGGCAGGACGGTTGTCCGGACAACAGGCTATTATGAACGCTTTGAAACGAGTTGTCGAAACGGTCAAATAGTAAAGACTGAAATACTGAAAGCGTCCTGAAATCAGAGCAATGGATTACGTTGTTAGTATTAGTATTATAGGTAAAAAGTTGTTTACCGGACGAAATGGTACGTTTATTATGAACGGAACAACTTTTTACCTTGAGGTTATTCTGAACGCGAGGGGTAAAAAGTTGCACGCCCGACGTTTATTCTGAACGCACTCCTGGACTTAGTCCTTTGATTTGGTTTTTGTTTCAACTTCCTATCTTATTTTGTTGCAAAGTTAACACGGAGAAGAAACGACTTTAGACAAACACAATTTTTTGTCATTATCTCAAAAATAAATGAAGACTATTAAAAATTTTGACATCATTGGATGTAGAATTAAAATTCCTTTGAAATGATGTGCCACTCATGTTATCTTGGCATTTTAATTTTTGAAGTTCACATCAGCGTTCAGTTCATATTATCGTGAAAATTTAACGGCCCGGTTTGGCCTACGTGCCGGTCGACACGTTTCATAACTTTATTATACGCTGTTATTTAAACCTACTGTATAGCTCCATTTCACTTGTTCGTCCGTCTAAAATTCATTTCATCAGTAACGACTTCTGTCTTCAACGCATGTGGAAGGATACGGCGCGCTCGCCTGGCGGCTGGCGATCATTCTTTCGATAGTACTCGACGCGTGCTGTCCGTTTATTTGTGTGTCTTCAAGCTTTGTGCTTCTCCACGGAATTTGTGGTTGAAATTTGAAACAGATTGTTTTCCGAGATTTGATAAAGCACGCCGAGTGACCTACAAGCCGTTTAAACGATTTATCAAAGGCCTGCCTCTGAGAAAGAGAACAGGTATATTTTGTTGGCCATTTTGTGCAAGTGATCCCTGCGAGTAACGCAGTCTCTCTCTTCTACTAGGCTTCTAGTTCCCGTTCTACCTCGACTTCGTGTGGTAGTTTTACCTGCCGGTTTTCTTTTTGTACCGAGCGAAGTTTCGCAACCCGGGCTACCCCCCATCTGTGAAGAGTGGATTCGTCCGGCAAGACGACGCTACTTGGGTGACGCTACTACACTGATTTACGGCGCTAACCACCGAGAGGGCACTCCGACTCTGTTGACAGCCGAGTGTCATTACGCTGGACCCTGAGTACAGGTCGGATTTACTCCAATTATTCTTTTTTAATTACCCATTTGGGTTGGTTCAATTTCCGCGGCGTTGCTATTGTTATTCTCGTTTAGCGTTGTAAAGTTAAACTCGTTTAAGTTAATTGTAAACGAAGAACAGATCTGTTTGACGAAAGATTTTTAACTTGTCAAAATTATTTACTTGTCTGCGTGTTCATATAATTAGACCCCGTTTGGGTCCCTTCTTTATTTATTTTTAACTTGGTTTATTAGTTTATTTTTATCAAAGTTTGAGCCAGTTAAATAAAAACAATTGTGCTTTTGATTTTGTTCACTTTGCCCACTGTTTGATTTGGGGTTACGTCGAACCTCCCTTCTCCAAGAGTTTTGCCGGAGCGGTGCTGGAGAAACGTTAGTCCCTCACACTAATTTGCTGGCCTACAGGTAGGTAGCAAACTGGCCTATAGAATCTCGTAATTCACCCCCGAAATTACAGAAATTGAGAAAATACGTGTAAGTATTCTGTTTATAGTATTCTAGGTCTAGGGCAAAAGGTTATATTTTATTCTTAAATTACATCGAATTAGAAAAAAAAGCTGAAAACAATAGGTACCACTTAACTTCTCATCCCACGCTCTCTAGCTATTTTTTCCTGACCTTCCTTTTCTGTATTTATAATTATTCTCCTATACAGGACCATCTTAGTCATTCTCCTTGTTGCAAGTCTTTTAATATGTCCTTTATTTTGAATATTTATTGAATTAAAAAAAGAATCGATAAATTTATTTCACAAAATCTTTTAACCGGGCACTAAATCGCGCACTATACTCTTAACGTTTCACCGTCGTTCGACAGCTTCGGACAAGAACCAACTTTAAAGATAAATTTATTACTAATTTTTAATTAATTTTTCCGTCTTTAATAATTCTAGTCACACACCTTTACTGAATGTAGTCGTAAAGCAACCCCCAATTGATCGAAACCAGGGAAAATATACAGTCATCTGTTGGAAGCAATCGATACTGATGATGTTCGGAATAATAACGCGAAATCAACAGCTGCCCGTTCGGCGTCACGCGGAGCCTCCAGGCGATGTTAACAATTTAATATTTATTGCGCGAGGGTGCAGAACTTGCAATTTACGTTGCATAAAATAAGAATTCACCCGCCCGTATAGGCTGCGAGTTTTATGTACCGAAAAGGGTCACTCGCTGAAAGTAGCGTCGATCGTCGTTTCTATTTTATTACAAACTTCTTCAAAAAGACTCGCTAATAGGAGAGCTGCAATGGCTACACACGCGCTCGCATGAATTATTTATGGCGGATGCAGGTTCGACATCGTCATATTACAATTAAAATTTTATGTTTGTTTTATTTTGCTCGTGTTGCTGCAGCTTACAAATAAGTACACGTATTAAAGTCTGCATGGCTGAGATGCTGCCTTTGATGTTGGAATTATGAATCAGGAAGATGTTTTTTTTCTTTCTGTATCCAGTTCTGGAATATAAGGCACATATACAAACTGTATTTATAACTAAATCACTTTCTTGTTCGTCGAAAATAATAATTAATTCATACTCGTGCAGATACTTTCGAGTCAAGTATACTTTACTTCCACCCAGCTACAGAAAAGTTCTAGCGTGGAAATGCGAATTATCCACAAAATTTTGATATATTTTGATATAAAAGGGGTCATTTCGAGGTTATGTCAATGATTTTTTTAAGGGTTTGATTAGTGGCTTAGTTTTGAAACATGGTGGTTATGTTGCCTTCCTTTTCTAAAGGAATTGAATTTAAGAAACTGATTGAATAAAGAGAAGTGTTTGAATTTTTGTCTGCACTCGGTATTTTTTTAATCGCTACAGAAACTAATATTTTTGTTTAATCAGAAGACTTTAGAAGCCAGTACATTTTGTTGCTGACGAATTTACAGTTTCATGCAAGAGGGAAGGAAATATCCGTCGAAGTTCAATCACTGTTAACATCTGCCGTTTGTAGATCTTGTTTGTATCCATCCGTATCTATCTTTTAAGAATATTCACGTGGAATCCACTGACGTATACTCGCCCAACATTACATTAATTGAAAAACCTAGTCGAGTATGTGTGTAAAGGAAGTGCTTTTAGCAAAAGAAAACTTTTCATTCGTACACTAGCAACCGATAGGGTGAAACTCGATTATCGAATGATTTAATGGTTTCTGTCGGCAAACGTGATAATCGAAATGATACCCCCACCTACCACACCTAAAGTATTACCTACCTTACTCGCACACTGACTTTTCGAGTTCGTGTGCCGGCACAGAAGCGATTGTCAGAGCACCTCTATATCTACCACCGTGCTAGATACTAATTCTATTAGTACGTTCTACTTTCTGCAGCTTCCAATGTACCGGAAATAAACATTACGTCTTCAGTTTCTTTTTTTATCCTCCTAGCGACAGTTTCATATTTAAGTCACGTTCTTAAAAGCAAGTCGAATTCGATGTTCGCTGTTCTCGTAATGTAACTATCTAAACAAGAATGTTAAGCGACACGTCTTGTTGATTTTACAGAAATCCTCGATCTGCTCTCCGCGTGCGGTTCGTAATCGAGCTATTTTTACAAGTCAATCGCGGCTATTCATCTTCGGTGTACGTATGGCAGTGGTAACGCGAGACACGAAAAGTAAGCGGGGCTTACATCGGAAATAAATTACAAAGAGATGCTCTATCCCGAATGTTGAATAAACTTTATATCTTCCACACGCCGTATCAGATGACGACGCTCGGTAGCGTGGAACGAGTTAAAGGTGAAAAAACTTGTAAATTAGGCTGCCAATTTACCAAGGAAATTCCCCCCCAAAAAAAAAAAGAATTGTTCCAGTAATATGTAACAAAGAGCGAGTTATCGTAGGTTTCTTTCAGAAACGTATTCGTTCAAGTTCAGGTTCAAGTTTGCGAAAAGAAAAATAATCCAGTCTTGATTATTTTCCGGAATATTGCCGGCACTGAAAAACCCATTGTATATTGCGGACCAGTCGTTTACGTTATGTGACCTAGTAATAACGTTTTAAAACAAACTTTTGAGTGACTGGGTAGCTTTCTGTTTCTTAATAATTAAATAATGTTTCTACCAAGACTCACAAGCCAATGATTTCAAAACATTCTGTTTTATTAACAGATTATACCGTTTTTTACCATTAATCGTTATTAACTCGAGAACCATGAATCTTTGTGTATAAATATTCAGTACAAACCACGGTAGAAGATATAGGAGGTGCTCCGGTAATCGCTTCGGTGCCGGCACACGAACGCGAGGAGTCAGTGTGCGAGTGAGGTAGGTAATACATAATTTAGGTACGGTAGGCGGGGCATAATTTCAAGTAACACGTTTGCCGACTGATGAAAGTAGTCACAGTTTTAAACAAAACTGTACTAAGCTCGAGACTGTTGCAAATTTACCTGAAAAGCGAAAATTCATAAACTTACGTAAGAAATAATTTGTTGACGCGCTTTTACTCCACGCCGCACACAGGTCCTCACTTTTCTTTCCTTTATAACGTGTCCCGCCTTTGGCCGTTAAAAAAAATATCAGAGTATCTTAGTTAATTGATACCTACCAAATGTTCAGTTGCTGCATACCTTGGAGTTAACATTACCTGGGTCGAACCTTTTGTACCCGAGCTCAGTGGAGACGGTCGTGGGCCAAAATGGGGACCGAATAGCCGTGACCACAAAACGTCATTTTCGGAAAAGGGCGCCACTAGCGCGAAGGTAACTCAAACTACACTCAAGGTGATAAGGGGGACTGAAATAGTTGCACTTTCCCGCTGGAAAGGACGGTCGAAACGTCGTACCACAGTTAAGAGAGAAACCGCTATAAGGGGAAGGGTATATCCGAAATGAAATGCCAAAATGAAGATAAAAGGATTGAAAGTCATATATTCCACACCTCAGAAAATGTAAATCAATGGTGCAAATTGTCGCAAAATGTTTCCAAGAATATAAAATTACAAACCGAAAATTTAACGTTCGCGATTATGCCTCTTCGATAGCGTATACAGACAAAATAAGTAAATTTTGTTTCGTTGAATATTAATTCAGTAACAAATTCAACAATTACACGTCTATTAGTTCATTAACCAAAAAATACGTGAACGATAACGGAACGAAAAAGAACAATAATAATTTAAATATTAATACATTCAACACAAAGAAAACGTGTTGTTAATAAAACGAAAAAGAATTAATTTGGTTTGTTCCGACCATATAATTCCGTGATTAGTACGCCTGCAGGAAGCTAAGTCCTCTTAGGCCGGTAAGAATCGAGGTCTGCTTAGGCCGGTGAAACTGCTTTAAGTCCTCCCCTTGATGCGATCCACGGCAAGTTCGAACGGGCCGCGTGGAAACAGGCAGTCACAAATACGAGGCGCAGAATTGTAATCAGCATAGAAGCGGGGAGGGGTCTAACCAAACCAAAAGAAGGAACCCCGATGAAAGCTGGTTTTCTTGACAGAATGCGATGAAGTCTCAAAAAACTGTTAAAGTTAGGTATAGGGAATGCTAGTACAGTTCGACGCAACATTTGATTCCACATACAATGGTGCATTAAAATATCGGTCATTCCATTTGAAAAAAAGTATTTTTCTGTGTTTGAATATCTTCGAGTCGAGCGGTGCGTTTTAGACACCCTGTAGCTTAATAGATTATGCTGATGGAATTTTTAAGCACCTTAAGCTTCAACTACAATATTAGCTATTACAAATAAAATTGCTTCAATAACAGCTGTGTTATCATTTTTTGAAGATTGCAGAATCCAAATTTCTAAGAAAATTCAATATATCTCAAAAATGATGCATTTTAGAGATAGGGAAATGTATTGCAATTTAACATATTTTTACATGTAGAATTCAAAAACGTGATAAAAAATATAGCATTCTATTTAAAATAAGCGAGTTGATAGCGACTTCCGGTACAACCGGAAGTGATACAAAGACAATTTTATTTTATATAAAGAGATCTCTACGGAAAACCCTTGCTCCTTAAATTTCAAATATCTACGTGAACTGCAACCTTGAAAACTTTTAACGAACGGTTTATGTGAATATCCCTGTATAAGGATTACACAGTAGCGCGACTCTCATGAAAATATTCAGTTCGCGCATAACATCCCGCGCAAGGTCTGAGTCACAATCTCGGGATGCAGAGCTCATTTATTTACAGATCTCGTGCCGAATGCATGCTTATGTTGGGCCAGAGGCGTATTAAGGGAACTTTGAGGGAATTTAGTGTAAAGCGATCAAAGGTTAACAAGTTATCTTTTATTGAAAATGGAAAGTACAGAAAGACGTGGAGTGAATCGATGTGCCGTTAAACTGTGTACAAACAATTCTAAAAATTGTAACTTTTTGTAGTTTTTTTAGATTCCCTGCGGACAAGAATAGGTAAGTAGTAAGATAAATAAATCATTTTATTCTAGTTATGTCTAGAGCTTGAAAAAAATAATTTGTGCTTAACACTTAACAGAGGTTTTAAAATTAACGTTAAATAAACACTAAGCAACTATTGAAATATTTATTAATTTTACTTATATATTTTGAAAATAATCACCAATTTTTGTTTGTTTACAATTGCTGAATTTTGTTTTTGTAATTTGAGATTCCACATAAGTTATCAAATTACTTGATTTTTCAGCAGCAACAAAATAAACAAATTAACAACAATAACTGCATTTACTAAATTTTTAAGAATACAAAATTAAGAACGGAATACCGACCATAAATATTTATTTGAGGTCTTAAATTCTTTCTAACAAAATACTATGGTGTAAAAGACATCTGCCATTTTATAAGTGTACGTGTGAAAGAAGTAAATTTCCGAAGAAAATTAAATTTTTGCAACAAATGCATCACTAGGCATATCTAATAGGGGCTAAATAGGTTTTCAGACAAGCACAAATTATTGCCGTAAAAAATTCATCGAAAAATCATGTTTTCAACGAAGCAAAAAATTTTAGAATATTTTTTTAAATCAACAAATTTACTTTTTTTTAATGATTTTTCAATAAAATTTACTTACAATAATAAATAAATGCACATTTCTTTGTTAATATCACACAAACATTCTTTTTCTTGAAGTAAAGATTTTTTTACATACAAATACAAATTTTGTTGACTTGACTACATTCTTGTAACTGAAATATTTATTTGACTTGAATGAAGATTTGTTTGCTGCTATTTAAACGAATAATTTAGTTGAGTTGACACAATTTTGTTTTATTTAACAAAATCGGTCTTTGCGTGTACGCTTTGTTACTTTTTACCACGTCCACAAAATACTACAATCCGGCCCTGGCGTGTGACTTTACAATTTGCAACGAAGTCTCAGTTAAAGCAGGACCACAGCATTCGACACATCCCCACTTCCCACTCAAGGTCAATGAAAATCCAGTAAAGAGATCAAAGTGCCGACAAGCGAGTTGCGCTACTGTATTCTTTATACTGTGGTACATCTTTGGGCGAAGGAAGGTCGGATACTTTTAACTTTTTTTCAAATTATTACTTTTAATAATATCTTTGGCGCTGAATTAATTCAAGAAATAACAGTGTGGAATTATTATTTAATTTAGCTTTGTTACATATTTTTCTTTTGTTTCTGAACGAAAAGCGAAGCCGTCCTTCGTGGTTCTTTTTTTTACTTAACTTGGTTTTACCTATTGCACATTTATTTAAACTTGCGTGGATTTTGTGTTGTTTACAAGATTAAATTTCTGACACAAATAAAGACAAAAATGTGCAACACTGGTGACTTTTATTTATTTTTAAATTCCGTTCTCTGTTTTGAAGTTACGTATGACCTCGACTTGTCCCACTGAGATTAGCCGCCAGTTGGGAACGTAACTTAATTTGCTCGCTCAATAAATTTGCAACCAGGTACTATCATGATCAGAAAAACCGACAAAATACATGACATACACTGTCAAACTTAGGCGATTTTTATGATCACGATGGTACGTAGCAAACTTAAAGTTACTTGAGATTATTTTCTCGGTCTTGGCAGAAACGTGAAACGTTTCAATTTGTGCCCATCACTAAATTCCGATTGATTCTTTAATTAGGAATCAAACTGCTGGCATTACAATCGATGCCGAAGATACATTAGAAGCGAGGGGGTTGTTAAAATGTTAGAAGATGATAATTGAGTTATATAGACGTATGAGTGATACAGTCTTTCTCCCTAGCGTAGGTTATGGCTCTTGTCTTATTGTGCAATATCTGAAGGTCTTGTGAAACGAAAAGAAAAAAAAATAACGTACTTTGGTTCCCACACAATATGTGATGAACCGAAATACTATATAATAAATAGTATATTAGAAATAATTATTAGGTTGTTCGGAAAAAAATGTCGTTTTCTTTCAGAATATTTATATGTACAGGATGTTCTTGAAGTTCGTACAAAAAAATTAATGGCGCATTTTGTAAATGGAACGGGTATAATTGTTCCTCACGGATAATTCGCCAAACAACAAATTTCCCGTATCCCTTGCCTGCTGCACAACTGACAAAAGGGATCTGCTATTTGGCAAAGGGCGATCTGGGTAACGCTGTGCATACAAACGTCTTGCAGCCAACGCATTTTAACCATATTCGCCATAAATTAAAATCATGTTCACAATTCGTGTTTGACATTTGTTGGTGAGAGCTGTTAAGAAGGTAGTAAAATCAGTGAGAAAGTGTTTTATTTACGCTTATGACTTCGTATAAATGGTAACATTACAATTTATACGTACCACAGTGTAAAAATCGCAAAAAACTATGTATTTCTACCTTCTTAACACAAAAATGGCGGAAAAGTGGTCATATACAGCGGTACCTAGCGGAGATAAAAAACGCCAATAACACTATTGGAAAATTCGGTCATGTTTTCAACACTGTTATCTGCGACGAAGTGCAGTTGAGAACTGACCCACTTAAACAAGACCAAGACCAAGCTCCCTAATCGCACTGTAACGCTCATCAAGTGGTTCCTGAGCAAGTTAGCCCTTATCCGCTTGGGCCCCGACCAGAGCCATCGCATTGAGATACGCCCAATCAGCGCGCAGGACGGGCCCACCTTTCGGTGGCTGGCACTAGAAAGTGTCTTCCACTGCTACTAGAGTGGTCCGGGGTTGCACGCCCCTCGCCCCTATCTAATCTCTACTAGTTAACCAGGCTAGTGCCGGAACTGAGATCCGCAGTTCACACGTCGGGATGGATGGACATCATTCCTAGCCCAAGCATGCGGGCTAGCAAGCACTGCCCCCGTGAGTCCAACCCAGTCGACCGGCGGAGGTCCCCTCTGCTCACTCCACTCCAGAGGAGGGGAGGGTATCCTCCGGTCTAACCGGTCCCCACGGTACCAGTTGACTTCACTGGTTGGAAGTTCGGCCACGACCGAACAATCGGCCGCGTCTTGCAGATTAGGTTTCGTGCAAATCAGGTGTTGGTACGCCAACTCGGGACGGTGGGCTCGTCACACCCATAGGGACTCTATCAAATGTCCACAATGGTCACTTACGGCCGAAGCCGTTGGATCCACGCTTTGGTTAGCAGGGTCGCGCCCTGCCGGGACCCACTTAAACAGCCGATACTGACACCAACATACTTCTCCGATTACGTAATTACGTAATAAAAATTAGCCAGGGACTATAAAACTGTTTCATCGTTCGCCGAAAACATTTATTATCTTCAATATTGATTAATCAATTGTTATACAGAAACTGCTTCATTCTATCACTTTCAATGTCAACTTTCACTGGTTTCATTTTTTATATGAAGTTAAAAAACAGCCTGTATAAGTATATAAATTTGGATTAAACTATATAATCATCATTTGCTTCAGGACCTTTGCCATCTTTCTGCTAGCAGTTGTATTCCACGATGATATCACCCAACTTTTGTGGAATAAAAAAATTCTTGACATAATACGACATTTCTTTCCGAGCAACCTAATATAATGCATTTTTAAACCGTAACAAACAGGAGCGCAAGATCAAATGGGACATTCAAATGTTTTTCAGTATAAATACCAGTGCAAAGCGCTACTTTAAATGCGAAAAATTTCTTCTTCAATCTTAAACGCGAAGACGTCTACTTCGACTATAAACTCGAAAACTCTTAGTTCGACTGTCGAAACGAAATCTTTTGATTTTATTTTGTAAATTTGTAAATTTTGAAAAAAACAAGCGTTAGTGAAGAAAAATATAGTCACAAATGGACTCGTGAGTTATTTATTTTCTTAAAAACATTTCTCATTCCAGTAGAAGATATTTATTACCGGGGGATTCATAGTTAATTATATCTGTTTGGTTTTGAGTGATGAGTTGTAAAAAAATGATAATCTCATCTAGTACTATATCGTTTATTACGAAGATATGGTCTGTTAAGAGTCTAACAATAAAAATACGTAACCTAAATATTTTATGTGCGAGTGAGTGTATTTGTGTTATTATTCGTTTCTAGATCATTTTATTTATGGCTTATCTATTATGTTTTTTTTTTCGATAACGTAGCATGATACAACTCCAGATAATAAAGAAAGTATTAACTTTTACTAAGTGAATGTCGGACGTGATGAGCGTGAAAATACGGACTTTTTCCGCAATCGTAAAAGTAATCAATTTTTTTTGCGAACAAACCGCACAAATCATTTTAGCGGCACAATGAGAGCACGAAAACATTACCGTTGGCCGTTCAATTGAATTCACCAGCTTACATAAAGGGGCCTGGAGGAACATGCGCGTAACCCCATACATTTTTTAATAACTGGGACAAAACGCTCGCCCTTTAATAAATCGGTTTTCATAAAGATTTTCGGGGCGCGCGAAGCCGAGAAAACTCGCCCGCGTTTCCGCCGGAATATATTATAAAAAAAACTCGCTCTCCAGACTCTGTAAACATAAAGCGCCGCAGGAAATCTCACGTTTGCGTCCTATTGGGGATTTGCGATTTTATTTAGCATCCAGTCGAGAAGTCTGCGTTAAGGGTACGCATGGGTACGCGCGTGAAATTGTCTGACAGCTGTGACTGGTCCGTCGTATTTTTACACCCCGACCGTAATTAAAAACATAATTAACCGCCCGTTAATAATCGATTCTTCCGTGGGAGATCGCCGTGCCGTCAATTGCTTCAATAAACAAACGGTAGAATCGTTTCGGTTAAATTTAATTTCATTTTTGCAGACTAATTTATACCGTGAGTGCAGTAAAAAAATCCATACAAAGGTAGCCATAGAATCCTAATTTGTTGTCTGGTCGTTTCTCTTACTTAGATAATTAATTACAGCAAAAACCAACACAATCGCTAGGAGAAAACTCCTGTGGCTCTTGAAGACTGTAACCAAAATTTCTTACGAATTACAACGTGATAATTCTAAAACAATATAGGTACAATAGGTTTCTTAAGTATATTCCTAAATAATTCTTTAAGAAGGTATAAAACATGTTGTTAATGTAGATAAAAGTAACGTCTTGCACAGGAAACACCGTAAATACTTCAATTGTGAGTACAATGAGAAATTATATGCGGTAAATAAATTATATGGACGTAAAGCAACGAAAATTTAGCTTCGACTTCCCGCGAGGGAAAGCGCATAATGGCCGAAAATTATTTAACGCTTTATGGGAAGTTCAAAGGAACGGCGAGCGCGGAAATATTAAAAAATAAATTGCGACGCACCGTTCCTTACCAGGAGTTTGTTACTTTGAGGGGGCCGTTGAATTTCATCGGCGAAAATTTCACGTGGGCTTTTCTTTTGTACTTAATTCTGTGTTTATCC
Organism: Dorcus parallelipipedus; assembly: GCA_958336345.1. Lineage (NCBI taxonomy): Eukaryota > Metazoa > Arthropoda > Insecta > Coleoptera > Lucanidae > Dorcus > Dorcus parallelipipedus. The sequence goes on from OY284478.1 coordinate 40,569,265, forward strand.
GGTGCTGAAGCAGATTAGAAGTCAGATAATAAAATATTCTTGTTTTCTTAAATTTTATCGCTAAACTCATAAGCCCGTTACAATATGTTTGTCACCCCAAAGCAAAGAGTGGACAAATTGAATAAAATAAAATCAACAGCTGAGCACACTACAAAGTTTAGTACGACCCAGACGGGGTCCAAAGAAATCGAACACGAAAGTAATTAAATAAAGTTTGTTGTCAGGCAAACAAACAGGTTAGAATTTAACCCATAAGCAGATCTGCTCCTCGCTTACACCCACAGAGATGTCGAATAACTCACGGAGGTAAAACCACCACTAAAAACCTAGTAGAAGAAAGAGATACGCGATACTCACAGAACATACGCACAAAATTGCCAACAAGACATACCTGTTCCTTATCCCAGAAGCAGGCTTTAGAAAGCTTAAAACTGAGCTTGAATTCACTTGGCGTACTTTTAACAAATCTCGGAGAAGATTCCGTTTCAAGTTTTAATCACAAAATCCATATGAGAGAAACATAGAGATTTTAATCACCAACACAAACAAAAGGTCAGCACGCCACGAGTGTTATTGAAAGAATGAGTGCGAAGCCGAGGGCGGTGTTCTCTCCAACTATGTGCTAAGACGCGGGTTGTTACGAATGAGATCAGTTTTAGCCTGGCGACAGAGTGAAATGGAGAGATACAGTAGGACTAAATAACAGCGTTTGGTTTAATGAGGTAATATTGAGAAATATAAGGCAAGTCACGTGGGCCAAGCCCGGCCGTTAAATACTCACGCAAATACAGGGCGTTCGGCAAATATTATGAATAACTTAATTGAATTTTTCAACAAAGTACTTGTGGATAATTCTCCAGTCATGTTAAGAATTAGCTTTGATAGTAACGATGTTAACAGCGTGGTGAATTAAATGTAACTAAAAGTAACTAAAGATTATCTCCTTTTATGCAACTCAAAATCTGCAAATTATGGAAGTATAAAGTAAGGACGTCCCAATTGCCGGCTAACTCAATGGGTCAGGTCAGGGTCATACGTAACCCCAAAGTAAAAGGGGCAGTAAATAAAAATAAATAAATAGTCACCAGTTATTGACCGTTTAGATTGTAGTATTCAGCCCCCTCTGTACCTACTGTTTAACTTGCGTATCTCACATATCAGTTTCCACATTACCCATGAGAGCCGCTAACGCACCCAATACAGTGCGATTTATTCTTTCGCACTGTGCACTTGCTCTAGGCGTAGCAACAGCACTTAGAACATGTTTAACGCCCAAATTTAGGCAAAACCATTGGAAGTTGTGTGACGTAAATGCCGTGCCCCTATCAATAATTATAGGCACTGGGACGCCAAATATATCGATGATAGCTTCAAGATTCTTAACTACAGACTTAGTCTTGGTGATTCGTACCGCTTCAACGATTGTAAATTTGGTAAATCCGTTCACTATGATTAACAGTTGAGTGTTCCCTTTTAGAGATTTACCGAAAGGTCCCAAATGATCCATATGTAACGTACAGAATGGGACTGTAACCTTCTCTATAGAGTACAATTGGCCGTCTTTTTGCCGGAATGAGGTTATTAATAAAGATAATTAAGACAGGAATTTACATATTTAGTAACGAATTGACACATCTTTGGAAACCAATAATTTTCCTGAATTTTGTCCAGATCTGGTATCCTTCGGTAGCTTTCTGATAGCTTTCTATTGCCAAATTAATTAACTGTACCGAAAACTGAAATGACAAGGTTTACTTGCAGAGAACTTCCAAAAAGGTCACCCAAAGGTTTTATTATTTCAATTAGACATGCGCTACCCTACCCGTTTAGACACTCGGCTACAGGGCTACTTGGAATTTACTGCCAGCGCTAAAGGAAATATCCTACTGTCCTACTCTACCTGCTTATGTTCTGAGGCGACCTTCCGGGAATCCGCAGTAACCCTTATAATGTTTTAACTCATGATCGTCAATGCAACACCTGGCCTTATGTTGTTGTAACCCAGTTCTTTTGGTGCGCCGGTGAATAATTTGAGAGATCAAGGAACTAAATACGTTTAAATAAAATACGGAAGTTATATTCAATTAAGTATTACTTACTTACTTAGCCTTTAGTCTTGTCTACCTTTCGGTGTAAGACTATTGAGTTGAGTTGCTTGGTGAGTTACTAACTCTTGCTTTGTATAGCTGTTTCCACTACTATCTATCTTGAGCTAGTTCTCTTATGTTTCTCCATGATAGATTTCTAATCTCTGCTGCTTTTCTCACGCTGTCCTCCCATGTTTTTCTGGGTCTTCCCCTTCCGTTAATACCCTGTGCGCTTGCATTGTATATTTCCTTTACCACTCTCGTATTGTCAATTCGGTGAATATGCCCCAGCCATCCTAATTGCCTCTCTTCTATAACATCTTGTATTGGTTTTGTTCCTAATTGATGTCTTAATGTTTTGTTTGTAATTCTATCCTTGCGTGTTTTATTTTGTATTTTATTTAGAAACCTCATTTCGGTTGCATTTATTCTACTTTCTAGATTGCTAGTTAGCGTCCATGATTCGCATCCGTATATAAGCATTAGTACTGCAACTTTTTTAACTACTTGCACTTTCACTTCGTTTGTATGTTTTTATGTGTTTTATGTGTTTATCTGTTTGAATAGATTCCCCGTTTTGTTTACACTCTCTAATATTTCAGCACCTAGTTTTCCATTTGCCTCTGTTATGGTACCTAAGTATTTGAACTTGGTTACTTGTTCTATTTCTTGGCTATCTATCTTTATGTTGTGTTTCTTCTTTTCCCTTAATATGATCATGGTTTTTGTTTTTCCTATATTCAATTTCATGTTGATTTTCCAATTCTTCTTTTAAGGTATTCAAATTGTGCTGTAATTCCTTTTCGTTCTCTTCCACTATAGCCATATCATCCGCGAACATTAATTCAGTTATTTCTACCTTTTGCATCCTCTAGTATCCCAAGTTGTAGCTTTTCATTTCTTCCTTTGCTTTTTTTAATAGCGATGTCCATGACTAGTGCAAACAGTAAGGGACTTGGCACGCAGCACTGTTTTAGTCCTATTTTGGTGTCAAATATTTCTAACTCTTCTTGGTTTACCAGTTTCTATTATTTTCATACATTGCTTTTATTAATTGTATATCTCCCTGGTCGATTCCTCTTGTCTCAAACACCTTCCATAGGTCATTCCTATTCACTCTATCAAAGGCTTTTTCCATATCTATGAAGCAAATGTGTACTTATTATTTATTGAGAAAAAAGAGGCAAAAACTCCTTGTACCGGCCACTGCGGGATCTGATACAATGAGCGCAAAAACCCTTGCGTTTTAAACTAATACAGAGAAAACAAAATTAGGGTTATCATGAAGTACAGTAGAACTCGCTTAACGGATTTCACTTTCCAATATCGTAGCGACCGCACTGACTTCAATCACACAGCTGGTGGCTTGGTGCATCCGCAAATAGTTGTTGGGGAACTCTATTCCCCAATTAAATTAACAATTAATTTAAGTTCAACTTAGATTGGTCTTGGTACTAGTGTTTGCCACTTCAGGTTATACTCTAAGACACGTTCTGCTCAATCAACCAACGCACAGTGTGACACAGTGGGTCTACAGTGTACTTAATTAATGGAAGTAATTAATTAATCAGACGTTCTGGGGAAGTATGTAATACAAAATGCCGCCTTCGGCGATCAATTTGCAAGATAATCAATAGCAATCGCCGCTAGTTTTTCAGGGACTCTTTCGCTAGCTAAACTGATTAATTGAGGTCGAATGGGTAGGATCTTTTCTCAACTACGTCCAATCGCCTCAAGGGTGTGGTACAGTGTACGCTTTTTAATCACCCTACGTCGATTTTTCGTCGGCTAAACCTATCTAACTAATTTGTTGGCGCAATGGACCCAAATGACTGTTTTTCGGCACTCCGCATTTGCGGTTATGGTTATGGTTCTGGATTAAATTTTTTTTAAATCGGTCGAGTTATCAAGCGGCACTTAAGAATCTGCACCTCATTTTCTTGCTCTTGATTCGATTCCCAGTTCACGTCATTCTTAAGAAGCTTGGTAAGAGGTTTTGTTATTGTAGCAAATCCTTCTATATATTTTCTAAAATAACCCACAAGTCCTAAAAATGGTCTAACTTGTTTGACATTCTGTGGGCTTGGCATTTCTCTCACCCTCTGGTCGTTCTTCCCTTGATATTTCGAAACCCAAATAAGTTACTGACGTTCGAAAGAACTACATTTGGACAATTTTAAAGTTAAATTATGCTGCTCCAACCTTTCCAGAACCAATCTTAAACTCTCCATTCTTTCTTCAAAGGTTTTAGCAGGAATTATTACATCATCTATATGTATTATTGCTAAGTCCTCTAAAATACGGTTCATAAGCTTCTGAAACTCTGCTGGGTCGTTTAATAAACCAAAAGGAACATGAAGGAACTCAAAATGACCATCTGGGGTAATAAAGGCCGTTCCTTCTACCGATTCCTCTCCCACCGGAATTTGATAAAATCGGGAAGATAAATCCAGAGTTATGAAGTAAGCACAGTCGCCCTTTTGGTCAATTTGATCAACTTCTGGGAATGGGGTACCTACTTAAATTTCTTCGTTAAGCTAAGTTCACATGCATTGCGGATACGCAAAATTTTTATTGCGGATCGTTTCTAATTGGTTCAAAATTCAAAATGAACCAATTAGAAACGATCTGCAATAAAAATTTTGCGTATCCGCAATGCATGTGAACTTAGCTTAATTCTACTGAGAGACCTAGAGTCGACGCACATAAGAAACCCACCATCCTTTTTACGTACTGGAACAATAGGACTTGCATATTCTGAACGAGAATACTCGCTTCCAAAAGCTCATTGATCATCTCCTTTACTCTTTCTCGTTCTGCGATTGATAACCGGTCGGTTGCATATACAGTCGGTTTTGTGAAATTTAATTCTCTAATTCTTTAAGCTCAATAATCAAATAATAATAAATTTAGCCAAATTTGAAACAAGCGAATCTAATAGGGTATGCATAATTTAATACCTTTTGTTTGCCACCCGTACAAGACTTCTGCATAATTTGCAGATATCTTCGAGAATTGCACAAGATTCATTTGTAACATTCCTGATTAACTTAGAGCAAATGCAAACTCCTCCGCCATGATTATTTATCCTGTAAAAGCAGAACATCTAACAAGCGTCTAAATAAAAACCTGGTCAAGTGGGTTGTGATCGAGAATTTATCCATTGCATTTACATAGCAGAATTACTAAATGTAGCCTACTTGACCAGGTTTTTATTTAGACACGAGTTACATATGTAACATATGTAACTACATCTAATTACCTATGTTGACTAATTCAGATAGTTTTGAGCTGCTGTTGCTCGGCTAATTTCAACATGAAAAATGTTATTCATCTTTCTGTTCACGTTCATTTTCATAAGTCTGCACTCTTGGAAGGCGAGTGCTGCGACATCGCGGACTTTAATCAGATCTAAGTATAGTAAGTCGAGTTTAAAGTATTACGGGCGCATTATTCAACGATGTGTCACGGCCCGAGCAAAGTTTTAGCGCACGGCTATTGTCCTTCTGTCCACGACCCGGCAAAAAGAAATCGCTGATATAATTGAATTCACACTTCCAACGACTTTCCTAATTTTGTAATTCTTCTAGATGTCTTTCTTGAATACGAAATTAAATTTTTAAACATTTTCACCCGCCGGAATTCCGTAGATTGTTTCGCGTTGGAGTTCTTTTGTATTTTTCTTGTGAAAATGTGAAAATTGATTATCAAATAAAACTAAATACATAATTTGATAATCTGAGAAAAGAAACTGTCGCGTCAAACTATTTCCACAAGAATTCTTGCAGACTAATTGTAGGTAATTCTCAAATTCTTCACGAAACGAACATTTTACTTTCAGCTGCTTGTCGGGCCGCACATTTGACTCCTGCGATCACTAAATTTAAATCCTTGCGATTTTTTCTTGTGGACAAACCAGCTTATATATTTCGCTCTAGTAAATAATCTGTACGAATTAAGAAACAATTATTTGTGAATTCATTAATCGTATTTCATACGCAATTCCAGTTATTTTAGTAAATATTGTGACGATTGCGGTGCCAGCCCGTCTGATGCGTCATCGCCGACGCGTCTTAGACGAGAAGCTTCGGATGCTTCGACACCACGTCAGCGATGAAATCAATCTGAGACTTTCCGTCGCGCGCTCGAATGTTCCAGATAAACAACCCCGGCTATAAAACACGCGGCCGGTGAGTTCGAATGAATTCAGCATTTGACAGTTCAGAATTGAAGTCGCGTTATAAACTTTCGCTCGGCTGTTAACATAAATTACGTATAAGTTTATAAATAAATTATTGTTTAAGTTAGTGTTAATTCGTTTGTTTTTAAATACATTTGTTTAACTATTTCGTGTTTTGTTTAAAATAAAAATTAATGAACATTTAAAATCGTTACAATATTAATAATTACGTCGCCTAAAAGAAACTTCCGTTCCCCAGATGTTAAACGTGTTATAAAACCAATTGAGATGTGTGTCAAGGTCGCATTGTGTGCATGCGAGTAGTCAATAAAAGCTTTATATGTAGTCCTATTATATTGCCGCATTTCGTACGCAATGTCGGAGCTTGATTTTGGGGTAATTTTTTAAATAATTATAAACTGTTCACAAGAATTTTTCCCGTAATCTGTGGCATCCATTCTCTTATGCATTTTTTTTGTTGGTACAATTGTCATTCACTCTCTACATAAGTCTCCAAAGTAGCTGTTTTGCTCACCATTTTACATTAATATTTATTGGCGTTTAATTATTTATTTGCGGCGCAAAAAAGTTATAAGCTTTTGGTGCTTGGATATTTAGCGAATAAAAATAATTTTTAGTATTTGATTTCTAGGAAAAAGTCCGTGAATAAAGAACGAGAACAAAACAAATTCGGTTTCTGATGTGCGGAAACCATAAACATCTTTATTTGCGCGGTGAAATACTGTCGCCAGTGAATTTAGACGGGCATTAAATTATTTATTTTAGGGTATACAAGGGTCATGAAATTTGTAACGCCGTTTTATAGTTATAGGGAATAGTTTTATGAACGTTACTAGCGTGCTTATTTATTTTGCCGATGTCGCCGTGGAGACTCCATCGCATTTAAAATCTGACCTATACGCGAAAAGCGTAATAGCACTAATAATAATAAAACTGAGGTTATGTATAAAGTTGATCCTAATGCATTTCTTGAAATACTGAAAATTTATGAGTAGTATGTACATAAGTTTAACTCATCTGAGGTGCATCAACACCAATACAAAATATGCCCGTAGAACATGTTCTAATCTCATTGATTCGGGATGTAACAGCCAAATTGCAAGAAGATGCTACCGTATGATTTTTAAAATTTTAGATGAAGGGAGGCCGTGAAGAGGAAAACATACAGCTTAAATTAACTCATACGTACGTTTTGATTAACATCACTGCGAAAATATGGTTCAATGATGAATGCCTTTTGAAGTTTTGCAAATATTATTTTGAATAAATTGTTGTATTTGCTAATTTTACGCCATACGTTTTGCTTTCATGGCCTCCCTTTATCTAAAATTTTAAAAATTATACGGTATATTAACGTAGATTTATATCATGTGTTCATTTAATGTTCCAATAGCATTGGCTAAGGAAATATTTTGTTTTTGTAAAGGCATGTCCTAGTTTAAGCTCGCCGCGAACAGAATTGTCAGTAGTGTCATTCGTCCTGTCAACTGTCGAGTAAGTGTTTTCGTGTTTGTTTGCGTTGCTTGTTGGTTTTATACAAAAAAGGACTCATTTACTTTATATTTATTGCATTACAAAATGGCGTTTATATTAGAGCAGAAAACATTTGTGATTGAAAGTTATTTTCGTAACGGTTCAAAAATCGATGGGGCATAGGTATACTGAGTACGAAGCTGCTTGGAAGAGTTTCGAGTTGAATTTTCCGATGTTGTTATTGACCACAAAATACTCAAAGACAATCTGCATTGGTGTGTTGTTTCGTGAAACTGGTGGTCTTTTCCGAAGAAAAATAGCAGGTCAACCTTGAAAATGTACTGTCGAGGTTTTCGAAACTACAAGATATAATAAAAATGATTGAGCTCTATCCTTACCGCATGATATTGGTGCAAGAATTGCGGTGATGTCATGCAGAGATTATCTTTCGGTAAATCTTATATAATAAATTACTTAATTTGTGTGTGAATAGTAATTGTTGTTTTATGATTTATGTCATGCTGACATTTAAAAGTCAGGTTATGCCGTATATTTACGTTAGGGTCAATAAAAATATTGAAAACGTTTTAAAACAACTTATCCAAACTTTAATTGTATATAAACCAAAGAAATTTTATTTTCATTCATGAGTAGAAAGTCAAAAAGATATTTAGTTAAAAGTAAAAGTAAAGTCAAAATGAACAATGCCGAGAACGATGCGGTAGAACTAAGTTTGGGAGACCATGATCTATGGTGGCTGGACGAGATCTTGCTGCAGGTGGCTTAACTAGAATTCTGAAAGATAATACAGAGGCATCACAAGAGGCCAAATGCATCATTGACTGCAAGACACTGGCCGGTACCGGAGAAGACGACAGGTAGGAAGAGAAGACTGGTGTATGTATTTAGACGACAGACGAAAGGTCCGACTGAACCCGTTCAAAATAACAGACATTCAGGTCGAGTATCACAAACTTCTGCAACAGCGCCTGGAAGCAGAAAGGAAATGAAATGTGATGGAAGTGAAAGTAAAATGCGGGAATTGTGTGAAGTTAATTTTATCGAAAGAGAGCAGGAATTTACTTTATTTTAATTTTGATTTAAATTGTTTTAAAATTTTAATTTTATTTCATTTGTTTGAGAACTAAATGTTTTTATTTGAAGAATTTAATTTGTTTTGGAAATTATAAAGTGAACAGTGAGGTTAGGATATTAATTTAGTTTGAAATTATAAAAAAAATGTTGGTACTTACCGATGTGGAGGAAATGTAATGATCATTTTGTTTGTGTAAAGGCGGTGTTTCACTTACTTGCTTTAAAATAGAAGGAAAATTTGGTTTCCCAGCTTATAGGGTAAAATTTGAAGCACTTGCGAACGATGCATAACAAAGGTGCCTGTGCGCCAACTTAAAATTTAAATCTCGGTGAAGAGCTCCATAATGATGTTAGTAACCAAGAAGTTGCTTTTCAAAATTAGGAACAAACTCATCAATCAAAATATTTATAACTCTAATCTAACAATACCTTTAACGTCTATCCAAAAACCACGTTACTTCAGTACACCTTACTTCGGTCCAGTTTCCCATAAAATTAAACAATATTTTTCCGAAAACAAAAACCTAACCATTTCTTTTTCTAACAAGAATAATCTTAAAACCTTAATCTCACACACTAAAGATAAAATCGATCCTTTCGATCAGAGTGGTGTTTACTCTCTTTCCTGTAACTCTTGTAACTCCATCTATATAGGACAAACAGGTCCAAACTTAAGAACACGGTTATTAGAACATATCAGATCCTTCAAAAAACTCGAAAATGACTCTAATTTTGCTAATCACCTCATTGCTACTTCTCAAGAATTCAATCCTTCTAACAATGTCAATCTTCTACACAAACTTAACAAAGGTAACTTTGTAACTTATTAAACATAGCCGAGAATTTAGAAATTTATCTACACAAAAACAACAAGCAATATAATATTATGAATGATCAGTTGTTGGGTCAACATGAGGAATTTTTAAAATTTATAACATGGAATACATGATGTAGTTATTTTTATTTTCTCAATGTTACACAGTTTCTTATAATTTCAATTTGCCGCCATTGTCGTTATCACTCCTTATCTTTGCGCAGTTTCTGCTAATTCTGGTTTAAAAATTCTTAAATTTAAAGTTACATCGCTATCCTATTTCGGCAAATTTAGGTAAATTTTTTAAAATATTTGTGTTGTCCCTATTTACATTAATTAATATTTCTACAATAATCTTTTGACCATGTTAACTTTGGTTATCTAGTTACACAATTCCATTTATTTCCTCCTAAGGTAGGTTTTGTACAATTTTATTTTATAATTGCCCCACACTATTTCCTTTGTATCATTGTAGCTTCGCCATAAAGATGATTACATTCTTGTAATCGAAACATGTCGGCCAAAGAATAAATGTTCCGCTGAACCTCTTCGTCTTTATTTATAGTAACCTAAGACACATCCAAAATTGTTATTAAGTTAAAATTTAAAAACAGGCATGTGACCTAAAATGTGTAGAAAATGTGCTTTGGCTTGTGTCAAACAACGGAGGGAGTAATTTGTAGTTCTGCAAACGCAGGAAATTACTTCGACGTTTCAGCACAAATAAATGGTTTTCAAAAAAAACTAAAGAAAAAATACGAGAAAACAATGTACAAAAGAAAAATAAGTAATGTAAAGAACCCAAGCTCTAGGAGATAAGAGTACAAAGAAACAAGCCACACAATATTAAGTTATGGCAATTTACAGCACCATTAGTTAAGAAAATTCCTAAAAAAATGGGCCACAAATAACAAAGAAATTAAATACTAAAAAGTTAATTACAAATTGCCTATAACTTAGCAATACGTTTTCCAAAATAAAAATTTTTCACATTTAATGCTACTGGATTAATAAATGAACACATATTACAATCATATACTTATCACGAAACGTTCTGATTCTTTAAAAAAATTCAAACCTTTAGTAAAGTCTCATATACTTACACACTTTGTAATTGAACTGTGGCATAAAAATTGCACTAATCGAAAAAATCAGAGTCCAGAGTGCTAAAAGATTGACGAAAAACGTGAGGCAAAGAAAAGTTTTTCGAAAATTATCGATTTTCGCTGGCGAATATCTCGGAAACTATAACACATAGGAAGAAAACGAATATAGACATTTTTGTAGGAAATTTAATTATCTTTAATTTTGTAATGAATACTTTTTCGTACGACGCACATTTTCCGAGTTATAAGCGAGAAAACGAAAGAAGGGAGCTTCCCCTCGCCCTTCCCTCTGAAGCGGCAGGGGTAGGGGTAGGGACTTTTAGATGTTTATCTCCTAACTACCCCAACACATTCCTGAAGAGAAAAAATTTTCCCCCCTCCATGTCCTCTACAACCCCTTCGTTGACTGGACTAAATAGACAAATTATGAACTTGGTGCGTGATTTATCACCATTCTGTATTTTCAGAAAAAAGATTATTCAGTTTAAACAAAACTGGCACCCGAAAGAATGTAGCAATTGAGGAGTGGAAGTAACAAAGGGGCTAAGTGCCAATTTCTCGAAAAATGAAATATTCCCACAAAAAGGTTCTATATGCCATCGATTACATCCTATAAAACGGGTTAAGTGCTCAGACACAAAATTCTGGGAGAAAAGTAGGCTGAAAGTTGTGAATAAAATGTTTGTTGTTTGGGAATGATGGAGTTTTTAGTCAATTTCCCGAGTTAAAAGTTTTGGCACTTAACCCCTTTTTTACTTCTCCTCCCCAATTATGGATTATGAATTATAAGAAATTACAATGAATCATCTTTCTATCTAGATATTTATTTTAGTTGTTTGATTTTAATCAGTTACTATTTTAAACTTAAAAATAAAATAAAATTCTCATTTTACTTACGTTGCATTAAACTAACCAAAAAAAGGTCGAAATAATTTTAGTGATGATTTTCTAAGCTATTTTTCCATACTTTTTACATCATGAGCCAATGATTTCTGAGTGATTTCAAAGTGATCCTTTATGTTAAATTACCAAGAAAATCATTGATATTATTTTTGCAGAGTGATTTGATTTGATTTGATTTGATAGAGTAGAGTAAATAGAATTTTTATTTATACGAATGTTTGTTAACAATTGCAAAATGCTTACTTTTTGCACACTATTTTCTATCTTATCTTATCCGAACTTATCACATTCGAGACGCTACCTGCAGCAGCATAAAAAATTGAGGTGAATATTTGTAATTCGTTCAGATACTTGCCGTAATACTCGATAATGTTCAATAAGCAAATTATCTTAAGAGATTAGAGAATGCTAATTAGCGAATTCAGTTTTGTATTAAAACGCTTTAAAAGTGAGTTAACTTTATGACTCTTGACTTAAATAAATAGAGAGATTCAAGTTTTGTATTTTCCGCCTTAAAACCCTAGTGGTTCATGTCGCTATAGGCCTTTTCGGAAACTCGCTCGGAGCATAACCCGGTTAGAAATATGAGAAACAACGACTCTGTTTCCCGTGCATGTAAGAGTGAGAAAATAAATTAACCGAGCGAGTTTCTGAAAAGGCCTTATGTGTTAGCAAGTGGAGCAAACATTTTTTAATAATTTCGAAAAATTCTTCATAACACATATCTACTTTCTTGACTTTTTTTATCGCTGTCCGTTTCAATAACAAAGGTGATAAAAAAAAGATAAAAAAAGTGAAAACTGTTTATCTGAATAAAAACACGTCATCCCTTGAATAACTAAAAAAACAAGTATTACTTCTTCCAACCCTTAAAATCCTAGTTGTTTGTGTCGCCATCGATTTACAATTGAAGAAAATATTTTTGAGTAATTATAACATTTTTTTCTGACTTCCGTTACAACTGTCCATTTTAATAAAAACTGTGATATTAACATTTTTAAATGAAAAATCAAAACTCAAACAACGCTCAAACAATTTGCTCAAATGTGCTTGTGCAGACAAATTTGCACATTTAAATTAGATTCAGTGAAAAATTGATAATCCATTTTCACGCCCAATTATATTTGCACGAATTTATAGATAATCCTGCACTGTAGACACTTATAAAGCCCGTTGCGCACATTACGAGGGCAATACTGAAAATGTCTAGAATGCCATGTTTCTAAAAGCAAATAAAATTAATTTTTATTTGGCAGCCACTTTTTAATGATTTGCGAGTTAATTGTCGTTTAGCTTGTTCGATTTGCTCTAATAATTTTTTAATTATCATAATTTAAAGATTTTGTGTTCACCCAAAAATAAATTTGACTAGAGAACATTTCCGACCTATGATTATTTACGATTTTAAATCATCATAATTATTTTTCTTTCTGCGATATTATTTACACAAAACACACAAAATAACTGATATAAGATATAAGTATAGCGGTCACGTGAGTTTCGGAAAAATAATTTACCGTTTATCTACCCACTACGCACGCGTTAAGTTGGATTGTTGTTTACACGTTCAAACATTTGCGGCAAGCGCAAGCAAATTATCTGACCAGGCAGATTTTACACAAGCAAAATTTTTTAGCTTGTGCAAGCAAAAAAATTACGTTTTCATGTAACGACTTCCTTGGGCAAATTTGTGTGCACAAGCACATTTGCGCAAATTGTTTGAGCGTGAAAACGCACCATTATGGTCCATTTTCACGCTCAAGCAATTTGTGCAAATGTGCTTGTGCACACAAGGAAGTCGTTGCATGAAAACGTATTTTTTTGCTTGCACGAGCTAAAAAGATTGGCAAACTGCATGCATTTGCGCAAGCAAATTTGTATGCGCAAATGCTAGCACAAATCCATTTGCGCAAATGTGCTTGTGCAGACAAATTTGCACAAGGAAGTCGTTGCATGCAAGCGTAATTTTTTTGTATCACAAACTCTTTTAAACGGACACTAAATGGCGCACAAACACTTAACGACGAAGCTGTCGAACGACTGCGAAATTGCTTGAGCGTGAAAACGGACCATTAGGTCCAGTGTTTCATTCGGAGTTTAACTTTAAGCTTCGTTTTATTTCTACGGAAACAATTGTCTTTACAATTATTGCTATGGGAATAAAACGAAGCTTAAAGTTAAATTCTGAATAAAATACTGGGTCTTAAACAACCAGAGAGGTTCAGGATTCGCATTCCTGTCTTAAAATCAGAATATTTCGCCATCTGTTAGCAAAACTAATAAAGGTAGTGAAAACAGGACCATCTTGTGAATAACTAGAGAGATTGAAGTTATATATTTCCCGCCATAAAATTCTATTAGTTTGTGTTGCCATCTATTAGCGTTTGAGGAAAATATTTTTTAATAATTTTGTAAAGTTCCTAGAGTTCTTTCTTCTCATTTCACAGTGCCAGCTCTTAAACAAGTAGAGAAATAATTTGAAAAACTGTTTCTAAGACCATGCATATCCAAGCATCAATTCCTTAATACTTTTCAATTTACATTTTCTGCCCGCATAAAAAATAGAACTTTTTTGTTTCGCAGTTGTTTCAGTTTCTGTCAACTATTTCATACTTTCTTTGAAAGTAATTTAAAACAGAGCATGATTTATTGAGGTTTTACCACTGCTCTGTTAAAGAAGAAGCAAATATGGCAATTTTTAAATTTGAACAAAGATGTGTATAAAAATAAAGTAATGAGGGGGACGCTTCTGGTTACACTAAATGGATTTGGCGAACTTTTTATAAAAATTACATGAATTGTTACGGTCCGTTTTAGCTTTAACGATTTTATTTCAGGGAATGTTAAAATGTTGTCTTCATTTAATGGTCTATTTGAAAATAAACTTTAAAGTTCTGTTTTGGCTTCACTGATCGCTCTATTCTGAATTCAAACTCTCAGGGATACCTTTTTGTTTCCTTTCTCGTGCGTGTAGATTGGTTAATTTCGGTTTTGGAAACGTGTTGGCGTTTGTTTGTTGATTCGAAAATAAAAATTAATATTAAAATCGCCATCTTGGTGTTCGTGACATTCCTGAATGTAGGTCATTTTCGTTTGCTGTAGAAGCTAATTTATGTGATTCGTGTAGAATTCGACCACCTAACAGTCAATAGGGATTTTATACACTCAAGAAATTTGATTGGAATATCGCCAAGGCTTAATTAGCAGATAAAACTCACGTGACGAGCTCCAGCTTCAATCACACAAACAAACGGATGTGTCACAGGTTTTAATAGGCCCTTATTTTTAAACAAGGGGTAAGTCTTCCGATTCAACTTTGAATTTGTCAAACTTATCGTCACGTTTCTTCCTTTAGCACGTTGTACGGGGCAGTTTCACGTTGTACGGAGCAGTTTTACGTTTTACGGAGTAGTTTCACGTCATACGGAGCAATTTCACGTTATACGAGGCAAATTCACGTTATGCGAGGCAAATTGTAGCAGGTGATAGGCAGTAAACAGAAAAGCCGTACGAGAGTCATCTAGTTCTACTACCATCAAACACCGCAAAAGTTCGGACGTGCATGTAGGATCAAAGCCCTCTCTCTAGACTTCGATGTAAATGTCGTGATTCATGGCATCAGACGACCGAACTTAACGTCGAGCGGTATCGTACAGTTTTCATTCCTTACTTCGGTTAATCTTCAATTACGCTGCATAATAGTTAAGTAGTTAAGGGCTTGAAAATCTTGTAATTGTATAATTCAAGTCACGGTTCCTTAAGAACATGTCATAATTTGCATAAAGAAAATTAATAACTGCCTCCTACTGTCAAACTGACAGGTGCTTATAACTTGTACATCACCTTTGTAAACCAAATAGGACATCCTTGCCGGTGTTTGCGTGTTACACTTGCAAAAAAAATAGGCAAATACCTACTTAAAATAGTGTAAAAATAGACCCTTAGGCGCGAAAAAATATACAGGGAGAGAAAAAAGTAACGAAACACGCTCATAATTTTTTTATTATTATTATAATTATTATTTATTACTATTATTTTATTATTTTTATTATAAAAAAATTCCCATAAAAGTTGCTAGGTAAGATATGTTCTTCAGGTCAGTTAACTTTAATTTATCTTACGTCATCACGTCTAAGTACTACAACATTCAACTTCAATTTTTTAAATAGTCAACTATAATTTTTTACATATTTCTTAAATTTTTCTTTTTTAAGCAAATTTATGACATTATGGTCATTTTCCAAATTTTGTCAAAATTTTCTTTTTTAATTTCTAACAGACTTTTGATCAATATTGGTCAAGTGTAGAAACTTGAAAATTTTCCTCAATAGATAATAAACGTCTAATGCCGCATATCTCAACTACGAGCCCTAACAACTATGTATTCGGACAACAAATAAATTCTGAAAGTCATATTTAGAGGTGCAAAACTTGCAGCAAGTACATTTTATTTTTTAATTATGTATATACAGGGTGTTTAAAAAAACGTTCGGATACTGTAACCATGAATAGTACTCATCAAGAGCAACAAAAAAGCCTTAGTAAGTATAGGTCCGCAAATAATTTTTTTCAAGGATAGAGTTGATTTTATATTGATGTTAACAAATTACATTATTATGAAGAAGCAAACAGTAAACGTGTGCTTATTTGGACAAAAAATATTTAGAGAAAATGTTCTACATGTCCACCTCCCGCTTGCACACAGACTTCAAATCTTCGACGAAAAGAAGCTCTTATTCTTTCGAATAGTCTTGATTTTCTTGAATGGTTTGGCAGTTATGTTCTATTCGCTGCTGCAGCTCATTTACGTTATTAGCGGGTCTCGAATACACCAGAGATTTTAAATATCCCCAAATGCAAAAATCAAGTGGGTTTAATTCAGGAGATCTAGGTTGCCACGGCACTGGGCCTCCTCTTCCTATCCAGTTATTGTTGTACGTTGCATTTAAGAAATTTCTTACAACGATAGCGAAATGTGGGGGAGCCCCATCATGTAAAAACCAAAGTGGAAATTATTTAATTAAAACACTTATACTTTGTTATTCCACTAATTTTAATAAGTCGTGACTAGTTTCGACATAACATTATCATTTTCAAACTAACTATAATATACGTTTACTTTTGCTTAAATATTAAGGGTATGTCATAAATAGCGGCTTATTCTAAGTAGCACAGATGGCGAGGAGAGGCGGATATATCAGGTCAAGTTGTTCGTTCAGTACGGAGAATTCGGGGTTTTGATTTGCTTTTTGAATTTCTAAAGATTCTAGTAGATTAAGTGTATATCCTTTGTTACATTTATATAATACATCAATTTTATCTGAGTAGGTGTGATTATTGTCAAGAAGATGCTTTGCAAAGGTGGAATCTGTTTTATTATTTCCACAAAGTAACGGCCGCCAGTATTAATTTCCTAAAAACCAAAGATTAACTCTAGCAATCAGAGGAATGTCTTCTAATAATGGAGGTAAAGTATTATTTAAAAAGTCAAGATAAACTTCGCCATTTAAACGATTTGGTAAAAACACTGGTCCTATCAAGCGGTCTGCCAAAACACCTAGCCAAACATTCAAAGAAAACCGGTGTTGATGCCTTTTCTCAATAACAACGTGAGGATTTTCATCTCCCCAAACATGATCATTGTGGAAGTTCATAATCCCGTTGTTTGTAAAAATACTCTCATCAGTAAATAAAATACCAACAACAAAATTTTCATTTTCTGCAAGTTTTCTTTACAAAAAGTTAATCTGGAATCTAAATCGGGGACTAGAAGAGCTTGCACCCGTTGAATGTGATACGGATAAAGTTGCTGTTCTCGCAAAATCCTCCAAACTAAAGAAGTATTCATATTTAGTTCTCTTGCTATTGTTCTGGTGTTAACATTCGGATTTTCGTCTACTCTTCTTAAAATGTCAACTTCAGTTTCAGGAGTAGTTACTGATCTTGGTCGTCCGGCATCAGGTTTAGTAATATTGAATGAAACGTTCACATAATCGTCGATGTAGATTACAAAATAATTTATCGGATGGAATTCTGCGATTAGGAAATGCTTCAGCGTATAATCGCCGTGCCTCATAAGCGTTGCCATTAGCCATGCCGTACATAAAGTGCATATCAGCCATCTCTATATTTGTATAAAATGCCATTATTTTTACAGAATCGAATTCCAAAAACACCGCCACAAGACTAATGACAGATAATAAAGAAACATACACAGAACATAACAACGACTTACATTTGTTTTTATTTTTCTTGAAAAACGTGATTGAAGCCACCTAGATCTCCTAATTTAATCCCATTAGACTTCTGCATTTGGGGATATTTAAAATCTCTGGTGTAATCAAGACCCGTTAATAACGTAAATAAGCTGCAGCAGCGAATAGAACATAACTGCTAAACCTTTCGACAAAATCAAGGATTATTCGAAAGAATAATAGCTTCTTTTCTACGAAGCGAGAGAGGTGGACATTTACTTTAATTATTTTTTGTGTCTAGATAATCACATGTTTACTGTTTGCTTCTTCATAATAATGTAATTTGTTAACATCAATATAAAATCAACTCTATCCTTGAAAAAAATTATTTGCGGAACTATACTTACTAAGACTTTTTTGTTGCTCTTGATGAGTACTACTCATGGTTACAGTATCCGAACGTTTTTTTAAACACCCTGTATAATTACAAACTTACACAGACATATTATGTAACTTTAAACTAACTCATGGATCTCAAAAGAATAAACTACAACAAATAAATAAAGACTAGAAAAACATTTGGCAACTAATTAATCGGACAAACGCTGTTTAATAGCGAGTTACATCCCCTTTTGCTTTAATTACAGCACGTATCCGTGCTGGCATAGTTCTTGTAAGTGACATGCAATGGTCCGGTGTAAATTCTTTCCAAATTGTTGTAAGTGTTTCACGTAATTCCGGTAGAGTTCTTTCTGGATTGTTTCTCAACATAGTTTTCATTGTATGCCATAAAGTTTCGATGACATTGAGGTCCGGACTGCTAGAGGCCAAAACTTCTATACCATTTTTTCGTGGTTTTTGCTGTACGGCAGGCAGCTCCATCTTGTTGGAAAATAAAATGTCCGTCCGGGTGCAGTTTCTCAATACTAGGTACGAGGCTATTTTCGAGAATTCGTTGATAGTATGCGGCGTTAACGGTTCCTTCAATAAACTCAAAGTTTCCTAAACTATTAACAGACATACAGCCCCAAAGCATCAGGCCTTTCGGAAACTTAACTGTTCTTTTAAGACTTTTAAGTCTTTGTGAAATTCCTCACTTTTAGATCTGATAACTCTCTTTCTGAAATCGCCGACATATACATCAAATTTCGATTCGTCGCTAAAAATTACTCTCGACCAATCTTCCTCCGTCCAAGAAAGCTTTGCCTTTGCCCATGTTAATCTATTTTTCTCTTGTTTTACGGTTAATAGTGGTTTTTCCTTAGCCTAAAGTAAATGTATCTCTTCATTATTTACATGACGTTACAGTATTATAGAAGTTACCTCATAGAGACTCAACCCAGACTGATGGATCCATTTCCGGCAATATTCTCGTGACAACTTCATTCCAACGCACTGTCACCTCACGCAATGTATTTCTTCGTCCAGCTTTACAGATTTTTTGTCGATCTTCCAATCCTACCATCATCAAAATTTCTGTTTTTTCCCTTTTCGTATAATGCATCACACCCTCTAATGCGATTAAGGCCCAATTACAAAATTAACTTTAAGCCAAAGTTAAAAAATAAAGAATATTGAAATGATTTAGAGTGGCATTGTATAATTGGACCTAAATATCAATTTATTAATATCTAAGATGACCAGATTCAATGAATGTTCTTGAAGGTTTTCTCGAAAATTTGCTTAAAGAATCTACTTCAAATTTGATTACGTCACAAATAAAAGAACTTGCTGATTTCGACAGGATAAAAAAAATATACGTTGTGTAAGATAATTTTTTTTTGTGTTAAACATAACAAACATGAATATAACATAACATAAACTCATAACAATGTCAGAGAACGGAGGTATAATAAACATTCACTCACCCTTCGGTTAGATCTCTCTTTCCCTGCTTCTTTTCTCTCATTCTCGACCACTGCGGAGCTGAGGGTAAACGTCTTAACATCTGGGCTTCGCTTTTCGATTCGATAAGGATGTCATGCAAAATTACATATAACCATTTACGAGCATCTACTCAAGACTATAGCACTTATTTACTCACCGGGGCCCTCTCCTGGCCCCGCCCCCTCCAGCGGCGACTCTAGACGCAGTAGCTCCCTGTTGGGACAGGAACTCACGGAGAAGGTGTCCTCGAATGTCCATCTTCGTCCTTCGCATGCAAGAAGACGAACCCCAGGTGGATATTAGCATACCTTGGCTTCTGAGCGTACGTTCTCAGAACCATTGGTGCCATTGACTTCCACAGTGCTTGCTACATTGGTCACAGTCCAGACAACACCAAGTCATGACCGTTCTTGGAAAGCACAATGCATTTCACCTGGTCAGGTATACAGCTAGCAGTTTTTCCGGCATTTACTACTCACGCCTCTGCAGCCGGCGGATATGGTTAAATGCCGAGGCAGGTGGAGTGATCCCCTACTCTCTCCGACTACCGGCGAATAAAGGGCGATCACCCTTATGGTAGAATGCCCAATCTGTTGCCCTATGTCCGAGTGATCAGCGGACACCGCCAGATTGGCACCTTACTCTACCTCAGAGTATCATCTATCATCAGCAAGCTTCAACTTCAATTCTTGCACAACTCTTTCATCACACATCATTGCAATTCATTACATACACTCGCGAGCCCGTCTGCCTAATTAGGGCAACATTTACCACATGTTTACCCCGCTGCATCTACCCGGAGACTGCCTGCTATCTTTTCTCCATCCCTCTGCCTGAGACGTACCCCGTATCATATTCAAACCATAAGATAAAATAAATAAACGTGCTCGTGTTTTACGGATACATCGAGAATACGTAAACTTTCTTAAATTCTAAAAAAAAATTGTACAAATCTGTCAAAAAGCGATCGAAAGATGTCGCTACTAAAATGTTCATTAAATTCTAAACTTGATAACGACAACAGTTGCTATTTAAATATATAATTGAGGTTATGTTGAGTTGCGCTTAGACATGATATCGTAATGTAAATTAAAGTTAACTAATATAAGGAGCACATTTTATCTTCCAGCTTTTCCTTAGGTACCCAACAATAAAAACGTTACAGCCATATTTCGTTACTTTTTTCTCACACTGTATTTCTCATTCTAATTAAAATTATAATCTAAATGTTTAAAAGTTAATTGCCTATGTTTTTTTTTCTGAAATAGGCAACTGCTTAAAGATTCGGGATTCATTGATCACAGAATAATACTCAGAAGGTATTGATTTATCAATTTAACATTTATAGGGAACACGTTACTTTTAACGCTCAGTGTATATAAAGAATTCTTTTTTTGATAATGCAAATGGTATATTGAAAAGAAGCATGTACTTTGCTTCAAAAAATAATTCAATCTTTGCGGTGTCTAAAACGTTTGATTACCCCAACAGAAATTAACATTTTTATGAAGGTCTAACAGATTCAAAATTATTACTTCTTTTCCTCCGCTTTATCTAATTGGATAACAGGCAATAAATTATCGTCGCAAGCTCCCATAAAAGAAGAATCATTAACGAAAACAAATCCCATTTAGCGATCGTCAAACAATGTCGACCGATGGTCATAATTAATTAACTCCTTCGACTTTGTACCTCGTACATAATGCACGAACGAATGAACGCATGAGCACCTGTACAATTCTATTGTGATTTTACCGGAGGGACAGGCCGAGTACGGAGTGGTTCGTGACTGCGCTAGAATAGGGGGGGGGGCCCGGAACGACAAACTGAAATGAATTTCAGTTTACTGCGAGACAGGGAGTGTGTAAACGTCTCTGGATCGAAACGTCCCTGAAAATACGCGCGGAGATCGCGCGCTACATACGTAAAATCAAATCAATCCAAGTTCTGTAAAAATATACAACTTGCAGAAATGAGACTGTTATTAAAGCAAAACAGCAAAGTTAGTTAATTGTATTATATAGATAATAATTTTAGACCAAATATTATTATTCAAGTTTAGTTTGCTAGTGATGGAGATGTTGATAGTACCTACTAATGGATTGTGTTGTGCTTGTTAGTTTGTTTTGAAGACTAAAGTTACTTTACAACAATGGTGGATAACACTTCTATAATTGAAGGAAGCGTCAAGTTCAGGGATGGCAAAAAGGTATATGATTAAATCCAGGGTGCGATTATGTGCGCCGCTTCTGTTTAGCCCCGTCCATCAGATATCAGATAACGTGCTCCCCGAAACTAGTTAAAAGCGAGCAGTAAACTGTTCCCTAATGAATTTAATTAAAGTAACTTTGACGGAACCGCTCGAATTAATTAGCGGAACACGCGAATTTTTTGCGCGCACCAGGAAAAGGGAGCCCGGATTTTTTTGTCCTGGATTTTCTTTTATTTAGACTTTCCCCTGCTCGCTCTGAATATTGAAAACGTCGCGTCGTTTCGGACGAAGGCGGATTTCTAATCTGTTTTCGTCATCTTGAGTGCTTTATTTGCGATTTGCGCGAACGTTCGCGATAAAGAAGTACTTGGAAGCGAATGATGTAAAGTTGTGAAGGTGGAAACGCATTCTTAACAAGTCACGTAAGTTCACGTTATATCACGACGCATTACAATTCTCTGTCAAATTTGGAAAAAAGAGGCGCAAAATACTTGGTCCCTATTGAGACGGGAACTTTGCGAGGTAATAGGGGTTGTGTCCCCTTAGGGTTATGGGAACAAATGCGTTGTTTCGCCCTTTCAAAGTTCACTGGCACTAAATTGGATTAGTTTTTCTCCTTCATTCACAAAAAACGATGATTTAAATGTGTTTCATTAAAATTAATTACACACCAAAAGTTTATACAATACTGAAAACTTCAAACAAAATGTATTATTCGTAAAATTTGTATCATGCGCAGTAAAAGTTACATAAACTTGTTGTAATAAATCCTTGATGTGAATGACAACATCGGTGCAGCGAAATGCCATACAATGTTCTGCGAACACTAACAACGTTGTTGAATATTTACGACTTCGTTTCCTTTTCATAAAATTGAAGAATTCATACGCTGAAACAATGTTTGTGAACATTTGAAAGCTTTTTATGATTCAAATTACTGTGTTTCAATTGAAGGTATTAATGTTGTTGTGTAAGATACTATTTTTTATATCACCATTTTGACATGCAAAATCTGCATGAAAATACGATCAAAGAAATATTAGTGACGAAATTAATTTAAGTTTAGAAATGTGCCTTAAGTCACTATAAAGAATTTTCTCCACGTAGAGGTTATATTCAGCTTTAATTAAGAAATGGTGGTGTTTGCGAGTTCGATGAAATAGATTTGAAAATTGAACTTTTTTCGAAACTTCTAGTCATCGTTTGTTACACGATTTTTAAATAAATATACAAGGTGATTCAAAAATGGCGCCTAAACTCTCCAGTACGTTATTCTAAATACATAAGAGAGTACATGAAAATATTAAAAAAAAATTTAAATACAATTTTTTTTAGTTATGAGGAATAATATACAGTGAGAGTGTAAAGTTTGGAATAATCAGTATAAAGCGTAAATTATTGACTTTTAAGAAAGTTCCAAAAACAGGTCAATTTTTGATTGAAATTGCGCGTTCTTTGGCATTGCGCCTGAATGTACAGAGTGTCACAGATAAGAGTGATGACGTCACTGACATTTTTTTTAAATGACAACCCCAAGTTTGAGTTGATATTACGATAGCCCCTGTGACTGTCAAAACGATGCTATACAAATTTTGACCCCTTTCATAACAAAATTTTTGAGAAAATTGATAATGAAAACTGAAAAGCAGAGTTTTAATTTAAAGTTCCTAAATGCATTTCAATTAAAAAATAGGTAAACTTAGGATATAAAACATCGTAAATGAATAAAATTATATCAAATTAAATGTTTAAAATGTCCGTCAGCTTCTTCAGGATCTCCAGTTGAAAATAATCTCAATAAGTGGCGATAGATATTTCACTCAAATCTCTATCGCGTACCGCGGTGATGAAAAATCACTGAGCAGTGAATCCAGCTATACATAAAAATTAAATTACAAAATTAATCTAGTACAAGAACTAAATGACGATGACCCCGATCGACAAATAGACAAAATTGTAAGTATTGGGCACAAAATAATCCGCACTGGCTCCAAGAACATAAAACACAATATCCCCAGAAACTCAACGTGTGGGCGGGAATTGTCGCTGGCAGGGTTATAGGGCCACATTTCTTTAATGAAACATTGTAACAGGGCCGCTGTATCTAGAATTTCTACAAATCGAATTAGTTCCTGTTTTGGCTGCTATTTTTCCAAATCCAGATGATCCCGACATTCCCACCGATACATTGTGGTATCAGCAGGATGTAGCATCACCACATTATGCAAGATCCGTGCGAGACTACTTAATCAATGTGTTTCCCAATTGGTAGATTGGAAGACGAGGTCCAGTGGAATGGCCTACCAGATCTTCCAATCTGACATCGTTAGATTTTTTCCTCTGGGGATTTGTTGTACAAAGAAAAGCCCAATAATTGAGATCAATGATCAAATTACAAAAACAATTAGAGCTATACAGCCCGAAACTATTCGCAATGTTCTGCAAGAGTTTCAAGCTAGACTGGCATATTGCCAAGAAGTTGATGGCAGACATTTTGAACATTTAATTTGATATAATTTGATTCATTTACGATGTTTTATATCATAAGTTTACTTACTTTTTAATTGAAATGCATTTAAGAACTTCAAAATTAAAACTCTGCTTTTTAGTTTTCATTATTAATTTTCTTATGAAAGAGATCAAAATTTTTATAGCATTGTTTTGACAGTCACGGAAATATCAATTTAAACTTGGGGTTGTCATTTTAAAAAAATGTCAGTGACGTCATTACTCTTATCTGTGACACTTCAAGTCAATAATTTACGCTTTATACTGATTATTCTAAACTTTACATTCTCACTGTATGTAAGTTTAATTTTTATACATATAAGTTCATATTTACTTAATAAGTTTCTTCTGCAATTCTGTAATGGTACAAGTAATAAATGCAAAAAAATTTATGTAGAAGTTCTTTATTCAGGTTTTTTTTTGTGAATTCTAAGAAATTGCAGTGAAGTTTTGACTTATATTTTGTAAAATTTGAAGATGAAGAGAGATTAGGCGCCAGTCACTTTTGAATCATCCTGCATTTAAACACTTAACTTGTACGTCGAGAAAATTCTTTAGAGTTACTTATGGTACACTTTGAAACTTAAACTGTACCTATTCTGTAGAATTCTTGCACACATGCCCAATACGTTGTTTCTATTACAGATTCTAGAAATTACAAAACTCGTTTCAAATCAATGCATTCGTAATATTTTTAATACACCGTGAATGAATAGAAATTGCTGGCGAAACTTGTTCTTCAATTAATTAATTTAATGCAGAGGAAAAGTTAACAATGTACAGATTATGTAACTGCTTAAAACTATTTATTCAAGAAGTCATTTTTCCCCGATTATATTTTGCTCGTTTACAAAAAATTCCAAAATTAATATTCTAAAATTCCGTTCATATATTTTTTTTTGTTTATGTTGTACATTGTCAATTGAGATATTGAAAATTTTTTTAAGCAGAGTTGGGGAAAGCGTATAAAAGCGTATGCGTTTAAAACTCCACAGTAAGCAAAGTAAACAAAGGTTATTTTTTTGAAAATATTCTAATGAATTCTATAATGTTTTTAGATGGCCGAAAAAAGAAAGTTATTGTTCGAAATTATGACGCCAAAGGAAAAAATGTAAAACTTAAGTTTATGGCAAATAATTACCCATTTAATTTTTGTTTGAAATTTTTTTTGTAAAGAAAGACGCTACCTAATTATTTTTCGTAATACAAGCATTCTAAATACTTATTCCGATAATGATGAACTTCTGCCAGAATCTGAGCTTACATCTCTAAAAACTTCTCGCAAAAAATCAATTGCCCTATCCCTATATAATAGGGGGCTCGAGAACTTCAGCACCACAATTCCTTCAATGCGGTGGTTTATCTGAATTTTTTTGTCTCCTATGTCGTAGCCCCCAATAACAGTATCGTCGTTTAGACAAATCGTGTCGTAACTCTCTATCAAAATCAACACTTCGTTACGAAATTTTCTTAACTTTCCCATCACAACATTATTAGCGTTATTAATAAATGTAACTTCAACAGTTATTTCATGTATTCCAAACATCTTTCGTCCTCTTCTATCCAATTGGAACTGGATAAAATTTTGTAAAATGTTTTCCATTATAAAGTACAGTACTAATATATACAAAAAGTTTTTTTGGTAAAAATTCAATAATTTTTTCAAAATTAAAAAAATATCACGTTTAACATGTGGATGACCTTGAAAGAGAAACGAACATAACACTCTTTTAAAATTTGCATTTATATTTCTTCTTTATTTGAAATGATTTACAGGCAGGCTCGGATAATACATAAGTAGATTTTCTCGAAATATTTCTTATAAAATCCCATGACATTTTTATACGACCGTTCAGAGAAAAAAATACTCTTATCAGTTTCATCAAGGAGAAATACAGGTTGCAATATAACTCATATGATTTCTATCTTCAAGTGTCTTCAGTTTTTTTTTTTTTTAATTAGAACGGGGTATTTTTTATGACAGATTTTAATAGACATTTAGGTAATAGGTTATAAAAATTTCGAGAAAAATGCAAGAAGCTGCTAGGTCGTGTTATGGTAATTCACATTCGGTATTTTTAAATTAAATTTAAAATAATTTTCTCATTTTAAGAGATACAGCGAAGTCTTTAAGAAAAGTTGCATTGGATGTTAGAGTCTGCAATCCTCAGAACTTCTAAAGATCTTCAATTGTTTCGAAGCGCCCATGTCTTTTTTAGTTTTTTTTGAAATAGCATCTGCATTTGCCTTTGTGAAAAGCTTATCTCCATAAATGACAAAAATTTTGGTAAAAATGGCGACAGGCCATAAACGTCACGCCAAATGTTTACATACATAATCTTTGCTTTTCTTACAAATTATGATCACGTTAACTTTTCGAACTAAAAGTCTTTCAAATGGTGCTTGTTAGTGTCATATTATAGTCTCTGCTATGTTGAATCAAACAAACTAAAGATACGGATAGACTGGTGAGTTACTTGCGACAAATTTCGCGCAAGTTACTTCCATGTCTGTTTACACTATTATGGCCGTATGCATCGAACGATTTAACTCAGCTTAACTTTACGCGTTACTTAGAATATGACTTACACAATGTTATGAAACTTCAAATGTCACAACATAAACGTCACTCAAATTTAAGCTCGATTAAAGTGTTTGGTGCATATGGCCCTTAGCAATAATTGTCGCAATTATCTGTCGGGCAAGTCCAGTGAGTAAAGTAATAAATCGGGAATCTACAATTATGCGTGTTTCGACTGGCAAGAAAGAATCTAGCACGAGATCTTTCAGACATTCCAGCGAGTCGATTCGCAACCCTATTTATATTAGCGACATCAGTGTCGGACAGTAACTCATGCAAGTTTTCTCACATGTCTATCCGCACCTTTAGAATTATTAAACCAAAAGTTGGTTATTTGCTGTATGAAGATTTTAATAATTCAATAATAACTCAAAGATAATTGTTTTATAATTAATTTCATTATAATTTTTAAAACGAGACACTTTCTTCGTTTTCTAGTAATTTTAATTTGTTTGATTCGAAAATGCAAAACAACGTATAGAGACAGTGACAATCACTCTCTGATAAATTTTTAGCTTAAATGCCAATACTATTATTGTTTGTTAAAAAAGTTCGGTATGTTATGTATTTTGCTTGAGTTCATGACCTACCACAACGCATTTTTTTTGCATTTTTCTAGAAACTTTTGTTATCTACCCTGAGAAAAAAGAATCTTATAGAGAAGAAATTTGTATCTTTGCATTTTGCATTTCAGTGGAATAAATATTATAAAAAGGCTACTTATTCACATGAAAATAATATTTTATTCCGAAAGAAAATATTTTATTCCAAAAGAAATATATCTTTGCTACTATTGAAAAAACAGTTTCTTTAAATTATATTCATATTCATTAACTACAAAGAATTATTTTTTCTCAGTGTATGGCAGTAAACTTTTTATAAAGGTAAACACAGATTTTAAATATCCATTTTAATTATTATCGATGGCCTTATGCAATAACACCCATTCATGAAAATGTTTGTTATCAAATATTGGTTTGTAATAAAATTCGTACAAGCTTGAACGAACAATTTTTAATTTGTTTATTTTAAAATCCTTTTTTGGCACCTCGTCAATTTTTTTCTCCGTTAATATACACATAGCATTACTCGAGTATGTTAAACGTTCCGCATGAAATCGAAGTTGGATCAAATTAGAAACTATATTTTTTTAAACTAAATTAAGTCACACTTAAAAATTGTTGCTAACTGCAAGCTACAAAATCTGTTGTGTACACTGAGAAAAATTAAATAGTTAAGTCAACAACTTCTTGAATGTCAACATTTTGTGCGTTGACTTAAATAAAATTTACTTGTTTCAACAGTAATATTCTTACTAAACATCTTGGAAATTATTGAAATAACACCACGAAAATGTTATTACATTTGACTGAACGATGTAAATGTTTTGCCTTCAAATGAAAGTGTTTCAAATGTTAAATCAAAAAGTTTAAATTTCAAAATGATCGTAAAGTGCTGTTGCCTTTATGTGTCTATTTTGATTTTTTATTTAACGGTATAAATGTTAAGTCTACTAAAAGCGAGGATTAACTCCCATATTAATAAGACGTCATACATTTAGTCATGAAACATTAGAATCATATACGAATTTACGTGTTATGCTTGCAGAAGTAAACAGTAAATAGTTGTTGAAAATCTTGCTATCGAGTTCCAGATGGCGCTTGCTAAAATTTCACGTATATTTACTGCTTATCCCAGCATAAGTAGCTTTGTTGTTCGACATCGTTTCTTAAATGGATAAGTCATTCATATTTCGAATGTATCCGACTTTATAAAATTCGTTGAGAGGTTTATTCAGCTCTCTTCTTGCACCTTCTTCTTCTTCTTCTTCTTCTCACCTTGAAGGGTTACCTTACTTTGGCAGTATCGCAAAGAGGTGAACATTTAATTGAAGGTTTCCCGAAATGACAGTCTAGATTGAATTGACTTTACGCTTTTATTAACCGTACTGAAAAGTTATTTTAAGTAAATATCAAACATATAATTTTAATTCCCTAACCGCGTTCAGACAAATAAAATATTTAGCAATTTTAACAAGTTCTTGTATCAATCTTCTTGTGCATTAAAGCAACAAGAAGGATGTCTTCATTGTATGCTTGCCTTAAACAAAATATTGAGTTGATTCAATCTAAAATATTTAACATTTTTTGACTGTTGGTTCAATGACCACGC
Source organism: Dorcus parallelipipedus (assembly GCA_958336345.1). Taxonomy (NCBI): domain Eukaryota; kingdom Metazoa; phylum Arthropoda; class Insecta; order Coleoptera; family Lucanidae; genus Dorcus; species Dorcus parallelipipedus. The sequence continues at coordinate 40,598,498 of OY284478.1, forward strand.
GTGACTGCTAATAGGTAAACGAAAAGTATTGTTACCTGAACGTGTCTGTTGCTTGACTGAACAGTTTATTTTTCTCAGTGTATGTGTGTCACAACTTATCCAAATTAGTGCAAACTATTTCTTCTTTTTCTTTGACCGTGACTATGTATATGATTTATTTTTTACTTTTTCTTGAAGAAGGTGCCTTCTTCAAGAAAAGGCAAATCATATCCAAATTAGTTTTAAAAATAATTAAATTAAATCGACACCAACGTCAATTACTAGTGAAAGCACTGAGATAACTCTGTTATTTTTATAATCCGTGAACAAAACGTAAAAAAAGAAGCAAGAAAAATTTAAAACAAAAACAGCGAAATAAAGCTCGTGACATAAAATAACAGGATGGCTAACGCCTTGGCTTGAAATCTGATATTTTTAAGAATTTTAAAGAATTGTGATACTACAAGTTACGAGCCGCCTGTGGCCACCCAATACGAATCAGCATTTTGCAGCGCGCCTAATTCAAATAGGGCATTAAAAGGTAGCACTTACATAGGTCGGTGCTTACGTGACTTTGAAATTCACACAAGAAACGTTCCCTCCGGTTCATTTTCCTCCTCCTTGGATGTATTAATGCAGGAAATACGTTCTCACGGTTTTTATGTTGCCTACAGCAGACATACAAATCTTACTACCTTGTCGTTTGAAGCACACTAACACTAAGTATGTGTGTATGAGAAACAATATAATCACTAGTCCACACTTGTATACTGCTTGCCAAAAGTAATTGACCGAAAAAGCAATAAAACTGTGCGAAACTAAATCTTATTGAAATATATCAAAAGACCACAGCTCAATTTTGGCGCTTTAAAACTTTAGGCATTCGGTACACCTATGTACTATCGGCGTAACTAGTAATGTCATAGGGACAATAGCTATATAATAGAATATAATAATATAAGGAACAGCCTATCTTCTTTAAAGTTAACGCAACAAGAACGGACCACAATAAATGTAACACCTGCAGAACTTAAATTTTATGACACGCAAATACAATGATTATCCGAAAAGAGTTTCGGCGTTGTTATTAAGCTGGGATCACTTATGTCATCACTCACTTTAGGAAATTGTTAGTAATAGAAAACAGTTGTTTGATATTGGAAACGAACTGGGAAGAGCATTAGGTCAAAGAGATTCGTCTGTTGCTAAAAGGGCATATATTTGTGGTCTAGCAGCATCCGGAACATCAATACGTAATATAGCAGAACAAGTTGGTTTATCTGCAAGTATACCGGGTGTCCCAAAACCCTCATTTGAGACTGAAACAGTATTTAGAGAGGCGCAAAAGAAACAACTTTTTTCAATACTTCTTTTTTCCTAAAGTCAATAGTAAAGGAATTATAAGCTCTGAAAGAGGTTGGAAAATATTGTTCTTTTGGCAATATCTTCTGGATCCTTAAAGTTATGAAACTAACATTTTAAATTCAGGTATAAGGCATCTAACTACGTATTTACAACGTATTTGTTAGATCCTCCCTCCTTTTTAAATGGTAGTTTTAAGGGGTGACTTTTCAGTATTTTATTCCTAACATTTTATTATTAAATTTTTAGTTTTTAATCGAATGATAAAAAAATAAATTAAACATAAGAACACTATAAGAACAATACAATTTATTCAACATCATAGGACTGCCGGTTTAGCAGGAAGTGATATTAAGTTTCTTATTTTAATTACCGTGAAAAAGTCGGCATCAAACGGAAAACATTTTTATTTTAGATTTTCCAAAAAATTAACTTTGTTAATGGATTACTTTTAAAAAAATCCTGTAAAAGTTGTTTTACAGTTGCCTAAATGAGAAAATTTTTCTTGATTTGAACATGTAAACCGAGATGTAAACTAAACAAAGAAAAAATTCCTCAAATGAAAGTAATTCATTAGTACAAAGTAGATTAGAATTTTTAGAAACTATTTATACAGGGTGTATACCGAGTGTCCACCGAGTGCCGCGGTCTTCTCTACCGTCTACAGTATATAAGAATCAAAAATTCAAACGTAGTAAAATGTAACTCGGTCAGCTCTAGTTTATAAAATTATTTTTGGCTATACAGAGTGTTCAGTAACAGAGAGCCATACCGAAGTTATATTTTTTTAAATGGAACACGCAGTATATTTTTACATATTTCGAAAGTACGCATGAGGAATAGATATTAACCAAAAATAAGTTATACTTAAGAGTTTGTAAGAAATTGATGTATTATGAGCGCTTATATCTTGGTTATTTATTAACATTTCGTTTGTAGGTAGTTAATGCAATATCTTATCTACAGAAATATCAGAACAGCGTCGGTTTATCAGTTATTATGTGTACAGGGTGTAAAGTTTTGCAAAAGATAATTTTTCTCAAAATTTTTAAATGAAACGCTCAGTATATCTGAACCCTCGTGAAATACTGGTTTAATAAGCTTTCATAAAACGCCAAATGTATTTGTTTAAAAAAAGCGTAAGTGCTGCAGGTGTTACATTTGTTGCGGTCCGATCTTGTTGCGTAAACTTTAAAGAAGATGGGCTGTTCCTTATAAGCTATTTTCCCCATGACATTATTAGTTACGCCGATAGTACATATAAAGTATGAATCATACTCAACTTTATTGGGGCCCAACTATAAATAATTTTCCATTATTAATCAATTTTTTTTGCTCGTGACTGTACTTGTTCGGTGATTTCCAACTTTTTGAGCACGTACACTAGCGGACAATAGAATCCGTGCACGTCATGTAAACGTTACTTTAATTATTTTGACGTTTACACATATCCAAAATGTAACTAGTAATTCTGACATTTAATACTAATTTTATTATTTGTGTTGTCCGTTTATTTGACATCCGCACTGTCAAACTGATAACATGTTGGCATCACTGCACACTTGTGACATTTCCTGTTTTATTTAACAGTATTTTAAATTTATTCATAATAATTTTATACATTTTAAAGAAGCATCGTTAATTTTAAGTACAAACAAATATTTTCTAACGTTATTTATACGCCGTACCATACCTAATCGGGCTTTTATCCACTGACATGTTGGTACCTGAATCACAGTATAAGAAAATAACCAGTAGGGACACTTAAACGTCAGTGTCAAAAAAAACGTCATTCTGTTTGATACCATTATGCAAATGTAATGTAATTTGCAAATCAGTAGGTTTCAAGCAAAATAGCAAATGGGACAGTTATACTCAGGTGTCCCTACTGGTAGATTCTTATACTGTGCCTGAATGAACAAGTATACTCAAAATAATTAATTTTTTTCAAATTGTGACACTGACAGTGCGGATGTCAAGAAAACGGACAATATTTCGCTCAAAAAGTAAGAGTAGATTGGTGAAGGTGAAGTTAGGACGGAAAGAAGAGTTTCTGCTAAATTTGAGTTCTTTAAGTTTAACATTTCAAATCTTTTCTTTACGTTTTGACATGAACACAACCTCAATGAAAGCCCGATTTACCTTACCGAATTTTTGTAAATACAGTAGAATTCGCATATAGTGACAAACCGCTTATTATGACGTACACCCAGTGATTTGGTTTTCGTATAGAGTACATTCATTCCACTTATAATGTCAACCGTTTAGTATGACTTAATTATCCTTTCTCTTAAATGTCACTATACGCTTAATACGTCAAATTCTTGTCTGCAATTTTATTGTCCGCTACTATACGTGTACAACTTAAACTTTGATCAGGTTTGCAAAATAGTCGCAAAAAAAACTTACTGAAACCAAAACACGATGAGGTTTACTGATCAGAAAATATTTCTTGTTGTACTGATTTAGACTTCATGCCAAGAAAACAGAAAACCGTCAGATTTGTCATAACCTGAAATAAATCCTCTTCTATATTATTTATTATCAATTGTACTAGTAGTAAAAAATAGAGAAGTCTTGTAAGTATAAATAATTATCTGGTAGTTACATTCCTCGACGCTACGCGCCTCGGGATCTAATTTTGGCCCTCGGGTTATAATAGTAAACTTCTCATGCCTGTTTGTTATCGTTGGACAAACAATGCTCTCAAAATTGATTAAGCATTGCATAAATGCAGTAGATTATTTTGATACAAAATCAGAGACAAACAAGGACATAATGTTACTTTGCAATATCATTTCATTCCACTTTTGGCTATTTAAAATAAATTTTAATTTCAATTACGCAGGGAAACCGTTTCGAACCTGAAGTACCTAATTTCATATAAATTCCTCGGAGTGTTAGAAGAAAAAAGAAAATATGTTCACTCTCTGTTTTGCTGCTCTAAAATAATCCTGACATTCAATCTTCGACGCAAAGGTTAACATAAAATATAGTGGAACAAATTTGTCAATTCAACTTATGAGCTGTTTCTCGGAATGTAAACAGAAACGCTCCTCTTAGCAGTTCTCAATCCTAAATATGGAACGCAAGAAGCATGAAAATGGCACAGGTAATCACGTCATTTACGACTAGTCACAGCTCACAGTAGTAAACCGTTTTAACCGAAACGTTTCGACGGTGAATATGCGTTTTCACGTGAACTTACATGTCCTGTTTGTTCTTTCATTTTCACCTCTCGCAAAGTCACGCGTTAACATCTGTTAACAATAGGACAAACATATTTCAGGCAGAAAAAAAATAACACAAACGGGCCTCTCACTAGTTATGACGACACGCAACCCCGACAGCAATAGCAGCGGTGGCACAATGGTTTTTCTGAAAGGTACAAATGGAGCAGTGGTATCGAACGGCTGGCTCGTCTAGCCACAAGCTCCCTTGCAGGTTGCTGCAGCTTGCTTGCTTCAGACAGAAGGAACGCCCCGGGCTCCCTTGTAATTTACAACTGCCTCCTCCTTTTACCAAGCTAAAATAACAGGCCCAAATCCGTTATCCATATCGTCTCACGTTACGGTAAAAAAAAAATCATGGGCGAGCAGAAGCGGTTTTCGAAGACGCGTTTAATGATTCAATATTCGTTTTTCAGTGGAAGTCAAGATGGTGCGTTATGACGAAGCTATCACCAGTTGCAGGTAAAGGCCAATACTGACGTGTCGACGTAGATAATAAACGAGGGCGCAGCATGGTGTAAATTCATCATGGGTTGAAAGGTCTTGTCTTGTCATTGTGATGCGGTCCAGATGAGACGCATATTAGTACGTGTGTGTGTGTGTGGTATGAGATGCTTTGTTTGAGATAAAACGGAAATTAATTTGCAGCGAGCGATAATCATCGTTTAGAATCGCCATAGTTGCAGAACGTAAATATTTGCCAGGCGAGGATTAATTAAAAGAGAAAACTTTACTGTGTAACCTCCTTTAGAAACCCATGTTCATTCATACACGTTTATTTTTCAATAACGTACATATTAGTCTATAAAATGAAATTCTTTCAGATTCAGGGCGTAACCTTTTTCTTTTGTCTTAACTTAATAAAATCTATGAACGCTTTTGGGTCCTTTGCACGCTCGGAGATAATTTCTTATGCTCATAAATAAATTCAATATAATTCTGCTCAAATTAAAATTATTTATTAACAATTTCTTTTATTGCAACGATAATGACTGTTTATTTATTTAGTTGAATTTAAAATAAACTAAGTGCCTGTAATCACCATTTGCTTAAATACGTATATCTCAAAACAGTTGAAAATAATTGAAGGCGTAATTATTATTGTTATTTTTAAAAGAATGTCGTAAAATTGTTTTTTTTAACAAAATTAATAATTTGTTCATTCCTTACGGTCTTATACATCAACTAACGTTTATTCTCACTTCACCTTACCTAATTTAAATTGATTGCATTAATTTTTAGCGTCGCTCGAAATGTTCAAACTCGCATGTTTTATAAAACTCTGATACATTTCATTAGATTCCGCCCCAATTAAACGTTGGTCGTATTTATAAGCTGTGTTAAAAAGAAATCGAAACGCCTCAAAAAACATTTTTTTATGAAAATGCGAATCCAAATCTGATACAAAAAATAGCTTTCTATTTATTTATCCCACATATTCGTGCTTGATCTTAAGTGAATCGCCATGTAATTCTGTAATGTGTGTAAGATTATACTCTTGAATTATTAAATACATATGCACAAGCTCCCAATACAATCCGAAAATTACATTTAGTACTGTTAATGCATAATTTAATGTAACAAAAATATAATTAAACTTTCGGATTTCACTACTCTGCGAACATACCCACATATAAAGTCATGGCTGTACACTAAAGAATAACATAATTGGCACCTCATGAATTGCACAGATTTATTAATTGTTAAATAAGATGACAGGCGTCAATTAAATTTCGCTTAAACTCTAGTAAACGGTCTTGTTTGTTATCAGTTTAGATTAGGCAGACGGACGATTAAAAAATTTTGTGTTAGTTTATTATATGTATGTGACGTTATTACTGGAGTGGCTCAATCCGCTGCATCACTGCATAACTCACGTCAAATTTGATAAATTGGCTCTCTGTGTATTATATTACGTATAGTACTTGTAGGAATGATTTTGTGCAGTGACTCAACTGAGGGACTTATAATATTAACGATAATGATCTGATCCTTTCCAGCGTATCTGGCTTTTTAGAGCAATTACGCGGAACCAATAGAAAATCAGTTTAAATAATCATGTTAAACCGTCTAAGAAATTTTGCATTGCGTTCAACCGTGTAGAAAATGTCACGTCAAGTCATTTTTATTCATGAAGTAGGAAGGAATCATTTGTTTATCTAAAAAAATATTTCTAATTTGCTCACTTAATTAATTCTCCATTTAAGTCCACACACTTCTTTTCCAACTGAAAAAAAAATTTTTTTGGAAGCTCCTCAAAAAAATGTTTATAGCATCTTTCAGATTCTGATCTGAAGAAAATCGCCTTTCTCGTAGGTATTTTTTAAGTTGTCGAAATAGATAATAGGCAATGAGTGCTAGAACTGGACTATATGGAGGATCATCCAGTGGCGTCGATAAATTCCTTAACTTTTCTTGCTTTACGTACCTTCCAATTGTCGTGCAAGCAATCTTCCACTCCTTTCTTGCCTGCACAGCTTGTTGATAATCCTTCGGTTCTTTATCTTGGATAAGAGAACAATACGCAGTATAAGTTTATAACCTTCTAATCTTTGAAATATTTTTCTTCGTCTTTTGTTTGATTGTTCTTCATTTTCTTGTGTCTGTTTTAATTTCTTCTTCAGTATCGCTCTCCTTTTCATTCATGTCTTTTATTTGACTATTTTCTTGGTTTTCTTTCCTGTATTTGTCTTCTGTTATACGTCATTTTCTTCAAATCTCACGTCTCTTGAATTTATAATTTTATCTTCCACTGGATTCCAAAGTCTTTTACGCCATACGAACTTGTATTGCCCTTGGGTCTAGCTTGTTACCTGAATTTGGTATTTTATTTGGTGTTACCTGAATTTGCTATTTAAACGCCTGAACGGTCCAAGTGGTAAGGGACCGGCCTTGCAATCGCATGGTCGTCGGTTCGAACCGCACTCGGGATTTTTCTCGGGGGTGGTCGGTATCAACTTCAGACACCCTTCAGTGTTGGTGATAAAATTCGACACTGCTTCCCTTTAAACGGCGAGAAAGTTGGAAGTAACAAAGCCATGGAACACTTTACACACACTCAAATACACTCGCGCTCCTGAGGTCCTGACAAGTCTTTGCCTTAGGACCCCGTTCGGCAACCACCACAGATATAACAAAAAAAAGTAAACAAGCTTTACTGCCAAGCGTTTTTCATTTTTCAAGATCGTTCTTTCCATAATAAAGTTTGCTTGGCACATCTCCTGTTAAGGCGTTGGTGGGTGATCTGCTAAGCTCATAATAACCAGCACTTCTAATTGCTTCTCCCTGTACATGTCTAAATTTGTCTTAACAAACATTATCTAATAGCGTTCTATTTGATCTTTCACTTACTTCATTTTATTGAGCAGTATATGGTAATGTGTATTAAATTTTTTGTATTTTTTTTTGCCAGAAGTTCCGCCGCAGAAAATTCTCCTACATTATCAAATCTTATTCTTGAACATTTGTGACCTTTTGCCCTTAACTCTCTTCTGTAGTTCATCAAGTTGAATTGAGCTTCACTCTTTCTTTTTAGTAGATATTCTTTTAGTAGATATATATTCTTTTTAGTAGTTATGAAGTGAGGATAATCACCACCAATAGCTTTTGATCTCGGTAATTCTTGCATTTGAAAACGTTGTCTTGTCGCTTTCCCTTCCCTAACGTCTTATGCCGAATGTCACCTGTAACTGTGATTTTACACATACTTTCTGGTAAACTACATATAAATTTCCAATTGATGTGCACTCAATGGTAGCATGTCCGTTTCCCTTTATTATAGCTTCATTCTTGCAAACAATATTTTGTTTCCTTTTTTATTTATTTTCTTGGCGGATAATAAATTGTGTGTTAGCTTTGGAACAAGTAACGCTACTGAGTCTATCTTTATTTTGTTATAGTTTGGTACTAATTTGCCCTTTTGTCTCACTGTAAGAATACTTCCATTTGTTACCCTAATTTTCAACTCGCTACCTAATTCTTGAATATCTGTCATGTATTTTAACATCTTTTTAGTTACTAAGTGATCAAGTTACACCACTATCCAATACAAAATCAATATTTAAATCATTAACCTGCATACTTGCCAAATTTATGTTTAAAACTTCTGTTGCAAAATAAAACTCTTCCTCCTTTTGATTTTCTTTAGCTATCATATTTGCTTGCCCTCTCTATCCTCTTCTAGAATTACATCCTCTACTTCTAGAAAATCCTCTATATAATCCCTGTATGATGTCTTAGTATTCTTTGGACGATTCTTATAAAAATGTCCAGTCTCTCCACACTTGTAACACTTGTTCCAGTTTTAATTCTTCCTTGAACTAAACTGCCCAATTTTTGTCTTCTACACCAGGATGGGGGTCTTCTAACTTCAGTTCAGCATCTAGAAGTCGTCCTTTCACAAACTCCAAGATAATTGCTGGTTCTATAGCTGTTATAACATTATCATACTTCTCTGACATTGCCAGTAACAAATAACTAGCTTTATCTGGCTGCTCTAATGTTGCTCCTTCTCCTTTAAATTCTCTCAACTTCTTGAAATGATCTTACAAGTTTTCCGATTTACATTTTAATTTCAACAATTTTTCCGTTCGAATACATTTCCCAATGATTTCAACATATCACGGCTGGTTTTAGTATCTTTGATATACTCAAGGTGGTATTTAGTGAAAGATTAAGATATACTTTTAACACGCGTTATCTTATTTATTTTCCAAAAACAGGTACATAAATTTTTTCTGTTTTTTTCTGTTTTCTAGGTAGCGCTGTATAAAGTGACCTCGATCAGAAAGTGTGTGGAGAGTGACCAACTTAACAATATGATAGGCAATGATGGTTATATACTGTCGTCAGTCTCTTATGGATGTTTCGGAGTATTCCTTCCTTTAGCCAAAAATTTGATTACGCTTCGATGTTCTAACTTTAAATCACTCATTGTCCACTTTTCTTTCTTTCTCCTATATCCTAAGTACCCTCACGGGTGTCGGATAGTTGTGGGTTCTGTGTGTCATTTTCTTCATTTCTTCTAGTATTTTCCCCCTTTTTTATCCCAGTGCTTCTATGTCTTTCATCCATGTAAGTCTCGGTCTTCCTCTTTTCCGTTTCTTAGTTTCTTTAGTTTTAGTACCTTTTTCGGTAGTCTGTTCCTATCCAGTCTTTGTATATGTTCATACCATTCTAGTTCTTTCTTCTCACTTTTTTGTATTATCGTTTGTTGTTTTAATTTTCCTATAATTTCTTCGTTTCGAATGCGGTCTAGCTTGGTTTTCTCTGCTCTCTTCCTGAAGTATTTCATTTCAGCCGATATCAGTTTTGTGTTTGTATTTTTGTTGTAGCGTCCAGGTCTCACTTCCATATAGGATCGTTGGTATAACTATAGTGTTATATATGCTTAGTTTGGCTTTTTCGTTTATTTCTTTCTAAAGATTTTTTGTTTAGTGTGTAGTATACATTGTTTGCCTTCTTAATTTTATTTGGTATTTCTAGGTCGATTTTCCCGTCATTGTGGTCATTTCTTCTATGGGTTGGTTTCTGTATATTATTTTGTTATGCTGCTGCTCTTTTTTCTTATGTATGTTCTGATCTATTGCCATTTATTTGTACTTTTGCTCGTGTAACTTCTTGGATTGAGTTTATAATTTGTATTAATTTCTTCGGTGTACCTATTTGCTTCAGGCAGTTTTCTATTACTTGTCTTTGTATGGAATGAAAAGCTGCCTTCTAATCAATGAATGCAAGGATTAATTCTTCTTTTCTTTTGATTCTTCTTTCTATTTGTTGTCTTATTATGTATACATTGTCTATCCTCCAGTTTATCTTCTATTTGCAACTTTAATTTGTTTTGTATTATTTTTGCATATAGGTACTTTGTATGTCACTGGTGACAGACATATTGGTCTGTAATTATCACATTGATGGCGGATTTCACAAACGTTACTTACATTTAATCATCCGTTAAAAGTAAACGTCGCCATGGTAACATGTGTTGAAGGTATAGGAATGATTATTCTTAATCGATGATTAAAGTTAAGTGACGTTTGTGAAATCCAGCGTGAGTCTTGTCACCTTTTTTTGTATATAGGCATTATCAGGTTGTTTTTCCATTCCTTAGGTATCGAGTTACTTTCCCACGCTTCAGTCATTATTTTATGTAACCGTGTTATACCTTTCTTTCCCATATTATGGATCATTTCTGGGTCCACGTCATCTTCTCCGCTTGCTTTGCCTATTTTCATGTTCTCTATTGCCTGTTCTATTTCTTCTTTATCAATTTTATTGTTCCATAATTCACCTTCTTGTTGTATAGGTATATTTGACTCAATTGGCTGTATTGCGTCATGTTCATCTAGGTCGAATTTTTATCTGTAGTACCATACTTCCATTTTTTCCGGGATGTTTATTTTGATAATGTTGTTTTTTTCTCTTACTCCCGAATCTGTTTTGTTTCTTTTTCTTCTTACACCCTTGATCGTATTCCAAAATCTTTTATTGGTATTTTTATAGCCTTCATTTAGGGGAGTGCGTGCGGGGTCACCACCTGTTTTCCAAAGTTTGTTTTCTAATTCCATCTTGTTTATTTTTGACTCTATTATTTTCCTATATTTGTTTTTGTTTTCCTCTTTCATTAAATAGTTTATATCTATTCTAGTACATTGTTTTGTCTTTTCTAAAGTTGGTTTGGTATTTTTCAGTTTTCCTATTACCAATCTGTGTTGTGTACCCAATTCTGCTTCTGGTTCCACTTTTATCTCTTTTATATCATCCTTCATTTCTGTTTTGTAGACTATGTAATCTCTGATACTACTTGCTTGTTTTTTTACCCAGAAAGTATTCCCAATTTTTAGTTCATTTTCTATGCAGAATTGTAGCATTTTATTTCCGTTCCTATTTATTTCATTTTCCCCATATGATCCTCTGCAGTCTAGTCCTTTATGTATGTCTATTCCTATTCTGACATTCCAGTTTCCCATTATTATAATTTTATTGTGTTCCTCTCTCGCTTTATCTAATGTGTTCTGTAGTTAGAATTCTGTCATTGTGTTTCCGTCTGTTCCCTCTACTGGCTTGTAGATTTGGATTATACTTATTTCTTCCCCCATAACTATGTTGTAGTATGATCCTTGAAGATATTAGGTCGTATTTAATTATTTCATTTTCCACTTTTAAATGTTTAATAACTATAATAACTGTGCACACTATCACTTAACGTTTCGCTATAGTTTGACAGCTTCGTCAGAAGTGAAAAAATATAAACAAGATTGTCAAAATAAATAAAGTTGAAACTAAAAAAGTATATTGATCTTTTTAAGTCTAAAAATTAATTTTAAACATAATATACAATTATATGATAATAAACATTTTATTTTATTTATTGCTTTTGACTGCTACTGTGACAATAATGTTCAGATTTTCTAAGAATTTTTTTATAAAACAAAAGATCTCGAATAAGAATTTTTTTATAAAACAAAAGATCTCTAATAAGAATTATGCATTTTGATTTTTCAAAAGTCCTATCAATATTCCTAATGTAATTTAGAACATTAGAGCAAAATTTATTTCTTATTTGTATTTTGGAAGCTAAATCTAAGGAATTACTACCAAACTCTACGCTACTTAAAATGTTTAGAAAATCTACTCGTTTCTTATTAAAATAGGGCAATGAACATTTTTTTTCAAAGCAAAAATATATTTTAAATTTAACGGAATCTCAGTTTGAGTATAATTTATTGATTATATTTTGGTCAAATTTTATGTAAAAGTTTTTATCTTATCTCTAATAGAAATAAGATTACCCAACTTTTTAATCTGTGTCGATCGAATTGTATTAAACGCCCTTTCATTTTTTGGTTCTCAAAATTTAGAAAATTGTTTAATGGGAAATTATATAGAAAATCATTAAACTGTCCTAAAGTATAATCTAATTTCCACATTAATTTGGTAAGAATTTTGAGAGTTATTGCAATTTCATAAGAAGAATTATATGTATTAGCGAAATCCGATACATATCTGTCAATTTTGTGACATGACGTATCATATGCTCTCTTTAATGAATCAATTATATGACGAGGGAATACACCTTCTTTTCTACATTTAAGCAAAAAAGCTTACGATTTTTTATTTTTGTAATTTTAATTAAAGTTTTCGAATAAATTTTACACAGTACCTTATTTTGATACTCGTAATGAACCTCCACAAAATTGCAAAATCCTATGTTTCTGATATCCATAATTAAAGTAGGTTCTTGTCTGATGAAAATTGTATCACAAATTCTTTAAACGGACACTGAAAATGCGCACTATCACTTAACGTTTCGCTCACTCCTGACGAAGCTGTCAAACGATAACGAAACGTTACGTGATAGTGTGCATTTTCAGTGTCCGTTTAAAGAATTTGTGATACAATTTTCATCGGACAAGAACCTACTTTAATTCTATTTTCTTTGATCAAATGAATTGAATTTTTACACAAATCATACTATTGAAAATCAACAACGTAGCCCTTTAGTTTCATGGCTAGATAAATAATTATTGAATCTCCCCTCCTAACAAAAATTAATTTTCTTTTTGAGAATCCTCAGATTTCCTCCAAAAATAACTTGTACCTACTTGTAATCAGTGTTCACTTGTAAGGTTCACCAAGTAGCTTTTAATATTTTGTTAAAAGAAGGGATTGAAGGGATGGCTTTTTAAACCGTGTAGCGATTTTGTTGCATCTCTGATCTTCGTTATTTCATCTGTTCCCGCGTTGTGAGTATTTTTAAACGAGCGGAATTACGTTTTTAATTTTTGACATTGACTGAGTCGAAGAACATACTATTTATTCTCATGTTAGAGGAAGTCTTCACATAGGTAATAGAGCCAAATTTTTCAATAATTTTGTTTTCGACGTCAGAATTGAGATGTTTTGCAAAGTAATTTGCTGCAACCTTGCAGCTCGTTATTCTTAATTTCCGGTATAGTATTTACTGATCTTAGTTTACGTGTGAATAGAAACTCAGATTAATATGTAGTTATTTTTAAATAAATGTGTTTTCGTTGTTTAACAAAAACAATTTATTATAATATTTTTTTGCCATCGGTCTTACCGGTTTCCTACAAAAATGGAAATGACGCCGTTTACGACGGAAGTAGTCACGTACGACAAATATTGCCGTCGCAATTAGCGATGCGGCTGCGGAATATTTAGATTTTCGTGAAGGGGGACGCGTTCGGAATCGAATACGACCGTTGTTGCATTTCGTATCCTGGCGCCGCGATGAATGCCCGTCACGCGCGCAGATAGCGCACTTTTTTAAATTTCATAACTACGCTTGTAACCGCCGATAATGCTCCGGACAAAATGCACCGGCGCCGATTCAGAACACGTTCGATTCTGGCTTCGCGCTCTGAATTTCAGCCGGGGCCCAACCGGAAACGCTAACAACCGGAATTTCTTCTTCGTCTTCAGCCCGCGGCGAACTTAAGTCCCACTAATAACGCGATCGTAATTAAATTAACAATCGTGGTAACCGGGCGTATTTGCTCTTTCTCGTGCGAACGCAAAGGTTAATTGCGCAAGGCGGCCACTATTACATGACTTAACTGTTCGGAGCTTGAACTAGAAACTATTCCGTTGTCTTACTTGCCGGCGTCGTTATGGAACTGGTTAATTGCTTTTCGCTTTTAATTGTCGTCGTTTCGTGTTTCGAATGAAGCAATCGATGTAATTGTTTACTTTTATGAGGCGAGAGACGCGATGTTCTCTTTATTAAAGTCTCACAGTTAATAATATGAATTGAAAGTTTCTAAATTGGTTTAATTTCTTTATACAGAGTGCAAAAGCATCAATAAAAAACATTTTCTTTGTTTTATGTATACCTACGTTGACATAAACCGAACCAGACTCTTCCTGAAATGTAAAGAATAATAAATCAGCCAACTTGATTCTTACATTCACCTGTTGTATTGCGTTGATGCTTACATAATTCCCAGTCTGTAATACCAATTATTAGCATTCGTTATATTTTAAATACACAAGTTCAACGTAACTCTGTCGTTTTTATTAGTGGAAGACAAAACTACGGCCGTCGCTCCCGACGCAAAATAGAACATCAGACTACGAACGGTGACACATGTGCGTTTTCCCGTTGAAATAATTAATCCTCGGTCGCAGGACGACAGTATATTTAGCGCCCATATTGTGCTTGGTTTGGCACACGCGAATTGCATCGCTCGGATTTACGGTTATGGAACAGATAACAGTGACCCTTTTTATGTGGTGACGGCAATCTCTCTGATTTTATGTGCGCGTCTAATGGTTCGGCAACCATAAACCGGACTTTCATTTGTTCGAGGTCATGTTCTTCAAGAAATGTTTTATTATGTACTAAGATGAGTACAGACTGGAACATGAACGCGAATGAGGCATACTCAGGCCACATCAAATTCATCATGATGCTAATTAATGATACAAGTATACAGGGCATTTTCTAAATAAATTTGAACCACATTAACAAACGTTCACTACAGTGATTTAAAAATATTACAACAAATGTTCGAAGTGACGTCCATTATTAGTGAGGCACAAGCGAGCACGGCGAAGAAGCGCTCGGATTAGCAAATTAACACGATTAACACGAATACTGTCGGCGGCATTTGAATACTGACTAATTAAATCATTTAATGTGTTTATGGGAACGGCATACACTATTTGCTTAATGAGGTCCCATAAAAAAAATCACAGGGATTTAGATTAGGAGACGGGACAGGCCACCACCTAGGTCCGTTTCGGCCAATCCACTTTTCTGAAAAATGTTTTTCGAGCCAGGTTCTAACAAGAACAGTACTGCGTGCTGGAGCCCCATTGTGCCTAAACCGCCCTTTGGTTCAACTGAATATCTCAATCACTCTCCATCCAAATCCTAAACTAAACAGTTAGCAAATAATACAGAGCACTAGGTAACTAGTGTCACAACTGGTGTTATTATCTTCTGATCTCGGAAAAAGTCACACCCCTTGCTGATTCATACAACTGTAAAAACTTGCGGTGCGTTTTTTTTAAATTCCAACAGACGTTTTACCAATACGACTCTCGTAATAAATATCTCCTTCTTTTTGACCTGCCTCAAATCACGGGCGCACTATTAATTCTTGTCCGACTTTCAACAGTATTTGTCTCAGTTGACCACTTATGGCCTCAAATTTCGACACTTATTTAAAAATCACACGATACACATTATGAAAATAAAAATGATTATGGATTTTATACAGATAAGCACCGATTTACACCAGATTTTACCTAGAATATCCATCGATGTTGTAACGAATGCATTTAATAGTCTGAGGAAATCTTGTTATCTATGACTTATCGAAAATAGAACGAGGTATTTCGTTGGCTCGTGTGCTTGTACAAGTATGCATAAACTATAAAATACAAATACTCAGTGTTATAATGCAAACAACAAGTGATAAACTTCTTCAACCTGCACTTTGTACCTATATGTATACGTGCATACCTGCAACTTACCATTTTGTGGTTTCATATTAGCAATGCGATCGTTGCGATGAGGTCTCATCTTTATGGCAAATTTTTTGATAACAACAAACACAAACACAAATTGCAACAGATTTGCAACGGCTAATACCGGAACAACATGCTGAGAATTTTGGACGTTTGAATGGTTAAACCATTCAAAGGCTTTAAGTCTCACCACGGTAACGCTATAATTGGCTCGTTCAAATCTGTCGTCGATTTGTCGCCTTAGATCTTAAAGCGATATGGCTGCCAGGTCACAACGACCTGAATATCAATCTGTCTCCGACTTTATTATGTCAATTTTTGAGCAAAATTGAAATGTAAATCTTTCCTAATTAACTTCATATGTGAAGATTTATTTTTAATGGTTCAATTTCTAATGACGGCGACAATTTAAATAATAATAGTATATTACATATCGAGAGTTGTAAATAGCAAATTACGCACGGTGGAAAAGTTGCGCATGAGCCGCGCAGCGGCGAATGCAAGCAATTCTACAAGTGCGTAATTGCTTTACAACTCGAGTTTTGTACTATACTTTATCTACGACCACAAAAATTACCTTCAAAGTAATCAGCAATGACACTTGCAATTTCGACGACTGTCAATCTAAGGTGACGCGGCTACGTAGATCTAACTGCAAATGTGCGTAAAGTAGGTGCGTTGTGCATTTTTCTTACTTTACGCACGACGTTTGTAAACACCGGCTTACTTAGTTTATATCACAAACTCTTTTAAACGGACACTAAAGAAGAAGCTGTCGAACGAATGCGAAACGTTAAGTGTTTGTGCGCCATTTAGTGTCCGTTTAAAAGAGTTTGTGATACAGTTTTCATCGGACAAGAACCAGCTTTAATTACTTAGTTTATGTCTTGTACGTAATTTGTCATTTACAGTAGTGGTCGTAGATAAAACAAAATAAATTGAAATACGTTGACGCGTTTGGTTACGACAGTTCAAGAACGTACTTGATCTGTTTTGATAGTGAAATTGGGGTAATAATGCTGTTAAATATTAACGTTTTTAAAAATTGATTGAGTAAAATTTTTTTGGAAATTTCAGTAAGTTAATACAGAATAATAATTCCGTGAGATAATGGCGGGCCTTCACTCACAATGAATGTTCGAAGTTTTTTCTCTCATGTACAAACGTCCTTCAACCAACGTATTTTGTCGGGTTTCACCATGAATTAAAACCATATCCACAATTTCACTATTTGAAAATCCTGCCATATTTGTATATTGTAAAAAAGAGACGTTTAATACTTCTAAAATTTATTAATAACTTGTTATACAAAAAAGGGTTGATTATATTAATTTTCACCCAAATGTTCATTAGTTGAATTTTTTTGTATGAAATTACGAAACATCCTATAGTTATAAAAATGTATTGTAGTAAACGATTGGATTCACAAATGACATTGGTGATATTTACATGACATTTATGTTTACGGTTTACCGTTCGTAAATTTTATTTTTATTTTTGCGCACAATCTCCACCATTCAGATCGCGTAATGGTGTTGTTCTTGCATGATTCAATAATTAGTTAAAAATTTACGTATCGAATCAGAGTACAGATAATTATACTTAGGCAAGTCAAGAATCCATAATAGTGTGCGTACAATATTATTAACAAATTTTATTTTTATTTTAACGTCGATAAGCATTCATTGCTAAATCAAAATGATTTTTTACGAATGAAAAATTATTCCTATCACATGGCTTTATCCTTTACATTGATAAGATTAAGATAGCTAGCTCACTCGTAGTATTATGCAGCAGATGTATAAAAAAGTAAATACAGTCAGACTCACGTTGTTTTTCAAATAATTTCGACAGTTATAGCTTCCTGTACCTCTACTCGTAAAACTAATAAAAATCGAGAGAAACTAAATAAATAGTGTTACACTACTAATTAATTTTAATGTCTTTAATTAATTTTAATGCCATTAAAAATCGAATAAGTTACACTAGCTTTCTTAGAAATTCCGCTATTTTATAAATTAACCCATAATTATATGTGTAGTTTTCTTGGAAACTTTTATGACTCGTTTCTAATTTCATAATTATGTTTTTATTTTTAGCTTGTTTGAAAAATTTCGTAAATGACACTTTATATAAACGTCTTTCACACGAACCAGACTTGCAGTTTTGATTTATGTATTTGACACGAATATTTATTTATACCGATGCGTTATAGAACATAACATAAACCTGAACGTTCGATTGCATTATAATGACATACATCGGCGTAAATATGTATTTTTTAAAAATTTCTTGCCTGCAGGCACATTTGCTGAACGCAACAATTTTCTCACCTAAAAATAGATACAATGTCGTAATACACTACTATTGTAGTTCTCTAGATCAATGCTGGGCACGAGAGTCGTGGTGAGTTCATCCCCTCCATAAGCAACAACTGTAATCGGCGACAGTCGAAAATATTCGCCACTCGTCGAAACATTATATTGTGCGTCGTTGGTTCTAGGCGTGCCGATTTGAATTTAAACTGGAATAAGCGCGAAACACTTGCGGAGAAGTATAAGGGGTGGTGGAACTGTTCCCCTACCGTTGCTCTGCCCTGCTCTAGATGTTCTCTAAGACTTACAGTAGGGCTTTCGGGATAACATAATTTAAAACCTTCTCGTTTTTAACGACCGCTTTTATAAGAACACTCACAAAGGCATTGTAAGAAGAGCAGAATTAGACAAAAAAAAAACATCATGACCAATCAGTCACAAGTAGTGATAGAAGCTATAGAACGTCTGGACAAGGAAGCACAGAAATTTAGTTTGGAAGTAAATGAATAAAAGCAACATACATGAGGATAAGAAAAGAACCATCTAAAAACGATCAATTTAGAAGAAGTCGTTTGCTTTAATTACCCAGGGGTGACAATAGGAAGTTTGGAAAAGGACAAGAGTAAAAGAAATAGTTTTAAAAGGCAATCGAACTTATGGAAGGAACATAACACTGTTAAAGAGCAAGATACTAAGCAAGAAGACCAAAATAAAAATTAATTACTTTTGCGATGGAAACTTTAACAATGAATAAAAAAGAGGAAAATGATCTTGTTCGGATTTGTATAAATATTAATTGAAGACAATTTTATGTTTAGATAATTTTGATTATTAGTTAAATGTACATGTTAAATTTAAGAATCATTTTTAGTTTCAAATTAATATTGCCGTCACCGTCACCAACCAACAGAAATGATCAGGAAGATAACACAGTGGATCTCAATATGGCCCAGAAGATGAGGAACGCCCTGGAAGAAGACACAAAAGCAATGGGAGTAAGAGATTGACGATCAAAATGCAGCTATAGAAGAGAATGGAGGAAAATCACGTAGGAAGGCAGGATCCATAACAAACTTTAAAGAAAAACAAGACCAAGAGAACTAATCCACCTCAAGAAATGGATTTTAAAAAGCTTAAGCTTAACCATAACCCAACAGGATTGTAAAGGCTTAATAATGATGATAAGAAGAGTCAATATTTTGAGCAGCGTTTATATTCATTTGCATTGTATGATGACATAACATTTGAGCGTTATAAATCAATGTGTAGGAAAGACAACTTTGTGATCTTATGCCTGGAAATAATATCCCTTTCAATTTGAACAAACTTTGCAGGATTTGCGCAGCCCTCTGCGGCTTGGACTGCTTACGATATTAAGAAAGCAAGCACTGCGAAAATTTAGCATAACCGGCGAAATTTTGACGAATTAACGAGCCCTCGCCCCGTCGACTTTCAATTTCGTAAAGAATGCGCGTTAATTGCACGCCGCTCGTTTGTAATGTCTCATTATTTGGGCAAAAGCGGGCGGGCTCGGCGTCGGAGTGCCGTTTCCTTCTCCTCGGCGCTAAGCGGAATCAATTACGTCAAAAACTTTTTCCGACTCGTCTGCACTTGCTGACCTTTGAGGAGGAGAGTTCCGGGTAGCATTGCGCAAACCCCTCGGCCGGTTTCATTGCCCTAAAGACGGTTGGTATTTCAATGTTTTTCATATTAAATGTGTTCCGCAGAAGTTGCTACATAAAAGGATTCGTTATGATGTTTACTAACTTTCTTTGATGGCGTTGTTAGAGTACAAGAACGTTCGTTGTGTTGTACGCGATACTTTAATGTGTTTTCAGTTTCCAGTATAAAATTAGGAACAAAAAATTACATCATGAAAGCTGCTCTGAATACGAGTTTCACAAAAATAATTACCTCCACAAAATATGTATGTGAATCGAAATTAACACTTAAACCAATTATGGCTAACTATTAAATCATTCTTTTTAATTTCAATCGGATAAGCAAGAGTCTTCAATTGATCGGAGATGAAACTCTTGACCATAAAGATATTTGTGTGTAAAATGTTCTATTGTTTTCACCACAACAGGAAGCTCTTTTCTGGACGAAACTAAACTAGCTGATAACACATTCTTCTCCGTCTTGAACTTGCGATATCAAGCTTTCAATTCCATGGATACCACCCCTACGTCAACGACCTTGGCAATATTGAATGTTCCAAAAATCGTACTCCATCTTTCTATCTTGCAAGCTTACCTTCTGAATTTTTAAACTGAAGCAAGCACTTCAATGGTGCGTGGTCTGATCAAAGGTGACCATAAAAATATTTGTGAAAATGTTCTATTGTTTTCACCACAACAAGAAGCTCTTTCCTGGACGAAATTCGTCTCCGTCTCGAACTTGCGATATCACGCTTCCAATCCCGTGGGTGCTACCCTCACGTCAATGATGACCTAGCCCTCTGATCGTATAGAACAATACTGGTGCAGACACTAAAGGATCCTTCATGTTTTCAAATGCTTCTTGACATTTTTTACTCCAGAAAAATGTGGTTTCTTTGTCTTCAGGGCGTATGCCGACTTATTTATAGTCAATTTCAAGTGTAAGGTGGAAAACTATTTCGCATTGGATGAGGTATATGTATATTGTGTCATCGATTCGAGCTAGAGGATAACTATCCTTCTTTGTAACATCATTTAGGCCCAGTTTTACAATCGTGGTATAAGGACGGAATAACTATTCGCCGAATGTCCTTTAATGTTCCTCTACATATATCTACCTCACACCTACGTCACGTTATTCTAAGGCCCGGTCTTTTTATCTCCAATTAACTTTATCTAGCGATTAATTATCATCGTAACGATTGTGATCACAATTATTACTATGATAATAAACTGTCAGGTAAAATTAACTTGAGATGAAAAGATCGGGCCTAAGAATAATGCTTATCCAGCGATTGTAAAATCGGGACTTAGCCATCTAAAATCCACACAAAAATGTGTATTGACATGTTTCTCAGCTGCAAGTACAACTTGGATTTGTAATGGTTCTATGACATTTTCTTGATAAACTTGTCTGTTCCTTCTCTTTTAGCCAGTGGCAATCATCGTGTGGGTATCAACTCACGATTCATCAGAATCGTCAGTGTTTATTCTGTGCTGGTTATATTGTCACTATGTCTTTATATGGGAAAATAAGTAAATTTTAAATTCGTTTCGTAATTATTGCAATTATGTGCATTTCAAGATTATGCGGAATCAGCACCCATTGACGATTAGTAGGACAAGCCGCGGTACACATGCTCGCATTCCACTTACCTATAAATGCAAGCTCTGCAGAATGTAAGCGTGTTGTTTACTGGTGCCAATTAAGATCGAGGCAATTAGAACGTTTTAAGAAAACAAATTTGGCAAGGGTCAATTGATGCTGACACCTTTAGAACTTTGTACTTTCGAACGAACCCCCAGCCACCAGAGTGAAGGAACCAATTGTGACGCACTTACGCTATTTTTAGACAAATACATTTGGCGTTTTATGAAAGCTTATTAAAACAGTATTTCACGAGGGTTCAGATATACTGAGCGTTACATTTAAAAATTTTGAGAAAAATTATCTTTTGCAAAACTTTACACCCTGAACACATAATAACTGAAGCTTAACTGAAGCTTAACCGAAGCTGTTCTGATATTTCTGTAGATAAGACATTGCTACCTACAAAAATTCATGACGAAATGTTGATAAATAACCAAAATATAAGCGCTCATAATACAGCAATTTTTTAAACTTAAACATCAATTTCTTACAAACTCTTTAAGTATAACTTATTTTTGGTTATTATCTATTCCTTATGCGTACTTTCGAAATATGTAAAAATATACTGGTAGTTCCATTTAAAAAAATATAACTTCGGTATGGCTCTCTGTTACTGAACACTCTGTATAGCCAAAAATAATTTTATAAACTAGAGCTCACCGAGTTATATCTTACTACGTTTGAATTTTTGAATCTTATATACTGTAGACGGTAGAAAAGACAGCGGCACTCGGTGGACACCCTGTATAAATGGTTTCTAAAAACTCTAACCTACTTTGTACTAATAAATTACTTTCATTTGAGGAATTTTTTCTTTGTTTAGTTTACATCTCGGTTTACATGTTCAAGTCAAAAAAAATCTTCTCATTTAGGCAATTGTAAAACAACTTTTACTGGATTTTTTAAAAGTAATCAATTATCAAAGTTAATTTTTTGAAAAATAAAAAATAAAAATGTTTTCCGTTTGATGCCGATTTTTTGACGGTAGCTGTATATATTAATTAAAATAAGAAACTTAATATCACTTCCTGCTAAACCGGCAGTCCTATGATGTTGAACAAATTGTAATGTTCTCATAGTGTTCTTATGTTTAATTTATTTTTTATCAATCGATTAAAAACGAAAAATTTAAGAAGGGGACCATGGATTCTATGAACACTCAACAAGAAATACATACAGGCTGTCCCAAAACCCTGGTTTGAGACTGAAACAGTATATAGAGAGACGCAAAAGAAACAACTTTTCTCAATACTTTTGTTTTCAAAAGTCAATAATAAGGGTGTTATAATTCCCTGAAAGAGGAATGAAACGTATTTTTCTTTTGGCAACATCTTCTGAATACATTAAGTTATCAAACTAATATTTGAAACTTAGATATAAAGCACCTAATTAAACATTTTACAACGCTTTTGTCAGATCCTTCCTCCCTTTTAATGGATAGTTTGAGGGAATTACTTTCAGTATTTTATGATAACAAAATGCAATGGACGTATGTTAAGTTTTAAACCTCAATTACTCGAAAACTGTTCGGTTTATCGAAATGCAACAAGAGGGCCTTCTTGTGCCAAATAATCTAAAGAATATTCTCTTCGTAAATTTTTGATGAAATATGTAATAATAAAAAGTTAGGAATAAAATACTGAAAAGTCACTCCCTAAAACTACCCTTTAAAAGGAGGGAGGATCTAACAAATATGTTGTAAATACGTAGTTAGGTGCCTTATATCTGAATTTAAAATGTTAGTTTCATAACTTTAAGGATCCAGAAGATATTGCCAAAAGAACCATATTTTCTAACCTCTTTCAGAGCTTATAATTCCTTTACTATTGACTTTTGGAAAAAAGAAGTGTTGAAAAAAGTTGTTTCTTTTACACCTCTCTAAATACTGTTTCAGTCTCAAATGAGGGTTTTGGGACACTCGGTATACTTGCAGATAAACGAACTTGTTCTGCTATATTACGTATTGATGTTCCGGATACTGCTAGACCACAAATATATGTCCTTTTAGCAATAGACGAATCTCTTTGACCTAATGCTCTTCCCATTTCGTTTCCAATATCACACAACTGGTTTCTATTACTAACAATTTACTAAAGTGAGTGATGACATAAGTGATCCCAGCTTAATAACAACACCGAAACTCTTTTCGTATAATCATTGTATTTGCGTGTCATAAAATTTAAGTACTGCAGGTGTTACATTTATTGCGGTCCGATCTTGTTGCGTAAACTTTAAAGAAGATAGGCTGTTCCTTATAAGCTATTGTCCCTATGACATTACTAGTTACGCCGATAGTACACTGTATTACGAATTGGAAGCAATTTTCAAAAGGTGCATAAAATAATTGAATATGTTGTTTCCTTTTATTCTAAGTTTTCTCTGAATTCCTTTATTAAATAATAATGAAATATAAGGAATGTGCAACGTTGAAAGTAGTAATCGCTGAAATTAGCTCTTCAGGTTATTCCCGTCGATGCGTCTTCTCAAGGTGAGAAAAGTTCGAGGAATTCGTCCTTGGGCGTTTGTAACCGCATTCGTCACGGAATTTCTTTCAGTCGAATTGGCGTCGGTATTGCTTGGCTACAGAAGTTAAACGATTTAAAACAGTGTTTTTAATTGAAAGTCATTTGTCAAGGATTTCTGAAGTAAACGAGAAGCAACGTAAGAGATGTTTCTTTCTAACATACAGGGTGTAATCGAATAAGTTTCACTTTTAATAATGTAAGTTCTTCATCACATAAGGAATTAATTCTGCAAATATGTTCAAATCCTATTTCTCAAAATGTAGACTATAAACGTAACTGAATATAATCATCAGTAATTATAGGCCATTTGCTTCAGTTACAATTCGAGTGCAGTAAAACTGGAAATTTATTTGATGGTCCGCTATTCTGCGGATATGCAAACGCGACTGTATGAAATTCCCGATGTCGATTCTTGCCGTAAAGTATGGAGAGCGTGCATTTGACATTTTGGGTCGTAAATCAGTTGAAAATTGTTTAAAATCGAGCGGGTGCGAAAAAAGCGACGGAGATGCGAACGAGCGAGCGAACGAACGAACGAATGAGCGGCGGCGATGTGTTTAATTGTCCGCAAAATTAATCGCCGACCAAAAGAAGAAAAAGACATCAATGATTGCCTGGCTTTTTCCCTAACCACTCGATTCAATGGGAACGGTTCGGTATAGTTACATCTATAGTCCTACAGCTACAAAAGCGAATGCACGTTGCTGTTACAAGCCCGATTATGTATCCGGACTGACTATGATTTATCGTTCAAATCGTGCGACATTCGAACATAACGGAACATGATATGCATGCGGCCCCGGAGTTTGCGTTATCGTTTACGAATGCCTGCCAGAGATTATAGATTCGTGATAAGACGCGAAACACCTGCGAGTTACAAAATGAGAGCACGAGAGAGAGAGAGGTAGATGGCTCAGGCGCCTCGTCGTTCTATTTTCATCTCGGCCCTTGATCTCTATGGGCTAATAATATTAGGCGTCTGTCACATGACGCTCGCTATCATCAGCGTCCATCTGACCATTGTTCTCTCGCATTCCGGTGCATTCCGGACGATGCACTGCGGACGAGGCAGAAATAGAAAGGATCGCGCCGACTATTCATTCGTACAATAGCCGTCAGTGTTGTTGGCAATTGAACCCCGTTATTTATGTATTCGCTTTTTTTATCATCAAATTTAATTCACACTTATATTTATGTACTACGTGTAGACGGTGATTGCATAAATGTGCTTCAGATAAGATTCCGTACGACTTCCTGCTTTGATACATACATATGTATGTACAACAAAAGCATGCAGTGTTTGAAGCTTAAACTTTCCACACAGAACTTGCTGACACCGCGGGCAATTCGGTTCTCTAAATTGCATAATGCATTATGTCAACATCCGGTATAAGGACTGGTGCATAATTAAATATTATATTTTTCAAGGTTAACCTGTAACTCAATTATTAAAATATGGAATGTTGAAGTTCTATGGAAGAAATTATTTCTCTGAGGTCTCTAGGATTACTCGTAAGTATCTCTGGTATTACCTTAGAGACAAGAAATCGTATCATACTGAAAACTTCAAAATTCCATATTATGATAAATAATTGACTTACAGCCTTACAGATCTTACGGTTGCTACAGATATGAGGAGAATCAACCCATAAATCCTTAAAATCTATATGGGTCTGACTAATAAATTTTGTGACCTGAAATGTAACGCGATACGCTACGTAAATTTTAAAATTTTCTAAGAACAGGGCGATCTGAAGGGTGGAGATTTTGCCGGTACATCATAAAATTTATAAACGCCTTATGTCATCGACAAGGACATTTGTGAATCCACTAGTTTTTCCAATGCGGTTTTAAAGCTTAATAATTAATAATATACTTTTAACAGTTGTACTCATTTTGTTCATCGCCATGAAAATATCGTCGTTTGGAGTACAATATTGTTGGATAGTTTTTTTTTTCTTTGTGTTAAACATGACAAACATAAATATAACATAAACTGATAACAATGTCAGTGGACCGAGTTACAATAAACATTCACTCACCCTTTGGTTAGATCTCTCTTTCCCTGCTTTCTTTCTCTCTTTCTCGTCCACTGCGGAGCTGAGGGTGAACGTCTTAACATCTGGGCTTCGCTTTTCGATTCGACAAGAACGTCATGCAAAATTACAATTAACCATTTACGAGTATCTACTCAAGACTATAGGATTTATTTACTCACCGGGGCCCTTTCCCGGCCCCGCACCTTTCCAGCGGTGCCTCTAGATGCGGAAGCTCTCTGCTGGGATGCGAATTCACGGAGGTGTCCTCGAATGTCCATATTCGTACTTCGCATGCATAAAGACAAGCCCCAGGTGGATATTAGCATACCTTTCCTTCTGAGCGTACGTTCTCAGAATCATTGGTGCTACTGCCTCCTACAGTGTTGCTACACCGGCCTAAGCACAGTCAACACCAAGTCATGACCTTTCTTGGAAAGCACAAGGCAATCACCTGGTCAGGTATTACAACTAGTTGTATTTCCGGTATCTACTACTCACGCACCTGCAGTAGCGGATTTGGTCAGATACCGTATACAGGTGAAGTGATCCCCCAATCTCTCCGTTTAAGGCGACTGAAGGGCGATCACCCTTCATGATAGAATGCCCAATCTCTCTGCCCGAGCCATCAGCGGACATCACATGATTGGCACCTTACTCCACCTCAGAGTATCCTCTACCATCAGCAAACCTTTTACCCTTGCACAATTACTTCATCACATGTCCTTGCAATTCATTACAACATTCGCGAGCCCGTTCGCGTAATTAGCGTAACTTTACCAAGACGTTCGCCCTACAAGAATCGCCGCCCGAAACTGAAGTGCTTTCGTTTCATCCCTCTACTTGAGACGTACCCACGTATCGCATTCCAAACCATAAGATAAAATAAACAAACGTGCTCGTGTTTTACGGATACATTGAAAATGTGTGAACTTATTCTAAACTTGATAAAATATACGACAACAATATTTCATTAATTATTTCTGGAAAACTAAAATACATAAAATCTTTCTAACATTTTTTCCATGTTCTGTGATGTCTATTCTTTCAACGTTTTTTCTTTGGCGATGTTAATAATGAACTAGCAGCGTGTTGCAGTGTGCAGCAATAGAATCTTAAACACTAGCGCACAAGAAAACTGATGAACTTTATTTAGCGTCAAAAGATACTAAAACATTACATTTGACAGCATAGCTGACTGTATATTATAAACATAGTTTGTATCTATGTCTCCCCCACAAACACTGCTTTCAAATTGAAATTCTTGTTAATCCCAGGAGATTGACACATAGTTCGTATTTTGATTTAGTTAATACCTTGGTCAATACGTCAGCTGGTATGTCATTAGATGCTACGTGTTCCAAATCTATTTGAGCTGACTCTACAATTTCGCGCACGAAATGGTGACGGATGTCTAGATGTTTTTTCGTGCATGATAAATGAGATTGGTTCCCAGTCTCTGAACGCTGAAATTATCATTACATAATGTAATCTTTTTAACATTTGTCTCTCCAAATTTTAGCAGAAACCGTCTAAGATGCACATGGCATATATTCGGCCTCCGCTGTTGGTAGGGCAACAGTGTACTGTTTTCTAGAGTCCCATGTAATGACACCACTATTCATAATGAATGCATAACCAGTGAAGGAACGCCGGTCATCAATGGATCCACTCCAATCACTGAGTTTTTGCCATATTTGTATGTTATATCAAGGTCAGCTGTTCCTTTAAGGTAACGTAATACTCTCTTCGCCGCGTTCCAATGAGTCTTGTTGATGCAGTCGTTAAATCGACTCAGCCAACTTGCAAAGGTAAAGCAAGCATCCGAACAATTCACGGTTTGACCATTGACAATTTGATCATACGACGCCTTTGACAAGCTTGGTGTTGACATCAAGAGGTGTAGACACAGGATTGCAATTCAGCCTGCGGAATCTTTGAAGAATGTCTTTAATATAAGTTCCTTGGTTAACAATGATTTCTTTTTCATTCTTCTTGAAATCCATTCCTAAACAACGTTGTAGGTGACCAAGATATTTTAGCTCAAAAAGATTTGCCAGTCTTGCTCCGAAATCACCTTGTGTAGGTTTACATAAACTGAAAAGTTTGAATCGTGATTCGAATAGATTTTTGCTCTGCATCTTGATTATTGCATTGACGGTGCCGTTATTAATACCACTAGTTTTTGACCATGACTTTTGAAAGAAAAATATATGCTGCTCTCAACAGCAGGTTGGACTATCGTGTCTGCTTCTGAAGAGAAGGAAGTACCGAAAAAGCAAGAACAAAAAAAGATAACTCTGGATAGCACCTGTCAACTGTGAGATACTTGGAAGGCAGTTTTTATACGCTCTTTGAAAACCTTAGAGAAGACATATTCATATTCTCTAATTACTCTCGTGTGAGGACATGTGCTTTTGCTTTCTGATTACAGTGACAATACTGAAGTAAAATTAAACAAGCAATTCTCCGGCACCGGCACGTCTAAACCACCGGTGTGGGCAAGTGTAAATAAGGAAATCTTGAAATGGACATATTGGAAATTGATCCGACATCCGACTTGTCGAGATTAACACCTATTGCATTTGTCGGTATCGGCTGCGGGACCGGCGAATCTACTGGACCGGATTATGTGTGAAAGCATTCATTTGATCACATTGCATCCGGTACCGGTGCCGCCGCTGACTCCGGTTTTGCCCTTAGGGCGTTTTCACACACCTGCAAAAGCGGAGCTGATGACGGTGCCGGCACCGAATGCAATGTAATCAAATTAATGCCGGACCGGGCTATGAGTGAAAGCATTAATTTGATCACATTGAATCCGAAGCCGTCGGCCGTCACCGGCTCCGGTATTGCCGGTGTGTGTGTGTGAAAATGCTCCTATGTTGCGTTTGGATCACGATTTTGTTAACGAAAGAAAGCAACTTTAATCTAAAGGCAGGTAGAATCGGTTATTTTTCTAATACAATCAGTAATCGAGGATGGAAATAGTAACTATTACTGAAGCGCTTTAGTCAGTCGTCGCAGTGATAAATATTTTGATTTGCATAGCTTGTTATTCTTAACAATTGATTATTTACATGCTTAGCCTATTTTAAATCAAGAAAGACGTCGACTTGAGTTGTTTGAATTGTTGTGTATTTCAAAAAATTTCTTTTGTTTGAACATTTTTGTATACCCTACTTTCCTCAGATCCTTTTTTTTTTCATTTTTTTTTTAAATTTCGCTGAACATAACCCGCTCATTATTTACATTTAAGTTGAAACAAACGAATATTAAATTTCTAACCGTGGCTACTCCTCGCCTCCCATTTTGCCCCGTTTCTCTCAAACTGGGGCACAGACGTAATAATTTTTGCCGGAAAGGGTTCCGCGAATTACCTTGCAGCTACGCGGGGCATGATTATTTCGTTAGGAACAATGGATGACGCCTCGAGCGGGAATGATGTTTCAAACGTCGCGGCGCTCCAATGCTTGGGTAATGCTAATTTATTTGCACGTCTCAAGTTGCCGACGTGTAATTCAATATCACAGTTGACTTTGCGTTCTCGAGAACAAAGCGCATGGTAACCTCTTTGGAAGGTAGTGCTAGAATATCCGGATCAGTTGAGAGAATAATATTACTTTGCTAAATATGTATCTTTTCAGAATGAAAAGATAATAATCTAATTTCATTTGATAGGTCGTAATTTCTGTATACAACGACTAAAAACATGAATCGAAGAACGAGCTGATGGTAGTGGTTCTAATATCGTTCTAGTTTCGGGAAATGAGCATAAGATCCCAAAATCTCTAAGGTGCTGAATCATTTTTGCAAAAGTTCGCACGTTGGGCAATTTCTTTGGAGAAAACGTTCTCGAGGCAATTCCCGCGCTAATACACTATGTACAGTCTTCCCGTAAATTAATACCATATTGGTTTTTTCTGTTGCTAAAATCTATTTAGAAAATTTTGAAGAAAGCCAACCAAATTCATTGTCAACAAGTTGACAATAAAAAAGAGCTAAAAACAGTCTACTTTGAATTTTGTTATTATTCATGTCAATGGTTCTGAACTCTTTGTGAAATTGTTTTATTCACGACCGGGAGTAGACAGCAGTTTCTATAGTCTGCATTTTTTCTAAAATTATTAGGAGTAACTTTTATGTAAGAGACAATATTTATATTATTGAGCGAATCGTAATGTTCTGCCATTGGCTATTACCAGTTCAAAAATGGTTGTTAAAAGCTGTTGTATGTGTATGTGTTGTATGTATGTGTATTTGAACCCTTGGAGCGAACTCGCTCGGTTCATTTCAAAGGGTAGTTTTTGATTATTATT
Source organism: Dorcus parallelipipedus (assembly GCA_958336345.1). Lineage (NCBI taxonomy): Eukaryota > Metazoa > Arthropoda > Insecta > Coleoptera > Lucanidae > Dorcus > Dorcus parallelipipedus. The sequence goes on from OY284478.1 coordinate 40,629,072, forward strand.
CTCTGCCTAAGTACCCACTTCACATGAAAATTATAAAATTGGATCAATGAGATACCAGTCAGCACACTGTGGAATTTTAGTAATTTTTGTAATTGGTAGCTCACATGAGATTCACCTAGGCGACATAGTTACTGTGAAAGCAAAGCTGTCATGTAACTTGGCCGATTTATATCTCATAAATGAAAATTAATAAAATTAAAGCAACACATCTTGATGGATGGCTGTCTTTTTGTAACACCCGTCGTACAACTTTAATGCTTATTGTTACATTTCCTGGACACTCATCAACGTTTTTATCAAACAAATAAGAACTTAACTTTCCAAATGATCTGCGTACGTTAATGCTGATGTCATATTGTTCGTTGATATGGAAATCCCGGGCGCTCCTAAAGTCATTACAGGAATGCAGTTTTGTATTGTAATTCTTTAACTTTGTGGTTACGACAAATAGTAGAATGTGGTATATTACTTCAAGGTCCATATGACGAAAATGGAAGAATTTCCTGACTGTTGTCGAACGGCCGTAATTCTCTTAGGCATGGTATTAACTAGGTTTTGACAGTCTTCTGCAGTAAATGCATTCCATATTTCTTCAAGTTTTTGCGTTAGGTCTGGTACTGATCTAGCTGGACTTACACGCAAAAGTTTTTTCATTTTGTGCCAAAGTGTCTCAAGCGGGGGCAAGTCAGGACTACTTGAAGCCCATTTTAAGAGTGGAATTGAGTTATAGCAAAATAATTTTAAAGCTTTTTTTGACGTATGGCCTGAAAACTAAAATTCTTTCCAGACACTAAAGCTTTTTCAATTGTTGGTGGCAGATACTCTTCTACGATGTCTAAATATTTTACAGTGTTAACTAAACGCAGTTTTCCTACATCCCTAGCAGACATTGAACCCCACACCATGACAGATGCTGGAAATTTAACTTTTCTTGTCAAACAATCAGGATGGAAAGCTTCATTTTTTTGGCGAATAACTCTGCCCCGACTGTCACCTATACAAACTTAAAATCTGGCCTCATATATTCAGAAATTTTTGTTTGGCGAATGCACCCTTGTTTAGCCTCCATTACACGTAGCATTCTGAGAATAGTCAAACTGTTTAATTCGACTTGCAGGTACTGAAACTTCAAAAAACCTCTTCATTTCATCTCTGGCAACTTCTTCATCGGAGGAACTGTCGTGACTATCCAATGGTCCATTTCCAATAATCCATTCACTAATTTCTGATTCTTTACAATACATTTCCGATTTCCGCATATTCTTATTGCTCTTGATCTACTGACAGCCATTTTTCTGTGAGAATCGACAATGGAATATCGTCATCTGAATCCCCTTCAGTTTCTAAATTTATTGCGATATCAACGGGTTGATTGCCAGTTGAATAGCAAAGTATATTTTTCCAACATTTTTCTGTTGCATGAGGCGACAGTTTGTCCTCGGAATTGGCAAGAAAACACGGCATCCTTCAAAGTAATGTTCTTAAGAGCCCTTGAAATGTCATTTTGCTCCAAAGATAGAACATCGGCCAAAAGGTTCTTTCGATAATAGGTACATTTTGATTTAGCAGCCCATGGAGTAAAAAGCGCTATATTTAATCAAAGTGTACTATTATAGAAAGAAGACCTTTTGGCTAAATGTATAGCTTTTTGGTCCATGGGCTGAATAAGTGGGGTGCAATTGGGTGGCAGAAACATGGTTATAATTTGACCATCATTACTTGTTAGTTGCGTCTCCAATGCATGGCTAGGAGCATTGTCGACTAATTAAATTGCTTTTTCTTTGAGATTATTCTCTACTTGAAATTTCCTCACTTGTACTTATACAACAAACGACTCCTGAAACCATTTTACGAATAGGATAGAAGTCATCCAGGGTTTTCTTTGTTGAGTAATATTCAACTGGAAGGCTAGTGAATTCTTAAACGCTCTGGGATTTCTTGCTTTTCCGATGACCACCATTTTGATTTTATGTGTATCATCGCCGTTTGTACAAGCAAGAAAAGTTACTCTCTTTTTCGAAGTTTTACGCCCTGGAGCAGTTGTTTCTCAGGCATGCACTAGTATCCGATCAGGTAGTAGTTTCCAAAATAATGCAGATTCTTCTGTATTGTACATTTGGCTTGGTAGTAGGTTTAGCTCAGTGAATTTTCGTAGAAAGGGTTCCACGGCAGATGAACTACTAGACAGTTTCTCTCCAACCATTTTCAATTGGCGAATGCCACATCTCTTTTTAAACCTACTTACCCACCCTCTGCTTGTTGTCGTTATAATATTTAGCGTAAATTTGTATAGCCTTTTCCGTTAAAATATTAGGTGTGATAGTCGCATGTCTTTCTCGCTGTAACTGAAACCAGAATATCCAATATTCATTCTCCTTTTCTGGATATTCTGGTTTTCGCAAAATTTCCCTGCGCATTGGTGTTAAGACAACTTGCAATGCAACTATAGATACAAAAACACCCATTATAAATTACCGTTTAATGGTAATGGTAATAAATTGGGTTAAATCGTAATATTTTGATGTCTCTATACGTAGCTAACATATTCGATAACATCCTGTATAAATCTTCTTGCTTGAGACAAACTGTGTCTTTCGAAAATTACTTCTTTATTGTAACGCGCCCGTTTAAAATCCTTGTTTGTTTACTTTTACTTACAAGTAAATAAGCAATAAAAATGAACAAACAAACACAACTTAAATTTATTGCTAAGAAAATAACTGGACCGACCGTACGGACCCGGCCAGTTACCTAGATTCTCTAGAAACACACACTCTGATTTAAACACTCGCGTAGCGACGCTCACGTGTTTGGTTTTTAATTGCCCTTTCTTAACACACTGTATTTTAACCGTACCGAAATAAGTGATTTATCTAGAAAAATGAGTAAATGACTGCAAGCGCTAGAGAAAACCGCTAAGTCAGAATCTAAAATATTCAACCGCTTGTTCAAGAGATTCGAACGTTTCTGCCTGTTTTTCGCGCCCCGTCCTTTCCAAGTAAAAAATTTATTAAACACACCCCACGGACTTATTACGATCAATGTCAATCGCTGCTTCGAATTTCAAACTACGCCTATTCCAGATGCCCAGCATGTATCAAGAGACACCTCATTAGCTTATCAGGAACACTCGCAAATGAAGCCCTCATAATTTTAACTTTACAAGTGCCCAAGCTAACATTTTAAAAGTATCTGGTGCCTGCTTGAAAGAAACCACACTAAAGCGAATGCTTCAACTCGCAATGTAATTTGATGTCTTTTTCCCCAATTTTAACGCGACAAAATGTATACAAAATCTAAGCAAAACAATCCAAAATGTCAAGTAGATTTGTTTTATGATATCTGTGCAGCTATAGTGCATCTGAATGGTGCCTACAATTATCGAATTTCTGAAGAACTCTCTGGGTGGTAAACAGCCCTTTGAGAAAGGACAGGGCGTCGCACTTAATTACCCCTGGCCACATTTTTACAGCGTGCAGTTTTCGAACACATGTTTGTTATTTGAAATAAAACATGCAATAATCGATTTTATTTTGAAAACAAATTCCACGTACATTTCATTATTTAATGAGGTGAAATTGTATCAACACTCTACAAATAAGATTTTTATAACTTTATCTTATCTGAAATGATAATTTGACTGCAAACAAATCCGGTTATGATTGTACTTTTCGCAATTTGTAAGCAGAAACGCACGTACCTGTAAATATTTATTTATGGCAGTATGACGCAATGGAGCACGCAGGTCATACATGCAGTTTTTTTTTGCGATAAGTAAACACCGATAATAATGTAACGACCTCGCTGCTCGCCAACGGTGATTGAAAAAAAAAACAGTAATTAATTCTAAATTATCCGGCGATCTGCGTCAGCGTGTTATTAACTTGTTGCTCGAGGCCGAGCGTCTGCACAATGGCGAGTCCATCCCTCTTTTTGTTTGTTTAATGTTCGGAACTCACATGGAAACATAATCTTGGGAAAACGTTCCTGTGGATTTGGTTTTGTTCGCGTCCGTCCGAGGAGAGTTCGAAGTTAAACGGTGTAATGGACGAATTGATCGATACGTTTCAATTAGTGCCTGTTACGGGCGGCCGCTTTCGCAATGCGAAATGCCCGCGGGTGCTTGAAGTTGGTACGATATGGGGATGAAACGTTTTCAGTTTGTGGAAACGAGTTATTACCACTGCAGCGACATTTTTGCGTCAGTTTTATTACGGTCCGTCTCTGGTGATTTCTGTTTACGAGCAAAGTGCATTTTCATTTCCAAAGGCCCAACAAGGAATACAAGTGTTTCAATATGTATACAAAATATATACAAAATCTAAGCAAAACAATCCAAAATGTCAAGTAGATTTGTTTTATGATATCTGTGCAGCTATAGTGCATCTGAATGGTGCCCACAATTATCGAATTTCTGAAGAACTCTCTGGGTGGTAATGGTATGCAAGAAGTTCCTAAGAGCCATTTTGATGAAATTGGCGCCACCTACGTTTTAAAACATATACTATTGCCTGAGTGTAACAAATTTGTTGTCAGAAGACCCTATGCATTAAATACTGATACTGATTTTGAATTAACCTATGATGAGTTTGATGCAAAAAGTCCCCAAGTGTCCCTATTTCTCAATAAGAGCCTATCTCGTTGAAACTGCAAAACTCTGTAAACGCGATAAAAATAACTAACCAATAAATTATGTTTATTCTTTAAGTTTTCCATGAGTTTTCATGAAACATTCTAGCTGAGGAGGAGGAAGACATGGATTGTTATAAATAATTATTTTTTTGGCTTTATTGCCCATGACTTTGTTTATTGTTTTCCTAAAGATTTATATTCATCAAAAGAACACGTACATTCTTTGTTTGATTCAAAATATATTTTCTGTTCGTTGTTCCAAAAAGACCCCAAGTACAACATATTTCATCCCCTACCACACCTAAAAGTGTTAATTTCCAATTTTTTTTAATATCTATCTTTAGGAAGTACCTACCTTTAGGTATACATATTTTAAATATAAAATTTTTATAACAAGATTTGCGAATCCACAGCAACATTCGGTGTTTAAATCTGCTATAATTTAAAAAGTAATAAATGTCGCTTAGGGACTTCTTGCATAAAACCCTTCAAATGTATGTATTAGAATTAGAGTGAAAGGGCAGCTGGGAGAAATCAAAATAAAGCTTTTTTTTATGAGAGGAGATTTAAATGAAATCTACCTAACCAGAAAAAAAAGAAAGATTTAGAGAAGAAGCATTTCCACCGTATTTCGCCTAGTTTAAAGGGACAACTGGTTCGAGGTCATTGAAACTACTCGGCAGAGATCAAACGTGCCGACACGGAATGTCTTCTCTTGTTTAAAGTACAGATCATATTTTTATTATATGCCGATCGGATCAGTCTTGAGTTAAGAATACAGCGTAAGCTTCGACTGCGAACGGCGAAGCTGTTGAAACTTAAAAGGAGATAGCTATATAAAAGTTCTTAAAATTATTTATCAATCGATCGATCGACGTCTAACAAAAATAAGATCTGTACATACGTACCCAACAAAAAATTAATGACAAAAGCAGCACACAGAAATCTTTTTAATTAATAAAACTTATTTTGCAAAAAAAACATTTAAATTTATCAAAACCAAAACATTCACAAAAGGTATTCAAAATGATGACCCAGCATTTCAACGCATAGTTACCATGGGAATAAACTGATACTAAAGTTAACTTGTGATTGAGGAACCGGACCTTAACGGTAAATTATCTTAATTTTGACTCTTAAAGGAATTGATATGTTTTAAATAAATTTCTGGATCAACTTATTTTCTAGTTTTATTTTAATTAGTCAGCGGCTCTTCAAAATATGAATGTCACTTTTGGGCATTAAAAGAGCAAATTAAATAGACGTAACTTCTATGTTACTATTTTTTAACTAAACATTGTACTTTTGATCTCACGACAAGAATATCCCTGAAGTAGATTATATCTGATTTATAACCTTGTCGCCTGCGTTTAGTAGGAAAATAAAATAACTTGATCTAATCGACAGTATAAATCTAGCGATGTATTCATTAAACTATTTAATAATTTGCTAAGAGAAAAGAATTAATTTTGAAAGGCTACGAAAAAAATCGTGCACTCGTCACGTATGAACGTATTATTGATTGTTTGTTGGTTGCTGCAAGTAACATTTATGGACATGATGTATATGTCTCCTTGACATAACATGAATTACTGTTTGTAAAGGTAAACGGTGCATTCAAGTCCGGTTTCATGTGTTAAGCTTGATTCTAGTGACGCTAATATGAAATGAGGTGACATGTTAGAAATCTAACTTGCAGCGGAACCTTTTGATCCAAGAGAACCTGACAATCATAATCTACATCATAATCGAGAAAGAAATCAAATCAAATTTAGATAGTAACAATTAGAGTGAGAAAACGCACCTTTTTCTTTTTGCTCTTTTCTGATTTTAAATATCTAAAATTTTTAAATCATATGCAATTTCTTTTGAAACTAGTTCAAATCTAGTGACAAATCTAGCAAGCCCATATTTAAAAAAAAATGATGTGCAATTCGTTCTATAGGAATGATTGTAAAAATTAATAAAATAATACTGTGATACGTCAATATCATTGCTAATGTTAATCTAGCTGATTATATCTTACTATCTTTTGCAATATCAAATAATGAAATGTTTTAAATTCACTCCTATCTTTAAAAATGTTGCTTAGTTATATGTAGATAATTAAACATTCAATAAAATTTCACAATTAATGAAATTTTGTTTTATTAACGAATAGGCAACTAAACAAAAACGTTCTTTCTATTCATGTATTGAAGAAAAAGTAACTGTCGACGTATATTTCGGTCTTATCTCTGATTTACAAATAAAATTATATAATCTTGAACAACTTACCTAAATAAATTTGCATATTAGATGTGTAGAATGGATTAGAGTCCAAATTTTAATCCCATACTTTGCGGGCTTGCTCTTCATGTATACGCGAAATGGTGCTTTACCTCTAAATGGGACCAGCTGCTCATCTATACACAAACGAGAATCAGGATTCAAAGCACGTTTGCAATTAGACACAAAGTTTTCAAAAATTTCTCTTATGGGTGCCACCCTATCCTGAGCCTTTCTTTCTTCTCTAGTTTCAAAATTGTCGAAACGCAAAAATCTTGACAGAAATTTAAATCTATTTCGAGAGATGCAAGCAAGTATGATTGGTCGACAATAGGCGGGATCGTTTTGCCATAACATGTCTATTGGTCCTTTATTGCTTTGCATAGCTCCAAATGTATATAATAACCCTAATAGCATCTATTTTTGTTTTGCTTGTTGGAATAAATTTCTTTTTGTTGTTTGGATTAGCGGAATTCCATCTGTCAAAAGAATCTTTTATTTTCTTCTATTGGTTTCTTGAACCACTAAATCAATAATATCGGGAAAAAAGAACAGATAAAATGCTTCTTTGATACTTGAAACTGTAGAACTATATGCGGTAAGACCTGGAGTATTAGTAAGTATATTTGCAGCTGATCTTTTGATTGTATTTATAGGAGTCTTGGACCATTCCAAACCATCTTTAGAAATATAATGTGGTACCTCATTCGTTTGCACTTCTTCTTGTGCGCCGCGAATATGTAGTTCAGATTCTTGTTCTCTCTTAATTTCATCATTCACCTCTTCAGTGTCTGAAAAGTGATTTTCACCTTCCTCGTCACTCGCTTCTGTGTGATTTATCAAATTGTCATATTCAGGATCATCATGTTCCAATAAATACAATAATTCCTCATCCGTCAGTCTCTTATTGTTACGAAACCTTGAAATATCACTCATCTTTGCAGGAAACTTAAAACAACTTATACGACATCAACTAAATACAAAATAAAGAAACAACTACAAATTACTATAACCTTTGATGAAAGATTTTCCCTAAATGTGTCAAAATTTCATCACCTCTAAACGACCAAGGAGGTTCAATTGAATCCCATGCTCCTTTTTCGCGTTCTAATTCTTAGGAAGGCTAATTTGAACAAAAAATAACGTTATTTATTGTGTATCAAGTATATCCGTACAGCTATTAAAAAGAACTCTGAAATATTCCGTTTTAAAAAGATATTTGAAACTCACGTTGGGGTCCTTTTTTACCACTCTTGGCCTTGCATCGCCGGAAACGTTTTCCTAGATTTTGCTTAAGTTACAGGAAGTTAACATGGGATTTCAAATATTTTTAAATCGTTTTATTGCCTTGTTTCGCAGAGTTGCACAGATCACTTGTGTTCTTTTTTCTTTGTTCTGATTGTGACGAATATGGTTTATGACTCTCGTCCCAACTAGTTACGGCTTTCGCAATCTTCAGTCTCCTGCAGATGTGTATTAAAACAAAACTAGATTTTCGAATTTTTTAAAAAATTATTCAAATAGTTGTGATATAATTCTTCGTAATTTTGAGACAAGTTGTGTTCTTTAGGAACATCAAAATCAACAGTATTTGAAATGATCAGTTATGTTGTTTCGCAGTCTTCAGCCTCCTGAAGGTGCAGTAAATCCGCAGATGTAATACAAGAAAATGTTGAGGCAAGCATTTATGACTTTCGTATGGAATACGGAGATTAGTAGTTACTGATACGTAAGCAATAAAATATAATGATGGTACTTCAAGACATAAATTTCAAACATATTACATAAGAAGGGTAGTGATTCCTCTCCTCTAATAGGATACACACCGAACTGTCTATAATGAAGATATTAAAAATTTTTGTACATTTTCCAATATGTCTTTTTGATAATTATAAATTGGAAATCAGATTATAGAACTCACCATAGGGAAATATAATATTTTTATTACTTTATTGGGGATAACGAAACCTAACATACGTAAACTTTTGTTACATATTTCCTTAAGATGGTCTGCGAATATTAAGCGAGAATCAATGGTTATTCCTAAGTCTTTAATTTTGTCCAACCTCTCAATAACTTGAGATTCAATAATTGAATACAATTGGGCTCCTTATTCTGGTCAATGAGACAACCTTTCATTTAGCGACATTCAAATTTAGCTTATTATTTGAACACCATTGCCCTAGTTGATCCAAATGATACTGTAAGAATTAAAAATTTGTAATTCCATTGTTACATCATTTGCGAATAATAAATTGGCACAGTCTAACATATTAGGGAGATCATTTATAAAAATGGTGAACAGGAGAGGACCCAGATTAGATCCCTGTGGTACTCCCGAGTTTGGAAAATAAGATAGAGAATTGACACCCCGGATTTTCCTTTTACATAAATAAGAACTGAAAAACTCAACTAAATGAAGACAATTTATGAAGTAACAGTTTGTGATGTACCCTTTCAAAGGCCTTTCAAAATCGGTATAAATAACATCACAAACTCTTTTAAACGGACACTAAATGGCGCATAAACACTTAACGTTTCGCAGTGAAAAATATTTTTCACTTCTGACGAAGCTGTCGAACGACTGCGAAACGTTAAGTGTTTATGCGCCATTTAGTGTCCGTTTAAAAGAGTTTGTGATACAATTTTCATCGGACAAGAACCAGCTTTAGTTGGGGCGTACAAACATAATTTTATTAGTTTAAATCAACATGGCTTTATGAGTGGTAGATCTACAACCTCTAACTTATCTAATTTCGTACAATTTATTATAAATACGTCGATGTTATTTATGGTATAAATAACATCGACGTATCGCTTTATCCAACGTATTTATGTTATTTATACCATAAATAACATCGACGTATTTATAATAAATTGTACGAAATTAGATAAGTTAGAGGTTGTAGATCTACCACTCATAAAGCCATGTTGATTTAAACTAATAAAATTATGTTTGTACGCCCCAACTACATTGTGATATATGAGTATTTCAAATACTTTTGGCAAAATTATTTAATATAGATATTGGTCTATAATTTTCTACACATTCCGACCATCCTTTCTTGTGCATTGGCACCACTTTAGTATGTTTCCACAGAACCGGAAAAGATGCTGTTTTTAAAGACAAATTGAACAATCGACTTAAAGCGAATGCCAATACTGAAGCACAGTGTTTAACAAAAAAATGCCGGAAAGCTAACAAGGCTTGAAGTAAAATTGCTTTTTAATTTGTAGAGTACCACTTTGGAAATCGGAAATACTTGGAAACAGTAAGTGGAAAACAAATTTCCACTATTTCATTTAGTTTACTATAAAAAACTTTACAAGCTAAGTTTATATCCTTAAAAGCCCTGAGGAAATTCGAGTCAGCAATTGATATTTGACTTTCCGTTTTATCAACAACAATACCGTCAGTATTAGATAGAACACTTCAATTATAGTGACTGTTGAGCTGATTCAAATTTAACAATTCGGTGAATGACTGAAGTCTTTCTGATTTAGCATCATCCACATCGAAAGTCAGAGTGTCTACATTGGAATCTCCTGTTATTAATACATCTCTATGAAAATCTAATAAGAGTTACTCTAAAGAACAAAACTGACCGCTGTCATTCTCCTTGTCCAACGCATAACATGGTGGGGCTACACTTCCCCTCTCGTGAACATCCCTGATCTAGACCATTGATATATATACGTATTTGTAGAATTAATTTTCTTAAGTGACAATTTAATAAGTCAAACTTAATCGATTACACCCTGTATAATGAGAAACATGAAATATTTTTACTTTTTTTTGTCATTCACTTCGATTGCAGTTCTTAAAATTTGTTAAGTTTTTGCGTCGAATTTCTTTGAACTGCCTTTTTTTAACCTCGTTTTAAAAGCAATATTTGTTTACGTTAGTCATGTCGGAGGTCACAACAAACTTAATTTTTTCGTTTGTGAGACACTCACTTGAGCTTCCCTTAACGGCAGTTTCAGCTTTCGATTTCCAGCAATGAACATCCTGTAGAAAAATAGGTTTGGCGATAATTCGGACGAATCAGTATTTGTAACCGCCTCACATTACGAGAATGTACAGTCTGCTTCACTACGCGAAAATTAATTTGCGGCAATAATTCACCCTCGCGTTCGATTAACGTGTAAGCAGTGATATCGGATTTTTATGAGACCGCACAGCACGCACAAAATCCAGAGATATTGCCTCTACTATTTCGTAAATTTTGAGCCGCCGCGCCGGGAAAAAATAATTTTCGTGGCGTATGCAAATGCGTATAACCATCCATTCCTATTACCATGAAAACACATAAGTTGAATATTTTAACACCTAGTGTATTAAAGCGGCTTAGACATAACGATAATACGCTTTCTCATACGGGGTGACTGACAATTGTTCCGACGAAAAAAAAACAGATAAGAATCGATGGCCGAGAGTAATGGTCCGTTTTCACGCTCAAGCAATTTGCGCAAATGGATTTGTGCAAGCATTTGCGCGTACAAATTTGCTTGCGCAAATGCATGCAGTTTGCCAACCTTTTTAGCTTGTGCAAGCAAAAAATACGAGCGTGAAAAAATGAGCGTGAAAATGGACCATAAGGGGAAAATGTTAAAAAATTACTAATAATTACATCACGTAAAAGAAACAACTCAGACTTTCGTTCGCAGCTGTTAAACATGTAATAAAACGAAAACGAAACTAAGCTCAGTTTGTGCGTACGTGTGATTTAGACGATTTAATTTCGCATAATTGATTGATTCTTAAAATTATTCCAGAAAATAATAACTTTTCGAAAGACGCTGTTTATTGATAATTTTTTTGTAAATTCTCTAAAATATACACAGCCCATCTAAAGTATAAAGAAAGTAGAAAAAAGCAAATCGTTATGAATTAAGTCCAAAAAGTGCGAAGTTTGCAGGTAATCATCCACGCATCTAATTCACAGATAACGCGAGTTTCGTCGTCGTTGCGGCTCCCTAAATTACCAAAACAACTCGCTCTGTGGAGGATAAAATAATTCCCGTAGTCGAAAGGGCCTTCGGCTAATTCGTGTAATCAAATATCACCGGCATAATTATTATTCGGGTAGGTAACGAGCCCACTCGTGCGCCGTAATTATATTAAGATTTTTAAATTTAATTATCGTTTCCGTTTAGCTGCATTGTTATTTGTGACAGATACTTACGTGACTGGTAGCGAGAGATTCTGAAATTCGGTTCAAATCATAAAAATTAAAAGAAACTAGTGTAATGGTCAGTGCTTTTTATGCGACGACTGCAAATAAGATACGCTGAGTTTATTAGAAAAGGAAAAAGTAAACGCAAAATGCAAATATGACGGGAGACTGCGAAACATGAATTTAACAGAACCTGAAACTGGAGATTACAAAGGGAATATTTTTGTTTGCTTTTGTTTTGACAATGTAACAAACGAATTGATTCTTTATTTAATTCATCAGCATAATATGAATATTTTTATTTTCAAAAATTTATTTAAATTTCTTTTTTTATAAAAGGTTTATGGCCGTGTGCACCTAACAAATTAATTCAGATTAACGTTAATAAGCATCACTAGAACGTGAAGTGGAGACAATACAATATTTATCTATTACTGTAATATTCATTACTTTCATCCCTTACATCTTCTTATCGGGAAAGCAATTTCTATCCTTTGTTAGGGGAATGTACTCATCAAAAATGATCATAATAATCGGTAATTTTCTAAAACAAATGTGTTCTTCTGCCTCCTCTCTTATTTTTGGGGTAAAAAAAGTTATTCTTCGGTGTTAAAGGAATCCTACTGAGACATCCGAAAGACGATATCAATCGCCCATGTAATCAACTATAACCACAATTCTTCACCAACATATTTTTCAATAATAAAATGATACAAGAGAAACATGGTGGAGTAATTGAAAAGGCAGAGATCCAAATGCAAATTTCTTTTGCATACTAACATGAAACTCCAGCGAATTATTAACACGGGTCGTTCTTCTGCGGCGATGGCTTTAAAATGTTCACCGATTTACTGGCACCAACCCCTGGTCGAGTTTTTAACTCAGAATTCCAGGGCGAACAAAGAGGCAATCGGTCTAAACGTATTAAAATGCAAATTCGTCCGCATTCGCCTTTAAATGAGCGCCCGGAAACGCAGGGGTCATTCAAATGTCGTGCCCTTGACTCGGACAGGTGTGCATGTTACGTTCGCTCTCTTTCCGTTGTGCCAACTGTGTATAAAAGTCACAATGAGATAATCTACAATCGGGATCGGGTGTGCCGTTCTGTTGTATGCAGACGTCAAAGGAGACATATTTCATAGTTTAAATTAAGTACCACATTTGATCTATGAATCTTTAATTTAATTATTTTCGAAAAACTAAGGTATCAGGTATATCATAAAATTTATAAATGTCTTACGTTATGCAAACTTCAACAAGGACGTTCGTGAATCCACTAATTTTTACAGTGCGGTTAAAAAACTTTATGGGTGGATTCACAAACGTCCTTGTCGCTTGTCGACGTTTATGCGACTTAAGGCATTTATAAATCTCAAACAAAATATCCACCCTTCAGATCGCCTAGTGGTCTTATTTGTGCAGGATTCAATAATTAGTTATAAATGTACGTAGCGTATTGCGTTATTGTTCAGGGCATTTTAAACACAAAATTTAGTACGCAGGCTTTAAGGATTTAATTTGTACTGAAGCTAGCAATATATCACGAAATTTTATATTAAATATCTAACGAATACGAACGTATTAGAAGACCTGAATACTGGCCGATGGGAGTTGAGATTAGCAAGATGTGCACAAAACTCCAAATCATCTATAGATAACATCTATACAAACATCTGTGAATATAAAGCGATATGTCATTCCCAGCGGCACTATCTCATCACGATGCATAGATGTTGCCGATACGGAACTGCAATGACGAACATGTAACATTGAAAAAACCGATATTTTTGCAACGAGCATGTGACATTTTCAGGGATTCAGTTTCTGAAGAAACATTGAGCAGATTCAAACTCGAAATATGATAATTTTGTTCAAAAGTAAAAGTTTATTTTGAAAAATGTATCCCTCCCAAAAACATCCAGGAAAATAGAAATAAAAGTATTAATTTATCTCATGATCATGAAATAGGTATATGAAAAGATATATGATGGTACAAAACCAAGATGATGACATTAAAAATATAGAATTTAGGAGTAGTTGGTCGGACAAATTTTTTTTTTAATTGAACGAATTGATTTATTGTTCAATCAGCTGACAAGTTTCGAACACATTTGTGTTCTTCTTCAGAGCCTAAAATTAATTAAGGTTGTCAGCTGATTGAACAATAAATCAATTCGTTCAATTCAAATGTCCTTATACCGACCAACTACTCCTAAATTCAAAATTTACTGAGGGCACCATTTTGGATCAAATTAAAAATATACCTACTAATCCACTTTTCTATATTGTATAGAAGAGGAAAAGCGAAGGAAAACCCTAGGTGTAATTGAGGGGGCATACAACAAATTCAAAACTATTTGGAACATTATTAAAAGAGAATTAAATCTACACAAAATCCACTCCACATAAGTTCAATCGAGTGAAGAATTAAATAAAATTTTCTGCAACGTCGGCTTAGAATTAAACAAGACCTTACCTACAGTCAAATTTATGTACGATAAAATATGATACCTACAAAGTTCCCTTCGCTGGGCTCCAGTTATAGTAAATGAGATAGAAAATTCAATTAAGGGACTTAATCCGTTGGTAACACCGGACATATGTGATATGAATATTAAATTAAATCAGAAAGTGTACACTCATGGACACCATAAATACTTGTATGGTGGAAGGAGTCCCCCCCCCCCCAAATAATGAAACCAGAATTATACGTATCCTCAGAAAAAGGTGTTCCAAGGTCTCGATAATTACAGACCTTTACCGGTGTTTTCAAAGGTTTCCGAAGCCATTCCCTATTACAATTTTTAGATAAGCATGTGGAAGAAATCGGCAATTTCATAAATTATTAAACTCAGTTGAATTCGATACAACGCGGAAATTCACCCATATAAAAAATTAAGTAAACAAACGACAAGCTTTATCAAAGACTTTGTCATTGTGCGTCACGATTAACCTTTCAAATAGAACTGCGTTCGGAGAATTTCAGTTGCATATAGCATTACCAAACAGTCGCCGAGGTCATTCATCAAAAAAAAACCTTTGAAGTTTAGTCAGCTTAGGAGTAGACGGCCGGGAAAATCACAATGACTCATTTCGGAATTTCCGGTCTGAGACGATATAAAAAGGAACCGAGTTCCACAATAAATATCATACAAGTAACCCTATGGTCGTGAACATCTTCGGAAGTCTGAAACCGAAAGTAGCATTCGTCGAGTGTCATAGTGTGATCAAATTTCGACTATCCGTCCGTCTCTCTGTATCCGGTACTACGGTTTGGGTGAGAAAAACATTAGTTTGTTTGCCAATTAGTTGTGTTATTAAAAACTAACACTGCTTTATTTGATTCATGAAATACTGTTTTTCTTGTTATAAAATCATTTTGAATTTGTTTTGCATTGTCTAGTAAGATATCATGTTGACTTTGCATGATATCGTTCTGTAATTACATTTTTTTTTAATATGTGGTGGTTGCCCAACGGGGTCCTAAGTCAAAGACTTGTCAGGACCTCAGGAGCGGGAGTGTATTTGAGTATGTGTAAAGTGTTCCATGGCTTTTAAATTTTATGTTTATCTAAATTGTGTTCTCTAATAATTTGACTAAATTGTTATACAGTGACAGTGTAAAGTTTGGAATAATCAGTATGAAGTGTAAATTATTGACTTTTAAGAAAATTCCAAACACAGGTAAATTTTTGATTTAAATTGTGCGTTCCTTGGCATTCCCCCTGAATGTACGGAGTGTTACAGGTAAGAATGACTTTTTTTTTAATGACAACCCCAAGTTTGAGTTGATATTTCGATAGCTCCCGTGACTATGAAAACTATGCTATAAACATTTTTTGAAGAAAGTAACGTAATTTCGATAATGCCGAGAGTTATATGTAGTGGCGGGCAAGGGCTAAAATCTCATTTCATATAAAGAGGACATTGAGAGCAATCTCTGGCTAAAAGGCTCAAACCAAACAAAGAAATTGCTACTTGGGTCCTTTGTTGTTTGTTTAAAATTTCGGTAAAATTTGTTAAAATTAAGACATAGAATTTGTGTGTAATAATAGAACTTCTCTCTCATTTTCGTCGTGACATCTAGAGGAGTATAATATAAAGTAAAGGATAATTCATCCCCTTTCTATTATCCTTTTTTAACCACCCGTCACCAATGTCACGACGCTATTAGTAAAAGATCGAAACAAAGAAACTGGAAAGCTAAAAGCAGTCACCGTTTTTTAATGCGTCGTATGGATCGGCTAGGCATATCTAAATAAAGAAAAATCTGAAGAAATGAATTTTACCAGTGATGGATTGTCCGAAATTGAGAACTTAGGCAACGCTCAGTTCTTTATAGCTTGATAGCAGAATGACATGGAAGAACCATGTAGATCAATTTTATCAGCCAAATTATCTCAGGCTATACGAGGTCTGGCTATTAAATACCCGGATTGATGCTGTAAAATATTTATTGATAAAATTATTCGATTAACATTTTAATACCCTATCCCCCCTATCCCTACACCGCTCCATTCGAATTTTCCATTGATCGAAACAGTGCTGTAGGTAATTTTCCGATAAACCTTTTAGTACCCGCATCGTCACTTCTTTTACTACTTCTACGGATTCAAAACAGGTGAATAGAAAAAGTTACACAGGACTAGATCCGGCGAATACGGTGGATGTTCCAGTAAAGAAATGCAGTTTTTAGCCAGAAAGTGCTTTACGGAGAACGCGTGGGATGGCGCAATGTCTTGGTGAAGAATTCATGAGTTCTCTTTTCTCAAATCAGGCCTTCTCCTTCGAACTCGTTCACGAAGATTTTTCAAAACTTGCAAATAGTAATGCTGGTTAACTGTATGACCCTCAGAAACCTACTCAATGTAGATAATACCTCGGATATCGAAAAATAACTATCAACATTGCTTTGAATTTAGATTTGCTCATCTTTGCTTTTTTTGCTCTCGGCGAACTAGGGGATTTCAATGCATTAATTGACGCTTAGTCTCCGGGTCATATTGGAAAATCCATGTCTAATCACATGTAATGACCCTATTTAAAAAGTTTCTGTCGTTTTTAATGCATTCGAGAGTGTCAGTACAAATGATCCTTCGAGTTTCCTTTTGATCGGGCGAGAGGAGTTTCGGCAGATAACCCGTCAAAATAGCTCCCACAAAATAGCTTCCGACAAAATAGCTCCCGACAAAGAAGCCCGCATACAAAGCAGCCCAAAAATTTGGTAAAGGTGCGATGAAGAAATACAAATAAATGTCAATTACCTCAAACCGTGTAATCCGTATAACACCCGCGCACTTCCCACTCTGATTTAAGCACTCGCGTCGCGACGCTCACTTGTTTGGTTTTGTTAATTGCACTTTCTTAACACACTGTATTTTAACCGTATCGAAATCAATGATTTATCTAGTAAATGAGTAAATGACTGCAAGCACTAAAGGAAACCGCTAAGTCAGAATTTAAAATATTCGACCGCTCGTTCAAGAGATTCGAACGTTTCTGCCTGTTTTTCGCGCCCGTTCTTTCCAAGTAAAAATTATTAAAACACACCCCACGGACTTATTAAGATCAATTTTGAAATCACTTCGACCAGTGACCATCGCTGCCTCGAATCTCAAACTACGCCTATTCCAGATGCCAGTATGTATCAAGAAACGTTAGCTTATCAGGAACACTCGCTATTGTCTGTCGCAAATGAAGCACTCATAACTTAAACTTTACAAGTGCCCAAGCTGACATTTTAAAAGTATCTGCTGCCTGCTTGAAAGAAACCAGACTAAAGCGAATGCTTCAACCCGCAATGTAATTTGATATCTTTACTCAAATTGAACATGTATCGGCAATTTTAACGCGACAAAATGTATTCAAAATCTAAGCAAAGAAAAGCAATCCAAAATGTCAAGTAGATTTGTTTTATGATGTCTGTGCAGCTATAGTGCTTCTGAATGGCGCCTGCGATTATCGAGTTTCTGAAGAACTCTCTGGGTGATAAACAGCCCCTTGAGAAAGGAAAGGGCGTCGCAATTAATTAAACCGGGCCGCATTTTTACAGCGTGCAGTTTTCGAACACTGTTTGCTATTTGAAACAAAACATACAACAATCGATTTTGTTTTGAAAACAAATTCCGCGTACATTTCACACTCCGTTGCAGATTTTTCGAGTTTCAAGAGAAATTTCACATTAACACGTTCAACTTTAGCGTTTGATATGATTCCGTCGCCAGGCTCCTACAAGGTCTGCTTTAATCAACGATTACAAGGGAACTGATTTTTGCTACAAAATTGGTTTTTTGCACATAAAAGGAAAGATGGATACCTGTCGATACTCTATGCATTCTATTGTTCTTAAACTGTCAGAGTCTACTAAAAAGGATCAGTCCGGGTATTTAATAGCCAGACGTATTTGCAATAAGACGAATCAAACTACTTCTATTAATACTGAAGCTGCAGTTACTACATTTATGCACTTTCCATTCAAGAATGATATACGGATTACAGGTTTGGGGAAAATACGCTCATACAAAAAATATCTCAATTCTACAATTCTATATAGATTCTTCCCGAAAACAATTTGTTCTGTGTGCGGCGTTCTTCAAATGGAACACGAGGACAAAGTTATTAACACAAATTTGTACAAAGTCTAACAAAATTCAAGAGATGGCGTTCGGTGTGTTATGTTTTAGAGCGTCGGAATTACTTGTTGTAAAGTATTGTTCGATTCGATGTAAGTAACACTATGTTACAGTTTTGTGATGCTGCTTTTATTTATATACCGGGTGAGTTTTTTATCTTGAGACAACGTCATATCTCGAAAACTACGCATCGGATCAAAAAACTTTGTGAATAAAATGTATTCGACGCGAAGGGGCAGGGGGCAACTTTCAAATCGCAAATAGGAACCACTATTTTTTATTGCAGATTCGGATTCTACGGCAAAAAACTTGTATGTCAAACATTTTATCAAAATAATAATAGCATAGTTATTAAAATTTAATTAAAGTTGCTTTTTGAACGCTGCGCTGCCAATATCTTTGGAACTCGTCTCAAATGCGGTGGTTGATTCCAAGAAAGTGACGTAGCGGTCTTCTAGGAAATGTGCCTCCACAAATATCGTACCGGCTGTGCGTTACCTCAGTACGTGCCTTGCTTTCGTTGCGTGTAGCATTGTTTCAATACGTTCCGTCATTACGTAACTGCATTATCAGTTATAATGCAGGCTATAAGAGTACAAGAGAAAATTGAGTTTACATTTACGGAGAAAGTGGCAGGGATATCAATAATGCTGTTACCCTGTATGCTCAACGTTTTCCAGACAAGGTACGATCACGCGCTTCGTTTTACCGGGTTGTTCAACAGTTCTCCACCGAGGGAAGCGTACAACCCAAAAAAATGACCCGCCGAAGAACAATTGCTGGAGAAAATAATGAAATTGCGGTATTAGCTGCAGTGGCTCATAACCCACACGTTAGTACTCGACGCATAAGTCGTGAATCGGGACTGAGTCAGACTACTGTTTGCCAAATATTGAAGCATAGAAAATATCATCCGTTTCATGTTTCCCTGCATCAAGAACTTCATGGCGATGATTTCCAGAACCGAGTGACATTCTGTGACTGGGCGCTCCAACAAATACAACGAGACCCCCATTTCTTTGCTCG
The DNA here is from genome assembly GCA_958336345.1 of Dorcus parallelipipedus. Classification (NCBI taxonomy): domain Eukaryota; kingdom Metazoa; phylum Arthropoda; class Insecta; order Coleoptera; family Lucanidae; genus Dorcus; species Dorcus parallelipipedus. The sequence goes on from OY284478.1 coordinate 40,648,807, forward strand.
CATATTGTTCTCTGACGAGGCGACTTTTACAAACCACGGTACGATTAATCGACACAATATGCTTTATTGGAGTATCGAAAACCCACACTGGTTACGCCAAGTTGAACAACAGCGCCCTTGGAATGTGAATGTTTGGTGTGGAATAATTGGCGAGAACCTCATTGGTCCATTCTTTATCGATGGCAACTTAAATGGTGAAAGATATCGCAACTTCTTGGAGAACGAACTTCCAGTATTGCTTGAAGACCTTTCCTTGGATGTGCGACAAACAATGTGGTTTCAACATGACGGTTGTCCAGCACATTATTCTGCAGTAGCACGGGAAGTATTAGATCGCGTCTACAATCGTCGGTGGATCGGAAGAGGTGGTCCAGTATCTTGGCCTGCAAGATCGCCGGATCTTACTTCGTCTGACTTTTGTTTGTGGGGTTACTTGAAGGGTGAAGTTTATAATGCACTGCCAACAACGCGTGAAAACATGATTGAGCGAATCACTAATGCCTGCCGGACGATTACACCAGACACACTTCTCAGTTGTGTCCAAGCATTCCAACTGCGGATAAATAAGTGCATCGAAGTGAATGGACACATTTTTGAGCACTTACTGAAATAATATTACAAACACCTCAATGGTGAGAGGCGAGGGGACTCACCTAAAACAAGCACCCCGATGGGAACAGAAACCTACTACTCTACTACTAATCTGTCAAGAATCCAAAACAAAGATTCGGACAAACCCTACGACTTTTACGCCGTAGAATCCGAATCTGTAATAAAAAATAATAGTTCCTATTTGCGAATTGAAAGTTGCCCCCCGCCCCACTCACTAGGGGTGGGGATGGGGGGTCGCGTTTGGTATCATTAGATAGGCCCCTTCGGGTCAAATAAATTGTGTTCACAACGTTTTCTGCTCCGATGCGTAGTTGTAGAGATATTTCGTTGTCTCAAGATAAAAAAACTCACCCGGTATATGTATGTAAGGGTGGTGCATACGTAGATAGGAGATTCACGTAGGTGTGCTGCAACTGGAGTGAACACGCCCTCGGCTAATCTCTTTGAAAATTATGCATTCATGGCTGAAATAAAGTTGAAATTGCATTGTGAGATGAAAAGATGTTCCATTAGTAGGCGCTGCCTGGATACAGAACGTAAATTATTCAGGACTGGAAGCGATTCGCGCAAAAACGCGCGCCGAATCTGCCTTTCGCCGTCCGCGGTGATTAAACGACAAACACTTCTCATAATTCAATCGGCGCAGCATTCGAGCCGCTCCCGAAGAATTACGTCCGTGTACATCAATTTCGCTTCATTCGTATTCAGGAGAAGCGAAAAAATAACATCCGACAAATATGCTAATGCCCGGGTATAATTCTTACTTTTTTTTTGCTTTATCTTCTCCGTATTCCATCGAATTTGCATAAATTTTTCTTCATTAATATTACTTTTGCGGATAAATTCGACTTGAATTACACACACGTTCATGTTTACGTACTGCCGTAAATAAACTATAGTTTCATTATTTTTATATTGATTTACTCGGAAAATATTACAATTATAAAAATGTAGGTACAATGTAGGTATCAATTTTAAACTGATACAGGGTGACTGACCAACATAAAAAAAACACGATAAGAAGCGATGTCCGAGAATATGGGAAAAATGTTTTCTTTCTACTTTAGTTTTCGAGAAATAATCAAAAATTAACCAAAAAACGACGATGCGATTGATGTGTGAAAGTGAAAGTTTATTAGTGATCAAAAGATTAAAGGTAGAATTTCACATTTGAAATTTCAGTCAAGTTATGTGTAATAATAAAGGCGATATAATTCAAAGGATGGGGATGAAGAACTAAAGGGTTGACGTTAATAAATAACACGTAGCAAGACGAAGAAGTTTCCTTGTTTCCGGCAAGCAACTTTTCGCGAACGAAGTGAGAGATAAGTTGGTGGCGAAAATAACGCGAAAGCCTCCATAATTTCGTATTCAGGGTGTAGAATCCGTCGCTCCTCAGTTCGTCATATTTCAACCCGGCAAGATCTCGGTGTATGCACTTTTACGATGGACATAAAATATCCAATTACTTCTCTTTTATTGCCCGTCTTGAAAGAGCAGTATCCGGCGTCTCTCACTGCCGCCACCTCTCGCGCCTCTCCTTCGTTATATTTGTATTGAATTTCTTTGGAATTAAATCAAGTTTCAGTGAATCGGCTGAAAAGTGAATTAATTTTTGAGCGGCCGGGGGGCGGACGTGCTTATCCTCGCTTAAAAGCTTTAATGTCGGCGATATAAAAGCAAATATAGACGTTGATGTCGGTGTTGTGTTTTAATGTGCTTATCTTGTTCTCGGCCCGTCGAATTTATTTATTTATTATTTATTAAGAAACCCTCGGGAATTCTTTTATCTGACTGGTCAAGTTGATTTTTTTCCTTCAACTGTCGTTAATAAATTACGAACAAATTGACAGACCAGAGGGGAATTGTTCGGTTTTGAATATATTCTCAATGATACTGATCTCTCACATTCTTGTCATTGTAATACAAAAAAATTCAAATTTTTGTGTGTATTTTCAGTTGAAGGAAAAATAGTTAATAGCTAGAAAATCTAAAAATTTTAACATACCTGATAGCTGTTTTCTTTATCCAACAAACCACTTGAATGAAAGAAATGTTATACAGTTCCAACAGAAGAAATACATGTATATTTTATAAAAGGAATAAAATTCCCTTTTTAGAATCACCAAAATCTTTACGTTTTATTTAAAAAAACTTAAAACCTAAAATAGAAACTCGTGTTTACTATACCGGGTGTGATCAATTAATATTATAAGAAGATTAATTCTGCAAATATCAATGGTCTAGCTCAAATATAAAAAAAACTGACTTCCACAAGATCACATTGTCGTTTGTTTGAAAACCTCGGCTCGTTCGTGAGGTATACGTGAGTTTGGGTTTTTATAAACACATCGTAAAACCATAAAGCTCCTGCAAAATTCACGGTCACTCGGTCAATGTCGCCCATATGTAATTTGATACCGGAAAAAAAATTCTAAAAATCCACGTTGATTATTGAATTAATTATAAGCCCATTTTTACGTATTGTTAATACAGTTTATCATTGCTGCTGATACACGAGTAGCAATTTACATTAATAAGACAAAATATTGTAATCTTCGACCATCTCTTTCATTAGGTAATCTACAATAATTATGTGATGATACTCCATACTTTAAGATAAAGAACATACTGTGTGATTTATTATTAAATAATTGAAAAAATAAATGAATATTATTATTAGTTAGTTTTGCATTATAACACCGAGTGACCTGCATAGTCTGAAAAGAAAATGAATTAATTACAGTCAATGCATTTATTTATTTCCTTGAATGAGTATATGTATGTTCTTTCGAATTTTTTTTGCGTAGTTTGAACGTTATAAAGCAATAAAATCATAAATTTACAATGTGATCTCTATTGAATTATTATCTAAACGTTTTTACTTATTGTTGGATATGATTCATGATTACTATTTTAATTTAATTCCTTAATTTTATCAATTAGGCAAATAAATAAATTGCTACTCTTTTGATTGATCTACCTGTATCAACAATAAATTTACCGATGATCTTGTATAAAGTTACGAACTCTCTGGATATCGTTCGATGTCGAAAATCTATTTGACGATTATGCCCAGCTCAGTGGAGACATGATGGGTTGCACTGTGATTGTCTGTAGCATAAACCTAGTTGTAAGAGGGGCGTCATCTAGTGTGAAATATTCCAAGAATACAAGTAAAATACATGGTACCGTTAGGCCTACACACGACAAGGTGAATTTTAACTAAAATCCCTTGAGCTTATACCCGCGTGGCACACTAAATTGACAGTAATAATTTTTGGAACATACTATGTCTCAAATTTAAGAAATACACAAAAACGTGGTACGGTTCGTTTATTATTGTGCTCAGAAAATACAGTCTGAACAAACAAATCAGAAATAGTGACACAAAAATTGCCGAGTAGAATTAAATCGGCAGCGACCGTGTCAGTTCGCTCAAATAATTAAATCGTAATGCAAAGTATTTCAAAATTTGCAAAACGCGAAATCAAACGCGTGAGTATCGGCTACGATATCCTGTTTGGCTCATATTGGTCGTGTTTTAAAATTACTCGAACAAGCGTTCGAGCGTTTGATTAATATGCAATTTCCTACCTAATTGAGCACTTGATTAAGGTAAAAAATCGCATGTTAAATAAATGCTCGAACGGTTGTTCGAGTAATTTTAAAACACGGCCATTAACACACACAGAACTCTATCCTTTAGAGAGTAACGATTACACCTACAATACTACACGTTTAAAACCTGATTCAGAAGGAACCAAAAGAAATCAAAAAGTTACGTGATTAAAGAAGCACAGAAAGTTGCCAAACTCGTCAGTTACATGAATCAAACGAAATCACGTAATAAAATCTAGCGATACCGTTCAATCTCCAGGATGTTCGTCCACGGAAAGGGGGTGTAGCTCTCGGGGAGTGCCCTAAGATGTTCGGCAGCTACAAGCCGGAATCCTCCTGTACAAGGGATCTCGACATACGTAGCGTCTTAGCCAAACTCGGTAGGTGTGGAACCACCTCGTAGAACTTCAACGAACGGCCCCGTGAAAGCTAATCAAAACGAGGGGACTCACGTTGCTCCACTGCATCCGCTATTGAAGAAAACAATAAAATAGAACAATATATGCTGCGTTCGAAAATTATACATCGGATGTATCTGGAGCGTCTGATCTCATCTTTCTCACTCACGATTTTTAACCTATTTTGTGTCTCGCTCATCCGTTTAAAAAAATCTTGTGTTTATAGTATTTCCATGACAGCAGGCGATCTTTTACATCCCACATTTAAGTAGGGTGTGAAAAGATCGCCTGTTGTCATGGAAATAATATAAACACAAGATTTTTTCAAGCGGATGAGCGAGATACAAAATAGGTTAAAAATCATGAGTGAGAAAGATGAGATCAAACGCTCCAGATACATCCGACGTATAATATTCGAACGCAGCTATGATCTCCTAAATATGGAGTTGGCGTATAGAATCGATCACTTACCCCATTGATGGTTTCAATGGGCAAACAAAAGCGGCGCGTCTTCGGTGCTCACGAAACGATTGAAATACATCCGCATTCAAAAATGCATGGAAAAAATCTTCCAAATCTTTTCCATAAGACGTGAAAAATTCCATTCTAAAAAGGGGTCACAAAATAACACTTAAAATGCACACAAAGATTGACCAACGCCGAAAGGGTCGCTTCCAAGAACGTGGCAAAATGAACGCCCAATCCGAAGTAATGCAATTAATGGCTCCTTCTTTGCTTTGCGACCAATAAGCCGGACGAAATAAATCACGTGATCGACTCCAAAGAAGATTCTAGGAAAAACTAACCTGACAAAACAAAAAGTGTCTACTCAAACGCTTACTGCGAAATTAAACCAAATAAACAAAATAATACGTAGAGCAAAACAAAACAAATAATCGAAGGGTTAAACCTAGAAGCGTCGAAAACAATAATTTAAAGAAAAACATCGTAACCAAAATTTCTCTGAGCGGTAGAACGCTATGGTAGAACGTGTCGCTTCAACGTTGCATAGTTGGCAACTCTACCGACGCGACGGCTGTCACACATAAGTACATAACCTCAACTCTTCGATGACATTAGGACCAAGTATCAAGAAAACCTTTGCAATTAAATTTAACTTTAAAAATACAGCAAGCGCTCGATAACGAGAACGAATTAAAACCAAGCATGTTGACTTTATCGAATTATTTACATTAGCAAGTGCAACTTTATAAATGTGAGTATTATACAAAAAGACGGTGCATAGGGGTTTATTAATCAGCAAATATAATTTTCCACATAAACCAAAAAATAACATTATAAACAATTTAAAAAGAAACGGCTACCTCCCTGAAGGACAGCAAATTGTGTGAGTGACTTTTATGTTTCTCCAGCAACGCTCTTGGAGGAGGGAGGGTTGAAAGAAACCCCAAAAACAAAGGGTGGACAAGTTGAATGAAATAAAAGTCGCCAGCTGAGCAAATTTGTTTTTATTTAAAACGCTCAAAATTTGGTCCCAGACGGGGTCCAATGAATCGAATACAAAAAGTAATTAAATAAACTTTGCGATCAGGCGGACAATCAAATTAGAATTTAACCGATAAGCAGATCTGCTCCTCGTTTACACTACGCCTTAAAGTAAATAAAGAAGAGCACTTATTTAACAAAGAACTAAAATAAATAACAACGCCGCGTTAAAGTCAGTCGAGAAAATAAGTCGACGTAAATAATTAAAATATTTCCGACCTGGTAACCAAAAATCCAGCGTAATGACAGACAGCTGTCAACAGTGAGGGAGCGCCCTCGCACGGTTGTTCGCGCCGTCAATGCCGTAATTCACTTGTCACCAAGTGGTGTCGTGTTCGCAGGTCGAGTCCACTTTCACGGGCGGGGACGAAGCGTGTTGCTAGGGCTTCAAACGCTGATTTCCAGCTTTTTCTTTCACCTCAAAGGTTGTTAAGGTTTTAGCAAATCGGTAAAACTATCACTGGAGGCCTAATGGAAGAAAGATACACGTTACGAAATAGCACGTACACACAAAATGGCCGGTAGAACATATCTATACTTTGCTTCAAAGACAGGCTTTCGAAAAGCTGTTTAACGAGCTTGAAGTTTACTCAGCATACGCTTGAACAAATCTCGGAGTAAATTCCGTTTCCGATTTCCTTCACAGATTCATGTGAAAGGGAGCACAAAGATTGTAATCACAAATATTAATTATAAATAAAATATTAAAAATAAAATAAAATATTAATGAATTTTGTTTTCAACAAAACAATATTGTAATAATAATACAATTTTAATGCGTATGAATTGCTACTATACAAGAAAGTAAAACGATATTTGGTCTACATTAATTTACGCTGTAGCTTCAGAAAACATCCGATGTTGCACTGACAAGAATATCGGATCGTAATTTTTCCCTTAATACACTTAACGGAACATCGTCTTCAACCTCATCGTCATTGTAAAACAGATTGCTCCAACATTTTCCAATTGTTTGCTGATTAACTTCGTTGCAAGCCATGTACCAAATTTACTGTTGATTCCTTGATAAAAAGGATGTGAGTAAAAAGTTTGGTGAGTCTTATTAATAAAGTTACCTTGGGTGGTATGAACATGACAAAAATTAACCCACCTTTACTTCTAAGCTGCTCCTTTGGAGGATGACTTGGTGCATTAACAATGCTTTTATTGGAAAATTCTGTTCCTTTAGGAACTCCTTCACCTAGAAATTTGAAATTGTAAAATTTTAGAACATTTGTGATTATACATTGAATAAGGGAGGAATAAAGCGATTGTGAAACTATTTCAAGGTCATCCAAGCAGTTGTTGAACATCGTAATCAACAGTGCAGTTAAAGTTTTTAAATGATCGCAGTTTTTTTGCTTTACCTATATAATTAGTGGCCTGCTTTTGTGTGTGACAGCAGAATTCGTACATGCCACAAACGTAATTCGCTGTTTTTTGATTTTCTCCCTGGAACAGATTTTTCAAATGAAGCGGCATACGGCTTTCCAGGTAGAAGTTTCCAATAAAAGCCACTTTCATCCGCGTTATAGATTTGATCCATATTTAACTCCAACTCTTCAATTTTACTCATTAATCTGTTTTTCAATGGCTGTATCAATACAGGTTGTGCAGATAGCTTTTCGTCTAAAATAGCTAGCAGTCGTATTTCCATATCTTGCCTTGAATCTTTATAATCAGCCATCGTTGGCGACAAAGTTTTTAGTCTCCTTCAATTTTTTTTTATTGAAAAGTGTTGCCCTCTCTTTAATCATTTGACCACTCTCTGGAACATGGTTTTCCCTTTATTTTAGAAACCATTTATAAACGGCATTTTCCATTTGGTGCCTTTGCATTTTTTAAGGTTTCCCGTTTTCCGGTCCTCCAAATGTATTGCATACCTTTTGCAAATTTTGTGTCTTGTACCGCTTAATTTTGCATATTGTTGATTTCGACACACCTTGAGCAGCTTCTTCTACTATTTTCATTTTATCAGTCAATTGTAAACTTTTTTTTTATTGCACACCGTACCGTAGATGCACGTTAACTTCACAGAAATGACTGAAGTGTGAGAATAAGAACACCCAATTGCATCGCAAAGGGAAATCACCCACGTCTGTTTGTCGCCACAATAATTTACGTTATTAAGAGTACAGGTGTACAGTTGTTTACATTATCGGGCGTTCCATTTGAACCCTTGAGATGAATTTGGTGTTTACATTAGGCAGACCAAGGAGATCTATAGAAACAAAATCTTCCAGACAGATGGACCGATTTTAGCTGGACTGCGTTTGTGGAAAGAAGCATTGAAATGGATGTATGGGGAATGCCATATAAGTTGGTAACCGAAAAAGTTAGATCTCCCACTCTATTCTCCACACTACGCAAGCCTGATGGAACAGCAACTACAAACTGGAAAGAATCAGTAAAGTTGCTGCTACACACGCTCCTCCCAACAGATGAAATCCAAGATGACAATGAAGAACAACGGCAAATCCATGAAAGTATGGTTGTACCATACGAAGTGGAAGGAACAACGGCTCCGTTTTCTGAGCTGGAAATAATAGAGGCGGTAAAACTGCTTAGAAAGAAAAAGGCACCAGGATTGGATGGAGTTCAGACAGAGGTCGCGCAATGTTTACTGCAGGAAATGCTTCCGGATCTCTCCTAGCTCTACAATATATGTCTCCAAATCAGTAAGTTCTCAAACATCTGGAAACAGTCGGAAATCATGTTTATATATAAAGGAGAAGGAAAAGATCCGTTACAACCTAAATCATACAGGCCCATATGTCTTCTGAACACTTTGGGAAAAGTGTTAGAGAGGTTAATATGTTGTAGGCTAATGAAATGTAGAGATGAAATGGGGACGCATAACGACCAGTATTGATTCAGAAAAGGGAAATCTACGGAGGACGCAGTAAACAGAGCAATACAAGTAGTCGACGAAGCCGGCAGTAAGTACATGTTGGCAATCTTCATAGACATCGCTGGTGCCTTTGATAATCTCTGATGGCCTATCCTTTTCACTGAACTAAGAAGGATGTACTGCCCTGCGGGGATATAAAGGCTACTCCGCAGCTACTGTCAGGACAGATATGTAACTGTGAGATGTCCTAACGAAGTAGTATCAAAACGCATCATCAAAGGGTGCCCTCAGGGATCCATTTGCGGCCCGGTGTTCTGGAACATCATAATGGACACCCCACTCAGGATTTTAAATAACAACAACACGAACGTAGCGGCGACAGTTGCATATGCTGATGACTTCCTAGTACTCGTTACAGGCAACTCGAGAGCTGAGTTAGAACTCAAGGCGACGAATATCATGGCACAGGTAAATGGATGGTGCAAGAGGCACAAGATGCAGATAGCAACTAATAAAACAACAATGACCCTAATTAAAGGGAATCTGTCACGGCAAGCGGTAGTGCGGATGGAAGGCCAAACGATTCGCACGAAAGATTCCAACAAGTATTTAGGCATAATCATTGATGAAAAAAGGACTTACTTAAGCTGCATACAATGGACCTGCATGAAGGTTGGGAACGTCATGCATAAGATTATGAGCCTCTCCACGAGGAATTACAAGATACTGCTCCATGCGGCTAGGGTCTATATAAACACCGTGATGACCACAATATTGGAGTACAGTGCGAGCGTTTGGGCACATCGACTACTGCTGCAAAAGTCAAAGAGTCTGGTAAGAAGAACACAGCGCGGCGTCCTACTTAGGATAACAGGTGCCTTCGGAAAAACATCTCTGGAGGCATTTGCGATGGTAACGGCTACCCTGCCGATGGATCTCGAGATACGAAGGAGAGCAGCCTTGTACTGGCTGAAGCGCCATCGCCAAGATCAGGTAAACAAAATACTAGGGGGTCATGCGGAAACAAAGCTGGAAGTCTGGGATATGATAGCGAGCAAATGGAAACATGAATGGGAGGAAGGAACAAAGGGAGCTGGGCTTAAAACGCTGTTCCCAAGCATAGCGCACAGGAATAACATCGACTATCTTCAACCCTTAAAGGGGACGGTGCACTTCCTCACCGGACATGGGCCTTATCCATAACATTTTCACCGAATTGGAATGAGGGACACTGTGAGTGTGGGAATGAAAATGGAACGTCTGAGCACGTCGTATTGGAATGCACAGCTAGAGCCACAGAAGATATAAGCCGCTTGATGCAGCAGATCTATGGGAGAACAATACAAACATTACTGTCTAACGCACAAGACACCGAGATACTAGTTAAGCTTGCTGACCTGATATCTAGGTATGAATTGGGCGGATATCAACAACGCAGAGGAAATAGGCAGGCAAGCTGGCCGTAATAAAAATCCCCCGCACGGCTAAGCGCACTTCTACTTCGAGGAAATTACGACCGGGATTAAATAGTTAGGTGCTTGGTTATTATAGATAAGTGGTGTTAAATGTAAAAAAAAATGTTTACATTAGCGCAATGTTTTCGGTATTGGGTGTTTACCTTAACGAGCGTCTACTGTAATTGATTTTAGGCTGTACGTGCTTAACAAAAGCATTCATACAAAAAGGTTTGCTATAATCCATTCACGATCTTTTTAGACTCTAGAGGGCCATGCATTTTTTTCGTTAAGTTACGTGCACGTATTTTGATAGAACTCAACATGTGACAAATATAAAATTCTGACACTTTAACGTCAGTCCCATCGACTGTATTGCTTCTTATACTCTACGATGACATGAAGAAAGTAAAATAATAACATTTAAAACAAATAATTACTTATGACTTTTTAATACTAAGTCAAAATGCTAAGAATAATCAATGTTTTTCAGTATCAGTTTTCAAAAATATAACCATCAAATTAAAATGGAACATATCCATTTGGTGATACCAACAAAAATGTCACCCTAACATGGCCTACTCTGAGTCTAAAAAGATCGTGAATAGTGTATACACCGTGATTCAAAAGGACCGCACCATCACTTAGGTGGTTTTTAGACCCACTTATTTGTTCTCAAAAGTGTTATTAAAAATTTTCTAGATGATTTCTTTACGAAGATATAGGCCTTCAAAGTTACTAAACTGATGTTGATTTTATAGTAATTAGATAATGTAACTTTATGTTTTTATTAATGAAAGGTGTAGATAAAGGTCTGTAAAATTATCCTTGCTAATAAAACATAATATTTATTAAGTAATAAAGCAGGAAAAGTCTTTGGAAATGTTAACATTATTTTAGAAATAAAGCCGGCAACGGTGCACCGAAAATTCGGTTTTACTATGGTTACCATAGTGTGACCCTGGTGTGACCTGACAAATAAAATTTATCAATGATGTTCACATTTTGAAAGTCAAATTTTTTGATTGATTTGAAGAATTTATTCAAATTCAAAATGAATACTGTGATATGTATCTTCTTCTGGGAGAGAGTGGAGAAAACTTTGGACGCGCTGCAGCAGCTTATGCTGAACGATACGGTGAACGTAGACATCCAGCAAAAATGTTTTTCAACGGCTTGATCAGCGTGTAAGGGAAACCGGTCGATTGGATGTAATCCATGAAGTGATAGGTACGCCACGCTCCGCCAGAACTCCCCAAGTAGAGGAAGCTGTTCTACAAGTCGTTGAAGACAATCCTAACGTCAGCATTCGAGATATTGGACAAAATTTAAACGTAAATTACAATGTTGATCAGTGTGTATTAAAAACAGAAAGTTACCATTCTTTCTACTATACAAAAGTGCAAGCTCTGCAAACTTTTGCCATTGGATCTGATTTTGTGGACGGATGAATGTACCTTCACTCGTGACGGTGTGTTTAACATGCACAATCGTCATTATTGGGCAATAGAAAACCCTTATGTAATACATCGACGAGCATTTCAACAACGTTTTTCCGTCAATGTCTGGGCTGGCATTATCAACGACACATTGATGGGCCCGTACCAAATCGCCTCAATGGGCATAATTTTTTGAATTTCTTGAGAGGCGATTTTCAAGAACTGCTAGAAAATATTCCCTTCGCGGTTTTAGTCAACCCAATATGGTTGCAATTAGACGGTGCACCTGCGCATTTTGCTAGACCTGTAAACTACCGTGTTTTTTCTTTTTGAAAGCACGCCTCAACCAACACTTGCATTATTTTTTTACTTAAGAACTTTAGAATAGCTGAAGAAAGTAGCATATTAAGAACCACAGTTAAGAATTGACATTAATTATTATGTCAAATTTTATTTCCAAAGGTGACAAACCAGCGCATATGCACTTGTCAACAAAAAAGAGGGTACCTATGATCTATGATTTCAAATTTGTAAGTGCATCTAGAAGGTGCAGCGTTGCCTATTTGCGTTATTTTCAAACATTCATATCTTAAAAACTATTCATGGCAAAAAAATTCTAAAAACATATTTGTGCTCCTGTTAATGGTCTGTATTTACACCAAAGCGATGGTGCGACCCTTTTGAATCACGCTGTATACTACCCCTATAGAGTACGTACAAAACAACATTAAAATCGAGGCATATCGTTTAAAAACAAATTTAAAACGTAAAAAAATATTATGTATGTAAAAATTATTTTTGACAAAATCTGCATTTCTATTTCTTAAATATTAATAAAAAATTAGAATGTAAAAGTTTCATCTTTATTTTTTTTTATTGCTTACATATCACTAACTGCTAATCTCTATATTCTTTCGTTTGAAAGTCACAAATATTTAAAGGTCAACGTTTATTGCATTACATCTGGGGGTTTTACTGCTCTATCATTTATTGCGCATAGTAGTAAACTTCCTTAACAATTAAATCACATGCAGTACCTCAAACTTTTTTTCTGTAAAAAGTAGACGTAGATTTTTCCAAAGTTATTATTCTTGCGTATTAGTACATATTGGTTACAGTAAGTCAAACTTACTCGATTACACACTGTATAAATATTGAGAACTTGCCATGGAATTCTAAAAATTTGTAAAAAATGAAGTTGTAAATGATTTGTTTAGAACATGAAACATCGAAAATCAAAACAAATTTAATAAATTTCCGTCGAAAATATTTTGATTGGCGTTTGTAATTTTTTCACCAATTCAGTTCGAAAGATGAGCAATATTTACTGCAGTATGTAATAATAACAACAACATAATATTTCACAAGCGAATTTACTCAGTTTTACGTGTTGTCACTTCTATATGCTCACTGTTATAATGTGATCTTAAAAATTGAGGTTCAACGTTCAAGGTCACATAGTTGAAAATGCTGTTTTATATCAAAATTGTTCCAAAGTTCGCAGAATTTTGAGATTTTTACAGCTTCGAAAATTGCCAACTGTCCTTGTTCCGGATAAAAAATATGTTTTGATAAATATTGCAAAAATATATAACGTGCGTTCAAATACCAAGACAATTACTATTGTCAGTTTAAATTATTTTCCTGACAATTAGAAAAATGTCATTTTCCTTCATAGTTTTAAGCTCTTTTTTAGCAGTGTTCCTTTGCACTTTGAAATATTTAGCTGTCAAGAAGAAAAGTGTTTAGATTTTATGCAATAAACTTGTAATAGACTTCAAACAACATTTACAACATTCGGAACATTAACATTTCATCGTTTATTAATAATTTTTTACTTATTTTCTAAACGCCTGTTAATTCGTAATTAGATAATCGATGCAAAAATACTTTTAAGGGCTGAAAATCGGCTTTCAAAGTTTTTATGATTTTTAGTTTAATTCCGAGACTTTTTTTTTAAATATTTATTTTTGTTTTAGTGCAGGTTGAGAACGAAATCTTATAATGAGTTTCAACTAGAGTTTTATTATTAAAGTTACATAAAGTCATGATATGATATTAATTTCTGTACTCTGCTCATACATTTTTCCCGTTTAGTTTTTAGGCAAACGATTGATAGCAAATATGTGTTTTATTCGGCGACCAGGTCGTAGGTATACACGGAAAGGCACGCGCACACATATGATGAAATTGGTTTGTTTTGTTAGTAAATCGTCGAAACAAACTTTCGAATGTGTTAGATATTGCGACATACTGTGTTTACTCGTCATATTTTAGGCATTCGGGAAAAACGCATCTCGTTCTCGTTCTCATTCGCAGGCTTAAGGAAATGAAGCTGTTTAGAAAGCCCGTGCCACAAATTAGGAAAGTGTCATGAAATTATTACGATTTGTTATGTTGCGTTGTGTGATTTGTTCGAAACAAGCATAAAGTATTTTACAGACTGCAGTTTACTTATCTTATCTCAAGTAAAATGTCCCTGTCAATGTACAGTGTTTGTTGCATCGTTTAAAAAATAGACAATGTTTACGCGGTATAAAGTCCTCAGATAGTGTTAATATGCGCACGATTGGAAGAAACCTGACACGCACCCGGTGTTAATACATTGTCTTCTTCACGCAGGCTCTCTGGTATTTTTAAACACGAACTGGAACGCACAAAGACCCTGATGATGATGACATTCGGAACAGGTGCGCTTTGTTTGCGGCCGCCGGATTTATCTTATCGTCCCTAATTTACACATGCGCCCCGAACGGTTTCAATGAACCACTCTTTTATTTATTCACTGCTATCAATTCTCCGGCCGAAAAGTTGTGCAGATTAATAATAAATCAAGGGACGCGGCGCGAATATTGAAAATGCGGGCGCGCTATAAATTTCGTCTTTATTTCGCGCGCGCCATCGATATACATATATGACAAATTATTGACTGGAACCCCGATGTATACAAGGGTGAGATGCGAGGATGTCTTATTTGCCGCGTGTCAAATAAAACTTCCGCACGTGTACTATATCAATAAACATTTTTCTTTTCAGGGGGATAAAAATTGATGGACTTCAATTTCAGTTCAGTTGATGATGAATGATATTGCGGTATAAGTTCGCTCCGGCTGAATTATTATAGTTTTTTTGCGAGTTCAGATATTACCTACCAAAAATAAACTTTAAAATTCAATGTGAAATAAAAAGCTCTTTTTTTTTCATGGCTTCCGATGAAAGAATTTCTTGAGGGCTGCCGATATTCTTATTCTTGTTGTTGCAGATCATGAGCACGCTTTGCAAATGACAGTCGAATATTTTTACGCTTTCGTAAAATTCGTTTTTTTTTAATTCGTTTGTGAAGAGTTTTTTTTTTAATTCGTTTGTGAAGAGTTTTTTTTTTAATTCGTTTGTGAAGAGTACCTGGAATGCTTTTGTAGCTGATAAATTACGCGTGGAACGACATGCCACGTGTTCTTTTGTTAAGCCCATTCATCTGTGGGAAAAGTCTTTTTCGAATCAGTTTTCTTCCCGTTATCGAATTTCTCTCATATTTGTGTTTCTTCCGTTAGCACGTTTTGAGGGCTAAGATACCCCCCCCCCCCTTGTTTGAGCTTTTGGGGCCAGACGAGCTTAGCTGTAGATACCGACGATTCTCGCGATCCTTTCTACTGCGACATCGTGTTGGCAGAGGAGGACTCCCCCCTGGTTGTAACTGCCGAACCATACAGGGCACGTTCTAAGGTTTGCACCCTTTCCGTGAATGAACACGCGAATAGGTTGGAGGAGATCGTTTTGGTATCATTAAAATTTCTTCTTATGTTTTTTTGTACACGTTAATTTTGGGTACTTATCGGTGCCTACCAAGACGCAGTTGTCAGACGTAGGCCCTTGATTCCTTCCGGACCCGATTTATAAAGTTAATATTAGGTAAAGTTGTTTTGCGAGTTAACATTACTGTCGTGAGGACAAAATTTTGTACTTTTAATGTAAACCAAAAAAATATCCTGGTCGGTGTTTACGCGTTTAATTGCGCGCTGTTCGGTGGAACATGATTGTTTCTGTAAATATACTTTAATGGGGTTCCACGTCCACTATTCACTTTGCTTGTGTCATAATCTTCTGCACATTTTGTTGCATATTTCTGTGTATATTAAACGATCTGTACAACCGTGTACCGAGTTTTTGTCTGGTTCTTGGTTACGGTACAAGGTTTAAAAACCCTTGTTTGTTTACTCTTACTTACAAGTAAACAAGCAATAAAACTGCCCAAACAAACACAACTTAAATTTATTGCCAAAAGAAATAACTGGCCCGGCCGTTTACCTAGATTCCCGAGAAAAGGCGATCCAGATGTTTCTTACTACATCTAATCATGCGTCCCTAACTACGCTACGCTTGAATGACCCTTGCGGGGATCCGCTATAAATAATAATACTTTTAATTACGGCTTGTAATCGTTGTTAACAGGAACCTACGACGTGATAACGCGACTCTTCTTGGTGCGTATGTAATCAATCGATTAAAATCAATTGATGAAAAAACAAGGGAGCGGATTACATTAATAAAACACGAAATTAGATTTAATTAATTATTTATTGCAAAAAAAAAGGTAAAAACTCCTACCAGGCACTGCGGGTTCTGGTATAATAAGCGCAAAAACCTTCGTTGAAATCAAATACAAAAAACCTAAAATTACGATTTTCAGAAAGTACAGTATAACCCGCTTAACAAATTTAACTTTCGAATATCGGCGCGATCTACTTTCTTTTGATTCACACCGTTGGGGATTTAACGTCTACACAGATATTTGTTGGAGAGGTCTGCTCCTTAATTAGATTAACAATTAATTGAATTTCAACTTAGCTCGAGTCTGGGTACTAGTGTTCGTCACTTCTGATCGTACCCTAAGACTTGTTCTGTTTAATAAATCAACGCAGTGTACTTAATTGATGGAGTTAATTAATGAATTAATGTTCTGGGGAAGCATGTGATCAATAGCAATCACCAGTTTTTCAGGGATTCCTTTTTGGAGGTGATGGAATAACCCTAACACTGGCTATACTAATTAATTAAGGTCGATGGGAAGGGTACAGCTACTTCCAAACGCCTTGAGAGAGTGGCTCTTGGCACGTTTTTTTTAAATCTCTCTCTTCGTCCTTTTTCCGTCGGCTAAACCTATCTAACTAAATTATTCCGCAAGAACCCAGATTTGACTGTTTTTCGACACTACACTATGGGTGTTTATGGCCATTTCAGTCTCTTGACTAATCGCTTCTAATCACTTTAGCCGGGACGACGCGGCGCCTTCGAACCCAAATCTACCGCTAGCAAAATTCCGACCATCTGTTTGTTATTTGAAATTAAACATGCAACAATCGATTTTGTTTTGGAAACAATTTCCGCGCACACTTCAAGGGTAACGTTCTTGCACGTCCAAATCTAAATTTGAACTCAATCGCTATACCCTTACCAATGTGGAGATCTCTTGCTACGCAGTGAACTAAGAAGTATTCTTTTGGAGCCGTAAACAAATCGCCACTTATTTCAAACCCTTTTCCATAAAATTCTTGCCTTTTTCTTGTATCCTTTGGTTATGTTTCTTGTTCTTAAAGTTAACCTTATTCTTTTGCAGTGATTCTATTTTATTTTTTTAATTGTCGAACTTTTGCTACTTCAGAGTAACTGGGCTTTTCAATTCCGTTTTTGTTTTCGGAGCTTCCTTTCTCCCAGCATTGGTTATTTCTGAAACTCACTTTCCTCATATTTTCTTATTCACTTAGTTCCGTTGTTTCTTGACTCCATTCTTCGATCCCGAGATTCTATAGACCTGTTAGATCCTGTAGATCTGTGATCTGGTTTCTGAAGTTTAGTCGGTTTTCTTTTAGTCTTTGTTTTCCAGACATCCCCTTGGTCTAGAGCGTACGCGTTTTCCTAACTCGATTAAGTCATTATGACTTAAAAACTCAAACCTTTCTCTTTCAAGCTTGAGGACATTTTGCCCATAGGCGACTGATGCGCTATTGGCTCTGAGAAAATCTTTTCCACGAAGACCATCCACTCTTAGGTTCACGAAATCTGAGCATATCATCGATCTGATGTCGTTGTACATTTTCCCTATTCGGAGTGGTAACATTATTGATCCCATCATCTGAAACTTTTTATTTCATAAACATTTATTTTGTTTCTGAACAAGAATTGAAGGTCGTGAGTGTACATTATTATTTACAAAGGTTATGGATGTAGCTGAATATCCGCTTTGCATTGCTGATTTACTTGTAGTAGCGGTGGCAGTGACGTTAGATGGATGTGAATATCCATTTTGTAGCATTGGTGTATTAGCAGCCACAATGGTAGATAATTGTTGATTATCTGTGAACACACGCATCTAGTACTTATGGATAGTGGCAAATAATTCAGATTTGGATACATTTTGATAATATGGGCCTTAAGTTCTTTCAAGTTAGTGCGATACTAGCCAGAAAAGCATCAACGGAATGTTATGGTTGTACATTTTTAGCCTCATTGTCGTTAATTACGTATTCCATCGACGAAGCGGCTGCTTTTTTTTTGGGTGAATTTTTTTATAGCTTTCTTTAGTATGGATGTTACTGAACCCGGTGGGAGCGACAAGCTGAGTGGAGTCGAAGAGGTTGTTGGTGCGAAATGTGGAGATGCGAAATGGCGATGGAGTTGGTACAGAATATGGAGACGAAGTTGGCATGGAATAAGGAGACGGAGTTGTCACGAAATATGCAGAGTCTTCGAATTCCTGATTAAGTCTCACTTCTCCATCGTCTGTGCTACTAACTATTTCTGTTGTATTTTTACCGTTTTCGGCTTCTTCCCGACTATTAATGTTTCCTTTCGTTTCTCTTTGTTGGAAAAAGTGCTCCAAGAAAGATAATTGTTCGTTATATTTATACAACTCGATTTTTTTAGGGCTCTGTCTACTTGTTGTAGTATTCTTCAGACTTTTACGGTACAGGTCCCGTATGTTGTTCCATCTTGATTAGTCAATCGTATATGTTATGCGGATTTAAACCTGTAAGAATTTCAATTACTTTCAACACTCTGAGTAGACCTAGCGGTATGACGAGTTTTACTAGCCTACTTGGATAATTTTTACGCTAGGTGACACCCTCTTTACATCCACGTTTAAGCTACCGACAATCTATTTGTAGCCTACTCCACTGAGTTGGGTATATTTCCAAGTAGAGTTTTAACATCGACGATGTAAGGCGAAAAAGTAGGTAGCAGCAGTTCTTCTGGCTTTTGTCGCTTTGTAAAGGCTGATGTCTCTGGTTACCTAAAATTTACACACTGTATGTGTAGCAAATTATCGCAGTAGCACGAATGCAAGTTTCTATCTGAAAAATTTCCCGTGGAAATCTCTAGTAAAATTTTAACTTCTTTTTTAACTGCGAACTTAAGGACCTGACACACTGGTCCATAAACTTTAATACAACAATTGAATATGTGAGATTAAAGAGGCCCCAAGTCTTACTCGAACGATACGAGAAGTTGAAGAAAAAAAGTTTTTGAAAGTTGTTATTTTTGTAATATTTACTGAAGTTTTCCTTTCACCCGTTACTATATTAAATTTCTGTGTGTTTGTAACCAGAGAAAAATGTTATTTAAATTTTACCAAAATAATAGACATAAGCTAGTTTTACACGGTTATATATTTACATGTAATTCTACGTGTATTCATCAAAATTGCATATTTTTCCGTGTAATACAGAAACTTGTTCTAATTTTGAAGGTCATTTACGTGTATTTTGTGATTTTTCTAAGGATTGTGTATTTGCCGTTGGTGTTAGTGGTCACAAATTATTTATTTTTAATTTTCAAGGTTTTACCAACTTACATTTCTGTCTACCAGCTTAAAAATACCAATTTATTTGTCTAAGTATTGAACGTCGATTTTACGGTGTAATACACAACAAATTACATGTAAAAAAAAACTTGTAGAAATACACGTATAATTACATGTAAATATATAACCGTGTAAAACTAGCTATATACAATCTGGACTTGGGCCCTTTTTAATCTTACGTATTCAATTTCTTTTTAATCTTTAACGCGGACTTTAAAAATCGCACAATTGCTCAACATTCACAATCTGTTGATAGCTTCGTCAGAAATGAAACGTTGAGCAATTGTGCGGTTTTTAAAATGTCCGTAGAAATTGTTATAGAAATTTTCATCGGACAAGAGCCTACTTAATATTAAACATTTTGTTCGTAAATTGAAACTTTTCTTCTGAAAACCAGGAGGAAATACCCTCGACGTTTGGCTGCTTCATCAAAATTGATAAAGAACCAAACAGGTTGCAACATATCAAATATATTTTTCTGTAAATTGCACTTTCACATCGGTATCAACGGCCTTCACTTTGAACATCTGCTTTAACAGGTAAAACAAATAAAAGCATTTTCATTTTATTAGCGTACTGGCCACAACAGTAATATAAAACTCTATGGTACATTACTAGTTTTTTCAATTTATTTAATGCATCAGTTTGGTATTTATTGAATTGGACATCGGACTTAATTGTCATATTTACTAAATTTCTATTTGTTATTACCTATTGTAAATTATTGTTCGCAACGATTAAGTATTTGCTACGTACTTTTTCGACCGACCTGTTTAACCCTGTGTAGTGCAGCGAACTCTGTGAGAAATCATCGATGGTGAAGAACTACTGGAAAATTATGCCCAGCTCAGTGGAGATGGGTGGGCTACAAATAGATTAGCGGTAGCTTAAACCCGGATGTAGAGAGGACGCCACCTAGCGTAAAGTTTTCCAAGTAGGGTACTCCCCTCAGCGCCTCTTGTGAGTTTTTAAGTAATTGGAATTGTCATTACGTTACTATGAGTAATTTTGTAGTATATTTAATAGGGAGCGCTCAGGGAAGTATTCCACGCATGCTTCCTCGGAACCGAATTTTAGGCGAATTGAAACGGCCATACATACACGTCAGTGAATGTTAATGGAGCTGGCCATGGTAAAACTCGTGGTACCGCTAGGCCTCACGGTATTGAAAGTAACTGAAATTCCCACAGGTTTATACCTGCTTACCAAATAAGTTTGTCGGTCATACTGTATAGTACCCAAAGAATCAAACAAAAACACGATAAGTAACGGTACGGTCGTTTATTTAACACACACCGAAAGGAAACCGATAAATAAATCAGAAGCTGGCGTTACAGAAAGAAATTTACCGAACAAAACAGTGACAGTCCGCTCAAGTAGTGAAATATAACGTTAATAAACTCAAATATTACAAAGCGTAAATCCGACTAGGATATTCTATATGGTTTACATACAGAAATACAAAACTCTGTCCTCAGGACACTAACGTTAGTTGCCAAACATCTTTACCTCAATAATAAATTTGAAGTTCGGGTTCAGAAGGAACCAAAAACCTACGTCTGTGCAACTACGTATTCGGAGGTACAGATACGTACCCAAAATTGACATGTACGAAAACAACGCAAAAAAAATGATTTCAACGAAACCAAGACGGTTCCCAACAATCTACTTAAAAAATCACCCACGGGAGGGATGTAACCCTGAGATCATGCCTTATATGGTTCGGCAGTTACAACCAGGGGGAGTCCTCCTCTGCGAACACGATGTCGTAGTAGAAAGGATCTCGAGAATCGTTGGTATCTACAGCTAAGCTCGTCTGGCCCCAATAACTCTAATAAGGGGGTGCCAACGGAAGAAGCTCAAATATAAGAGAAATTCGCACATGATAAAAGTACAATTTCATCATACTCTTACTTGATTTCAAATTCATTTTCGAAGCATTTGCATTCATTCTCTTAACGCAACCTTCGCTAGTTTTAAGTGATTTGTGTATAACATCTAACATTCCGTAATGCAATTAAATATTTACTTCATCTTGTTTATTCATTTAGCTGTATGATTTTCAAATATTGGAATTTTTTTACAAATATTTGAAGCTGTTTATTTTTCTATTTATAAAATGTTAGAGTTTATGTATTCTGCCTGCTTACTATTTTCTTGCCGATCATTTCATTGTCTAATTTCAACAAAGGCGTTAAAGCTTTAAATAACTCCATTTGTTGGCAACGATTTAAGCCAGCCCTAAACTTAAGATTTAACTGTGCATATTAACACTACAAGTTATTTAGCTAATTTGCATAGTCCTTAGAAGTAGGGCTAACCTTATTTGAAGTTAATGGACAATTAAAAGAGCTCATCATTGAGCATTTAAGATAAATAACTACAAACTTAACTACAAATTATCGTGAATTATTATTTTCAGTAATATCCTTTTATGAAGGATATTTTAAGCTGAAATCAGATTGAACCTTTAATATAAGAAAATGCAGATAAGTCTGTAATTGCGGGCTTAGAATCGTGTTCCGTGATTTACTTTTGCTTTGGAAAAATAACACACAACATTACGGATGACGATTTTATCTACGACATGGACGAATATTTATGTTAGTACATACATAATACATAGTTCGTAATGCGGTGGAGCAGGAGCATTTCGTTTATCTGGATCTAAGTACGCCGCTACCTATACATTCAAGAAGACCCATATAATCCTTCGAGTGGTTTTACTGCACTAACCGCTGACCCGGCGGGATTACGTCGGAGGAAACTTTATTTCCCGATCCCCGCGGGTCTATAACACGCGCCGCCTGTTCTCCCCGTGATATTAGTACAGATTACTCGAAATAACGATCCCCTTACTACTACATCCCTAATAAATGCAAATAGAATAGATGCCACTTCGAACGAATTACCGAGCGCACCTGTCTCCGTTCTGTGATTTAAGACGACGCAGGATCTGTATTTTTTTCCACTTCGGTGCCAAATCGATCGAGCTCTGTAGCATTTGCGTTCATTCAATAAAATTTTCGTGGGAATATACAGGATGTTCTCCGAGTTCCGCGGCTGTACCTCTCAACACAAAGAGTCCCAACTGTGATTTATTTGCACCCAAAAATTATTGTTAAAACCAGACCCACAATAACTGTAATCATTAAATGATTTCATCTTTTTAATAGAAACCCCCCTCTTCGGTTTCTATCTTTATATAATTATAATATTTTAGTACGAAAGGATCAAATATTAATTTAATAAGTTGATTGCGGAATATTATTATTGTTTTGGCAGATTAGTGCATTAAATTTAGAGAAATTTAAGGAATCATTCTCTATATAATTGCATACTTGGATGGGCGGTATCTGTAAATAAATATGTTCAATATGAAAACATTTTTGATATGATTGTAACAAAAGTTGAACTTGGTCTAAGGTGTGTAATGGTGTATCCACGTTTCGTCCACAGTGACGAAGCGACGCCCAAAGTGCTATGGATTCTGCTGAAACAGCTGCAATCCGTCCTCGGAACAACTCAAACGATTTCGTTTTTGGTCGACTGTGAGCAATCGCGGCACCCATCTCGCGGATAGCTTTTCATGCCCAAATATTGTTGCAAAATGTTATGTACCCGTTCATTCGAGATGCCACAACATTAGCAATCTCACACACCTTCACTCTCCTATCATCCCTCACCATATCAGGATTTTCTGAATGTTTTCTGCATTATTGACCTCAGCAGTATATTCAGCACGTTCAGCGTCGCTTGTGTTCATATGGCCACTCCGGAAATTTTGAAACCACTTATAAACCATTCTAATCGAATGTTTGAGCAATACACGAAATTCTCTTTCGTCCATTTTCTGGAAATCACCGTACTTCTTCGATTCAAACGAATGCCAAATACAGAGAAATAGACCGATCTACTGATACCTGGGGTGTATTCTTCCAAGAGATGTTTCTAACTGAGAATAACCTCAATACTCACCAGTGGTGCCATCTCTCTGACTTTGCACGGAGTTTTCAAACCACCCATGTAACGAGCGTCTAAATAAAAACCTGGTCAAGTAGATTGTGATCATGACTTCATCCATTGCATTTACATAGCAGAATTACTAAATGTAGCCTACTTGACCAGGTTTTCATTTAGACACTTGTTACATGTATGTATATAAAATAACACACCGAACTCACATATTGAATTAGTACAAATCGGTGTTAATAATTCTGTTCTTATTATAATAAAACAAATAAAATTATTAAATATTACAATTAATAAATATCAAACCGTTGCATTAAACAAAATATGTTTAAATGAAATTGTTTCCGGTAAAACCGAACTATTGTAAGATTGTCGGAATCTTAAACTAAACAAATAAATAAATGCATTTCCTAACGTAAGCTTCAATTTCAATTAAATCCTAAAAACCTGTACGAGTCTGCGTAATAAATTTTGTATTTAAAATAAATTTGAAATGTCCTGAACAGTAACGTGATTTACGATATAAATTTTTAACTAATTATTAAATCCTGCAAGAGCAAGGCTACTAGGCGATCTTAACGGTAGAGATTTTGCCATAGGGTGTTTAGGATATAAGGTAACAAACTTTTTGTGTATGCAGAAATAGATCTAAAAGTAGGCGCCAGGTTGAACAAAGTACTCAGCTGAACTGAAATAGGCCTCGATTGCGATTGTGTTCCCAATATGTCTTGGCTTTACAGTTGATACTCGTAACAATCACAGGAGATTTAACTAAACTCACCTGTACGTTTAGGGTAATGACACAAATACACAAACGGCTAAAATAATAATTGCATTAATTATAATGGTTACAATGTCACACAAACAGATTAATCGTAAGCGAAAAAAACGACTCAAAATTGTTATACATGAGTGACAACTTATTAATTTACTCGACTCGATATTTTAGATCTAATCCGCCTTACTGCTACTACAATAATTTACATCAAATAATTACAGGCGCAAGATCAGTCGAAAATTCGCTCTTTAATAATGCAGCGTCACGAAAGAGTTAATATGAGATATTCATTAAACTTACGCAACCAAGAATGTGTTCAGTAGGTCAAGGTTGTTTACGCCTCCCTGCGTGTATTTTACATAATGTCCGAAGCGGACAGTCGGACACGTTCTCCGATTCGGTAGCACGAAACCACGGGTTGCAAGTGGTGAGCTTTGATAGCAACTGCTTCCAAAATAACGAGTACCAAAAGAATATCCAAATAAAAGAGCACCCACACGAAAAAACATGGATTTTACATCAACCAGGCCCTGGCAGGGTTGTGAAAATCACACCAAACTCGTTTGGCGATGCACTAAGAACTTCCGACCACGTCGAATTCGAGTTCTCCCAATCTTTCTTATCGATAACTTTAATCACAACAATACAGGCATCACCAAAGTTAAAACGAGAAGTGAAGCGCTAAAACAAGCTAAATCAGATGACGCGATAAGATCTCAACCGCAACCAATCAGAAACCATTATTATCAAAATGCCCTTATTAGGACATGTCACGTGGCAATCGAGAGCCGCATGCTTACATTCGGGTATCAGGGTTCCCACAATAAATTCTAAATTGACTGAAAATTTCCGGGTATTGCCAACCTATTCCTTACGAAATTTGAGAATAAGAATGCAGACTGCTTGAATAAAAGTTTGTTCAGCTTTTATGCACATAATTTTTTTTCTTTTCTTCATGAATTTCTTCCATGATGTTGAGTGCTTACTACGGAACCCCAGCTGATATAATGGGATCAAGTAATTTCTATCAAAAACAAGTTTTTCCGGCCTTAATAATCACCACGAAATCCCGGACAATACTTGAAGAAAGAGCACAATATGCGATGCTGAGAGCGAGACGCTGGTTAGATGAACACGACCTGAAGCTAACCGCGAGTAAAACAGAGACGTTGATTCTGGCAGGGTCCAGAAAGCTAAAAGAAGCAACCACCAACTTTAAACAGTCAGCAAATCGGAGCTTACGTACCTGAGAGTCCATCTGGGTAGAGACTTTAAAATGACTGACAACGTAAACAAAGCTAGGGAAAAGCCAGCATATCCATAATGACGCTGGCATGACTTATGCCAAACACTGGAGGTCACCGCGCAGAAAAAGAAAGGTGCTCACTGGAGTCGTGCTCTCGACAATCTTTTGCGCCATACCTATCTGATCACCAGCCTTAAAGTACAAGCATTATGAGGGTCTCCTCGAGTCCATAAATAGGAAAAAAACCTCAGCTTACAGAAGCGTCGCCACTCAGGCCATTCTGGCGATAGCAGCTATACAACTATTAAGCCTGAAAGCAGAGAAATGGACGCAGCAGTATCGTGCGGACAAAGCAACCGCCGCAAAGGCACCAGAGACGTTCATAGAAGCTTGGCGAGCAATGCTTACCGTGGATGGACATTCATTAAGGACCTGGGCAATTGGTGCAGTAGAAAATTTGGTAATGTCGACCATAACACCACGCAAGCCCCAACCCCACAAAGTTGGGAAAATACAAAGCGATGCTTGATCGTATTGCCATGATGTAGACACGCCAGAACACACAGACTTATATAAGAAATAAGAAACGAGGCTAATAGGAAATGCGGCACAACCATCTCTGTAGAGAACGTGCCGACATAATGCTAACGAGCGAAAACCACTGGAAATACATCACTGATACGCTGAGAACCATCGTGCTAACTAAAGCAAAGGAGGAGAAAGAAAGGCAGAGTGATATAAATTGATTAAACTGGCAAACATTAACACCTGACAGTGCGAATTCCAGGAATTAGAAGCTGCATGAAAGGTGTTGGAGTTTTAGTTGGTAGTTGCCTGTGTTGAAGACCTTTAGAAAGGTACCGTGTGAATCGTCGGATACTGGATTACCGTTGATGATGTCTTTTGAAGAGTTCTCCAAACCTCTCAAACAAAAAAACAAGGTTTATCAGGGAGCTTACTGACCGGTGATCACATATAGTGATTTTGGACGATGAGGACATAACCTCATGGGATAATTTTCCTGACACCTTTCCACTCGGTTGGCGTATACTTCAGTCTCAAATGCAATAATAAATATATAATTGTAGAATATTACAGCCTATTCCAAATCACCCTTTTTGGAATCAAATGGGAAGCTTTGTTTCAACCTTATAAATGTTGGCTGCGTGTAATGATCTGTCTTGTTGATATCACACAAATTTTTAGTTGACTTATAGAACAGTTCGGATTACTGTAGAAGAATTGAAAGCTGGTGATAGGCATGCTTTAAAGCAGTTCCACAGCAAACTTTTAAAATAGTTTTTGAAAGTGCAAAATCTCATTTCAACAATTTGTGCAACTACACAGTTTTGTCTAAATTCGTAACTTCTTTGACTGTTCATTGAATTTTTTTGGAATTTTGTCATTTGCCATTATGAAAAGAAAAAAAAAACATGAGTATTCTCTGTGAACAGGAAAATCCATTAAGTAATAACCGCATTTTTAAAGGTAATTTGAGTCATACAATTTCCGTCGGAGAAACGTTAATATTTTATAGTTATTCCCTATAATTGTATTTGTATTTGTGTAAGTAATCTGCAGACTACAAATTCAGCCAAAGTGTAAACGCATAATCTAAATATAAGTGCATCCGCAGAATAACGCCAAGACAGCAGCAGGGGAAGTGAAGGAAGAACTTTTGTGTTTTATTGGCGCGAGGTTGTTGAATGGGAGCCGCTTTTCTTCCAACATAACGAACAAGTCGTCCCGGCTGACGGCTGAAATATCTCGTAATAAGGGCGAATGACTCTGACAGTTTTACCTACAATGCACCGGTCCCTTTGTCGATTCCAGCACCAATTTCGCGTCCTTACCGTAATTTATCGCCTCCGCGGGCCATCATTAATTATTTTCGTTCGTGTTCTCGATATCGAGGAGCCGGCCGATATGTTCTGGTGCTGCGACTGCGGAAAAAGCGGACGATGATAAATTATCCCCCGGATTGCGACGATAATTACTTTCCGAAATTGTTTCGAAGGTGGTGGCTGCGCGAGTAGAGAAGAAAACGCGACATTGCCGACTTGATTAACTTTTGCAGGTTCCGGAGAGTTTTTGCGATACTTCGGGGCAAAAAGTGCTGCTGTCGTACTTTTTGTTTAATTAAACGAGAAATCATTCTTGATCTCTGAACGTTACGCTAAGATTTTTAAGCTTGATGCACACTTGAACACGTTGTGTTAAGAATTTAAAAAACTGAAAGTGCGCCTCTTCGTTCGCTTATTATTAGAGTGCAATGATTACAATATTAATTCATATGTTTCTTTGTAAACATTTCAATACTAAAAAGTTAATACGTTAATAAACCATAAAATATACTGTATCACAAACTTTTAAACGGACACTAAATCTCGCACTATACACTTAACGTTTCACCGTCGTTCGACAGCTTCGTCAGAAGTGAAAGAATAACACGTTGTCAAAATAAACAAGGTTGTTAACGACGGTGAAACGTTAAGTGTATAGTGCGAGATTTAGTGTCCGTTTAAAAGAGTTTGTGATACAATTTTCATCGGACAAGAACCAACTTTAAACATAAAATATACCTTTATTTAATACACTGCACAACAGGTTATGGGCACAGCGCGGTTTGTTAACGTGTGTATAGTCTAGTGCTTCTGGTCGTTTGTTCTTGAAGTCTACAAAAATGTCGTCACATGAAGATCTCCGTGTCCCCGTATTGACGAAATCAAACTATTCACGATGGAAGTTTGAAGTGATTGCTTGTTTGGAAAGCGTCGGTGTCTACGAGGTCGTGTCAGGAGAAGATCAGTGTCCAGATCAGACAAAGAAAGATCAGTGTAAGGCATGGCGAAAGTTGGACGCAAAAGCCAAGCGCATACTTTCAGGTGGCCTTAGCGATAATGATCATGCTAGCATTCGTGACTGTTGTACATCAAATGAAATCTGGCTAAAAATCAAATCACTTTATG
Organism: Dorcus parallelipipedus; assembly: GCA_958336345.1. Taxonomy (NCBI): domain Eukaryota; kingdom Metazoa; phylum Arthropoda; class Insecta; order Coleoptera; family Lucanidae; genus Dorcus; species Dorcus parallelipipedus. Next base: position 40,677,511 of record OY284478.1, read on the forward strand.
AACCGAAAAGTGAAGCCAATAAGTATGTTCTTGCACAAGCGTTGCATTCGTTAAAGTTTAGTGATCGTCAGTCAGTCTCTAGTTACTGTGCTGAACTTTCGATCATCGTCGAACGTTTGAAGACGGCTGGTGAAGAGGTCGCAGACACGTTGCTTGTGTCGAAGCTCGTAACGGATCTGCCGTCAAAATTCAACTCATTTCGTGAGTAGTATTTTTTGCAAGCAGCACAAGGTGCAACGTTCAAATTCAATGATCTACGTGAGCAATTACTTTTGTTGGAAGTATCACGTAATGATTCGGCCGATATGGACATCAAACAGGGTGATGTGTTGTACACAAAAGCCAAGGGTGGTCATAAAAAGAAATCAAGTAAGGAAAATCGTCGCTGCTACAATTGCAATGAGCCTGGTCACTTCAGTCGTGATTGTCCGAAAAAGTGTGATCGACGTGAAAAGTCAAAACCAAGATTTGAAGCAAATACAACAAAAGGCGGTTCGTTGATGTTTGCGAGCAAGGAATGTTTGACAGTTAAGTGTGACAAGGATGTTTGGATCGGTGACAGCGGTGCTACGCATCATATGACATTTGACCGTTCCTTGTTTACATCAATGGATGAAATTGAAGATGGTACTTCTCCAATTACCGTCGGCAACAATGACATCGTATATGCTCGAGGTCGTGGTACTGTGAAAGTTCGCTCGCAGTCCAGTAACCTTGACGGATGTTCTCTTAGTTCCAAAATTGGGTCGAAATTTGTTATCTCTCGGATCGGCAACAACTAAGAATGTAGATATCAAATTTGAAAAGGACTTACTAGTAATGTATCAAAACGGTCGAATGATAGCGAAAGGTTACAGACAATCAAATAATCTGTATGAAATGGACTTTGTAAAGAATGAAGGCAACAACGCGGTAAGTGCGAATAATGCTGTGCGCGGGTTAACGTTGCAAGTTTGGCATGAACGCCTTGGACATGTGAACTATCGTTCGGTACGCGAACTAGCAAAAGGAACGGCTGTTACGGGAATGAACATTGTAACGTGTTCAAGCAGTAAAATTGACGATTGCCTATGTGAAGTTTGTGTTCGTGCAAAAATGTCACAGCCGTCATTTAACAAAAACGAAAAGCGTGCAACGGAACCTGGAAGTCTAGTTCACTATGACATTTGTGGTCCAATGCGAGTGGAAAATAATTTAAATCTGCAGCAATGATCGATCTTATGCGTAAACATACGATCAAACATGACAATAGTGCGCCATATACACCACAACAAATGGGCCGCGTCGAACGTCAGAATCGAACGATCGTGGAAATGGCCACGGCGATGCTGGAAGGAGCTAATTTGCCTCGAGGACTTTGGGCTGAAGCTTGTTCAACGGCAGCAGTAATTCGCAACGTAATTCCTTTAAATCGACTCGGTGGCCATACTCCGTACGAGGCATTTTATGGTAATACACCCGACATCAGACATCTGAGAATCTATGGTAGTAAAGCATTTGTTTTAGTTGATAGCTCAAAGCGACATAAATTCGAACCAAAGTCTGAGGAGTTCGTTATTGTCGGTTATGATGGAGCTGGTTACCGATTGTGGCAACCACAAACAAAGCGTTTCACAATAAGTCGAAATGTCGAAGTACATGAATCAGTACCAATGAAAATGGTAAGAATTATCACGCCAAATGAAGTTGATACACAGCTGATTGAAGATGAAGAACCTAAAGAAAAATGCAACGACGACAGAACTGATACTGCGGACATCAAAGATGGTCAAAATAATATGAAAAATAAGAGTGAAATGAAACCAGAAACATCTGATTGCATTGCACAACGTACACGTTCAAAGCAAACAGCCGAGTTGATTGTGACAGGTAGTGCATTTATTGCCAATGTTGATTTACCAACAACGGTTCAGGAAGCCAGAGCATCGGACGATGCTAGTCAGTGGGAGTCTGCAATGGAAGACGAGATGAAATCACTTGCTCATAATAATTCATGGACGTTGGTAGATCGTCCGAAGAATCGTAATATTCTTCGAAACCGATGGGTGTTTCGTGTAAAGACGAAAAGTGATGGTACAGTCGATCGATACAAAGCACGACTCGTTGTTAAGGGATGTTCTCAGAAGCCCGGATTAGATTATTCAGAAACGTTTTCACCAGTTGCAAGATTCGACTCAGTGCGCACGTTGTTAGCAGTGGCAGCTGTGAAGAATCATGAAATTTTTCAATTTGACGTAAAACAGCTTTCCTTTATGGTGATATCAATGAAACAATCCACATGGAACAACCGGAAGGTTTTGATGATGGCACAGATCGCGTCTGTCATTTAAACAAAAGCCTTTATGGTCTCAAGCAAGCTCCTCGGCAGTGGCATTTAAAATTCGATGCATTCATGCAAAAATTTGGGTTAATATCAACATCAGCTGATCCGTGTGTTTATACATCTAAAGAAGGAGAATTGATGGTAGGATTATATGTTGACGACGGTCTGGTCGTTGGCCAATCGAAAGAAGACATTAAAAAATTGATTGACGCCATGAGCAAAGAATTTGAGATTAGAAGCGGTGAAGTTACGTGCTATCTTGGGGTGGAAATTCATCTAAATCGTGACAATAAAACAATTCGACTTGTGCAAAGTGCTTATATTAAGGCTGTTCTCGAAAAGTTTGGTATGTCTGATGCACACTCGGTAGCAACACCAGCGATGTCTGGGATAACATTAGTTGCCGAAGGAAAAAGGATCAACGTTCCATATCGACAACTCATCGGATCTTTAATGTATTTAGCAGTAGCTACCCGTCCTGATCTGGCATATTCAGTCGCACAGCTTTCGAAATATTTAGATGCACCGACGGAACAGCACTGGCAAGCGGGCAAACGAGTACTGCGTTATTTAGTGGGTACCGCAAACATTGGAATTACGTACGGCCGTGAAAATTCAAAAAAGTTGGTGGCATATTCCGATGCAGATTATGCTTCATGTCAAGATACTCGACGAAGTATCAGCAGCGTAGTTATTATTCTAAATGGAGGACCCATATCGTGGTTATCTCGTAAACAAGGGGTGATTGCTGATTCAACTACATATGCTGAGTATATAGCAGTTCACGATGCAACTCGTGAAGTTGTTTGGTTGCGTCGCCTACTGAAGAGTATCAACTGTGGTCAAAAGGAACCGACAATATTGTACTGTGATGATACGGCAGCAGAAAAACTCATATCAAATCCTGTGTTTCATCGCCGTACAAAACATATAGAGACTAAATATCATAGCGTACGGGAGCATGTCAATAATGGTGACATTATAGTTGCTCATGTTGCAAGTTCGAAACAACTAGCGGACATCTTCACTAAGGTCCTTCCAAAGGAGAAATTTGAAGTTAATCGGAGAGCGCTAGAACTTTTAGCGACCGAAGATTCGAGTGGGAGTGTTAAGAATTTAAAAAACTGAAAGTGCGCCTCTTCGTTCGCTTATTATTAGAGTGCAATGATTACAATATTAATTCATATGTTTCTTTGTAAACATTTCAATACTAAAAAGTCAATACGTTAATAAACCATAAAATATACCTTTATTTAATACACTGCACAACACGTTGCTACCTACCTGTCAGCAGCACCAAGATTATGGGAGGAGAAATTAACATACATACATACACTACCGGCAAATTCAATGAGACGGACAGGTTTATATACTCTTAATTAAAATGAAACAAAACACCAGTCTCTGTACACTCACTTTTATTTTAACAGCTAAATTAAAAGAACTACACGTCCAGGAGTGTCAAAAGACGCTTTCGGTAGACGTAGAGTGCCTCGTTCCAGATCACGGATTAAATCTCCGTTCGGCTTCCCACACAGGTACACACCGCTTAAGCGAACAACAAATTGGCCAATAGCCAAAAACAAAACAACAGTACTCCACCGCATCTAGCAAAGTACTAACTTGATTCTGCGCGTAACTAGGCATGAAGAGGTCACATGACCCAAACTGACCAATCACAAAACCCTTCCGAAAAATCAAGACATTCGACCAGGAGGACCAAAGGCGGCCACATTGGGACATCTTGCTTTTAACGTTTATTAGACGGTATATGACGTAGTATTCACTACTGCCAGATTATTAGTAACGGAAGCCATTTATTTGTAAGGCAGAAAGTACTCTAAGTGAACTTTCGATTCAGAATTTAAAAATTTTCAGGTTTTCAAATCGCCGCAAAGTGCATTATGGGTTCTAGGAATTCGCGAATCCATCTCAGCTTATCTGTAGAGAAACTTTTAAGTGATGATGGAAGATTTCGTTCGGAAAAAGGAGTAAATCGGCATCCCAGCTGTACAACTGATAAAGGAGCATTCGGGTTATTATCAGTAAAGAGGATTATGCACAGGTGTTACATCCCAGACTCATCAGTCTGCCTCTGCAAATCGAATTTGCCCTGTATAGTATCTTGCCATCGATTAGCCGCAAAGGTCGTAATTATTATAATAACGTTTCCTTTTCTCTCCGCCGTCTTTGATTTAATTTAAAACTTCCCCGGGCTCCGCTGGAAAGTTCCGCGATGCAGCGGGAACTCTCGTTATGCAAATTCGCGTCGCCGCTCTGAATGCACACGTACGTATTTCGTAATAACGCCGCATTAGCGGTTGGCAAAGCATATTTGTTGCCATAAAATGCCTCTCAAAGCCCCGTGAAAGGCTCGACGACGGCATGCAATTCGTTTCAGGGGGCCTTTGTGTCCGCAATAACTCGTCACCTGTCAAGATCGAGCACGTCGACTGCGATATTATTCGACCAGACTGTGGTTCGACGAAGAGGGAATGCCCTGCCCGCGCCTTTTCCTTCCGGGTCCTGGCGCATATGATCTGTTTGTTATGCATTGCTTTCATCGAATCGAGTCGGGTATTTTATTGAATGGCGTTTTGTGGCCAAAATTGACTGAATCTCGAATGGCATTCACCGGAGCGAAATTGAAATGTTTATTTTCTGGCCCTGCACTACGACGACGCGACAGACGGAACGTGCCTGTCGATAAAAATGCACACCGATGAGCAGCGGGCAGGAAATGAACTGGTCGTTCGCGTATTTGCATCACGTGAATGTGAAACCAAACAGACGAGCAAGACAACTTTAAAAGTTTATTTACTTTGTAACAAATTTCCAATATACATGATGTAGATTGGTAAAGTATAAACGAGCAACGTATCTGTACAGAGGCCAGTAGAGATGATTCGAAACAATTACACACAACTGATGCCATGGAATTTTGAAGACCACGACGTAACAAACGGTAGAGCCAGAACGGTGTCCCAACGAAGTGAAATAAGTGCTAAGTGAAGCGTGTTGTGTGGTTTTAAAAAGTGTTTAAAATGATACCTGAATAAAAAGTCAATAAAAATAATTTAAATATTCCCGACCTGGTAATTCATACATCCAGCGTAATGACAGTCAGCTGTAAACAGTGTCGGAGCGCCCTCTCACGGTGGTTAGCGCCGTAAGTCGGTGAGGCGATTATGTCGCTAAGTAACGTCGTCTTGCAGACGAGCCCACTTTCACAGGCGGGGGAAGGCCGTGTTGCGGGACTTAAATCGTTTCAAAAGTCAATTCCGGCCTTTTCTTTCCACCCAAGGGCTGACGATATTCTCAATCAAGGTAAAACTACCACTAAAAGCTAGAAGCCTAGTAGAAGAGAGAGATATGCGTTATTCACGGAACAATTGCACAAAATGGCCACAAGACGTACCTGTTCCTTGTTTCAACGACAGGCCTTCGAAAAGCCTTTTAACAAGCTTGAAAATAACTCGGCGTGCTTTAACAAATCAAATTACTTACATTTGCGGGCGTGATCAGAGAGTTTGATCAACAAAACATAAACTTCATTTAATAGACGTCAAGTTTACAGCATAAAAGAAAGGTTAACATAAATATAAAATTTTAACAGTGGGAAATCCGAAATGTTCTTCTAACCGAGAAGCGTCTGGAATCCTTTAGCAGCACTGTAAAGGAGTTTATTCTTTGGTACAGCTATTGCGGGCCAAGCTTGATTTGTGTCAATTTGTGCTGAAGGTTACTGGAAACTCTGGCGAAGCTGTTTGGCACTTTTTCTTTGGGGGAAGGTGTAGATAGTAGAGGTGAGATCGGATCAAGCATCTGCGCTCAACGAAAGAAAACTCTTTATGGTATTTCTCTGGTGATGTCTTTCCTTGTCTCTTCTATCCATGAATGAAATGGCCTGATGCTGACGAGGAAGGTGTAGTTGGTGTAAGGTATACGCCGGACTATAACACTAACAAATACTGGCTTGCATTGATACGCGTTTTGCCTTTTATACTGCTACCTACCTGAAGGCCAGCAAATTGTGCGAGTGACTGACGTTTCTCCAGCACCGCTCGGCTAAGTCTTGGAGATGGGAGGTTCGACGAAACCCCAAGCAAAAGGTGGGCAAAGTAAATAAAACAAAAAGCACCAGCTGGGCACACTTGTTTTTATTGAAAAACGTTCAAAAGTAAATAACGAATAAAAAAAATAAGTTACAATTATACGAGTTTGACCCTGAAGGGGTCCCAATGAAAAGAGCACGAAGAGTAATTAAATTAACAACAAGTTAAATTTAATCCGATCAACAGATCTGTTCTTCGTTCACAATTATCGCTTAAGGCAATTAATTAAATTCACTTGTTTATCAAATAAAAGAACAATACAAATAACAACGCCGCGGTAACTCAACAAAGTAATTAAAAATAATTAGAGTAATTTCGACCTTGTATGTACCAGGATCCGGCGTAATGGCAGACAGCTCGACAGCTGTCAGTAGTGAGAGAGCGCCCTCCAACGGAGGTAAATGCAGTCAATGACGTACTTCGTCGCAGGTATTACGCCACCAAGTAGCGTCGTCTGGCAGGTCCAGTCGGATCCATTTTCACGGACGGGAGAAGCCTGATTGTAGGGCTTAAATCGTTTCTAAAGCCGAAAATCAGTCTTTTCTTTCCACACAAGAAATGACGGTAATCTCAACCAAGGTAAAACTACCACTAAAAGCTAGAACTGGAACTGGAACTTGAAACCTAATGGAAGAGAGAGACATGCATTACTCACGGGGATCAATTGCACAAAATTGCCAACAAAACATGCCTTTTCCTTTTCACGAAGACAGGCCTTCGGAAAGCTGTTTAACGAGCTTGTAAGTCACAATCACAAATTCCATTAAAGAAACACAAAGATTGAAGACACAAATAAACGAAACGCACGGCTCAAGCGCTCTTGAAAGAATGACCACGAGAGAGCACGACGTACCCTTCCACTATCGCTACTACGAAAGTCATTACATGAAATCAATTTTAGCCGGTCGACAGAGTGAAATGGAGATATACAGTAGGTCTAAATAACAGCGTATGGTCTCTTCTGACGAAATATTGTGAAACTATCAAATATGGTGGCCGGCACGTAAGCCGTTGGCTTACCGAAAAAATACAGGGCGTCTGCCAATTATTATGAAATAACTTTATTGGATTTTTCAGCCGTAACAATACCCTTGCTTTGTGGGGAGATTAGGTAACTGCATTATTGGTCTGTTTGCTTGCTCGAATCAGTGATGAGTAAAGATCGAATTTTTATATTTTATGCTTCACATGAATCAGTTGTACCCTTCTTTTCAAATTTGGTATATCGTTGCATCATAACATCGCAGACGTAGACATGTAACACAGATAAAAGATGAGATGAGTAGATCGCAGATACTTGCACGCGTCACTGATATGATGACGTCAAAATATGATATTCCGATCCCTAGTGATGAGCAATGTTGTATCCTATTTGTCAAAGAGCAGTGTTCTTTTTGTGTTCGGTTTGGTGGTTGTCTCAGCGATCAAAATAAGGTTTGCGTTCCTATTTGTTGGCCAATCAGAAATGAATACGATTGCGCTCTAATTCGTTAAGGAGCGGCCTTAATTTTGTTTATTTTGACGGTTGTCATTGTGACCCTGTTACTACGAGACGTCAACGAGACGTTTCGCCGGTATCTGTCATCGTGACATTGCTTGACATTTTTCATTATTAGGATTTTTTCGCGACTAACCGTGTTAAGATATTACGGTTATAAACGGTTAGTCCGCCACCTATCAGCTGATGAAGTAACGGTTATCTATTACCACGAAATCATATTTGAATCTCCTAAGTACTAAATTTGAATGATTCATAGCAAATGAAAATAAATTGATTTTCCAATTGTGAACATAAGTTAAACTAATCTTATATAACACTGAAACTTATTTCGTAGAATTTATTACAATTGGGACATTAATGCATGAAACAAAAACAATATGAATTATTCTTAATAAGTTTTTTTCGGATTTATAAATACCTAAGCATAATATATCCACACATGTCAATACAAAACCAAACAGCAAACACGGCCCTAGCCGCACTTTTATAACCGCTTTTCGTTACACACGTCGAAAGCTGTGTTACTAAGCATATTTTCGCGACTTAGGCCGGTATCCATAGTCGAACGCCAGCGAGTCGCTGACGTTTGGCTGACTGAATCGTGTTTCATAGTCGTCCGCCGAGACGGTTTCTAGCGATGCGCCAGATGGATTCGCCAAGCACGTTTCATAAACGCTCGCTAGAATTGTAGGCATAGCGAGGCGCCAAATATATGGGGATGTTAACATAGGCGGATGGCGAACCGCTGAAGGTGATGGCAGTATGGTTCAGCGCGTCGCCAGTAGTAGTTTGCTTACATAAAACGTTGTTGTTTGTTTCAGTTCTTGTATTTGCATAAATGAAATTGTTTTACAAAAAGTAATGGAAGAAGATTTGTATATTAATGATAATATAAACGCCGAAAACGATGAGTACGAGGATATTCAACTTGTTATGAGGGTACCTCGGCGTTATATCAGGGATTTGGAAAATCCTATATATTTCTTCGACAATGTAAATTTTAAAAAACGGTATAGATTTTCAAAAGAAACCGTAATGGATGTATTAATGCCGTTTGTCAAAGAACAAATTGAAAGGCCTGCGCATAGAGGTTTGCCTATAACACCATTGTTGTCGCTTTTGGTTTGTCTGCGATTTTAAGCGAAGAACACATATAGGCGATCTCGACCACGATAGCGATAGCAATAGCGATCAAAATTACAATGTATCGCCAAGTCGCAACAGTATGTGCGAACTCATTTCTTTACTAGGGAGCGTTTGATCGCCATCACTATCGCTATCGTGATCGTGGTCGAGATCGCGTGTATGTGTCGAAGGCTTTATGCAACAGGAACCTTTAAGTAAAACTTTTTTACTTCTTTCAATAATATGAAAAATTAATGGAATAAATATTTACAGGCTGTATGTGGCGATCTACAGGAACTTGCACAAAGTACTGTTTCGCGCATTGTAGCTAAAGTTTCATCTTTGATTACAAGAAGATTACCTGTATACATAAAATTCCCAAATAATGTCCCAAGAGTCAATGCGCGTTAACCAATCGTTTTTTAATATTGCCAATTTTCTCCAAGTTATTGGTTGTACCCATATACCGATAAAGTCCTGGAAGAGAAATGGCAGAAGTATACAGAAAAGAAAACGAACATTTTCATTAAATGTTTAAGCGATTGGTGGTCCAAATTTAGAAATATTTGATATCGTAGCAAGTTGGCCAGGCCGGGAGCACGATTCAATGATTTTTAATAATAGTGCTGTAAAAACACGATTTGAAACAGATAATTTGACTGGTTACCTTCTTGGTGATAGTGGATATCCATGTTTGCCGTATTTAATGACGCCACTACTAAATCCTACCAACGACGAATCGGAGAATAGGTATAACCGTTCGCACATTAGAACCCGGAGCACCGTTGGAGAGGTTATTTGGAATTTGGAACAGGCGATTTCCTTGTTTAAGCCGTGAATTGAAAAACAAATTAGAGACGATTCCGGCATTATTGTAGCTTATGCGGTGGCATTAGTGTTTGAGATATTGTTGACGAACAAGAAATTATAAACTTCGAAGACGAACATAATAACCAGCGTCTTCATAACGTAGGAATTGGGCATGCAGTTCGTCGAGCTTTAATTCAAAGACATTTTATTTAATTTTAATAATTTATATTTTAATAATTTTTAATAATTTATTGTAGATTGATACACCTTTTATTTAAATAAATCTATACATATTTTTAATAAGAACACATCACGAACAATCTTTTAATTTTTTTCTACTTCCTTTTGTTTCAAAAGAAGTTCAGTAATGGCTATTTTTTTCAATCTTTGCTTTTTCCAACAGTTCTTTTTCTTTTTCTATTCTAATCTTATGCAATTCTTCCATGTGTTGTTTTTCTAAGAGAGCATTTTCTATTCGAATCTGCGGAAGACGGTCTATGTTTTTATGTTACCATAGTACGCGCAGCGCCAGAAGAATGCGCCCGCCAGCGGTTCGCCGTGTAGGGACTCTGGAACCGGGCATCTGGAAGAGCGCTGGCGACGCGCTATCTGGCGACGCGCTATCTGGCGACTCGCTAGCGCTAGGGATTGGCGAACGACTCTGGATACCTGGGTTACCGTTGCAGACTTTCGACAACGGTTACTATTACCGCAACATTTTGACGAAATCCTACTATACACCGGTTATCGAGGGGAAGATTGATGACGTCAGATATGCAGTAACCGTGTTATAAAATGAGTAACCCTTCTAGCGATCTGTTGAACAAGCGGTTATTACTAGTAAGGTTATGTACGTTTACGATTTTTCGCGCCTGACAATCAAATGTTCGGTTAAGTACAGTGAAAACTGTCGTTATTAGTTTAGTCGTTATTATTAAAGAACTGATTGCAATAGTTCCAAGTAGTTCTATACACTGCACACAAGTGGCTGAGTCGAAAATGAGTTCTGAGTTAGTTGAAATCACTAAAACAAATTTAATGAGAGCACATTTTAAAGATATTTACCACATCAATTTTTAATTTTTTAGAAAGCCGGTTAGCTTTAAACTTTTTGAGGTTATATCATAAACGTAAATAACTGGCAAATATAACCGATGTGTTTTCGCGATGTATAATACCGTGTTAAGATTTTACATCACTGTAGTGGGGCAGATACCGCTTGCAATTACCACATCTTAAAACGGTTAGTCGCGAAAAAATGCTTACTGATTCAATAACACGGTCACAAATGATGACGTTGCTCACATACGTCATAACACCTTCCCCTTGATAACCGCTGTCAAGAAAATGAAGCGGTAATAGTAACCGTTGCGTTCGTCAGTTCAACTGTTACTCGCGAAAAAATCCTATATAACATTTTACATTGTGATGTTTCTTGACGTTTGTCATTGTGATTCAGTTCATACATTCAATTGTGTTGGACGGAAAACCGAAAATTTGGATAAATTGTGGAAAATCTTGGTCAAGTAAACAAGCTGGTGACAGTAGACGTGGGTCAAATCGCTCCGTTAATCCGTTTTTCAGTAAAAATACTGGTGCAAAGAGCGTCCGCGACACTCGTAGTTCGACCTTAAACGCAAAAACCTTTTTCTTTGACTTTAAACGCGAAATCTTTGCTCAGTTTGTGCATTAAACTTTAAATTCTGAATTTGTAAATTCTGAAAAAACGAGAGTTAGAGAAAAAAATTAAAGAGAACAAGAACGAATGGAGTTGCAAGCTATCAATTTTCTTATTGCAATCCAAATCAATTTAAAATAAATCTTTTTTTTAATAACATAACTAATTGGAACTGGTTTCTGTGCAAACACCAACAGTTTTCAAAATTACACTTAAAACACAGCAATTTTTGGTGTCCAATGTGGTAGCAAAAAAAAGGAAACAAGCAACCTAAATAACAAAGCAATTGCTTTGTAATCGACGTTTCGTTATATGAATTGACAACTTCTTCAAGATTGTAACCAACAGAGTCTTGGACATTCTGTCGTCCGCGTGTAAGATCATATTTGCTGTTTCGCTTAGTGTTGCTTGTGGTGGTTTTTCCGTATTTTGTAATTAATTTCGTTTTCTTTAAAATATACATATACAGAACGTGTCACAATCCTATTGTCAGAACCTCATTTTAGTGAACTTTCGGTGACGCACCGCTTACGTTAATTTCGGTCTTAGTCATTTAGCGAATTTTATGTGTGGAGCGCTTTTTATTATTATATGATTATGATAAAATATGCGTAGAAACAAGGAATTAACAAAATCAAATGCTGAAAATTTGAATATTTATAAATTCAAATTCTCAGCATTTGATTTTGTTAATAACTTCCTTTGTGACGAACTTCCATTAATTGTTATTATCAGATTCCGGACAGAAAAGTACCTGCATCAGTTTGCCAGTCATTTCGCCACACAATCTACGCGATAATTACAATAAATCAGCAATAATTACAGCGATCCACTATACCTCCTGTGACACATCACAAAGCCAGCGGCGCCAAGGCACATTCCCACAACATTTTCTGTGCGCTTACGAGATTTACGATAAAATAACAAATATTAAATTTTTTAATGGCTTTATAATTGAAGAGTGTAACTTCTAAATGGTCTAAGTGCTAATTTTGTGTGAAATTATATTTTACCGTTAAAAGAGTCTATGTGCTATCCCCAGTGCCTTACTGAAAGCTCTATGTGCCAACACAATATTTTCTAGTTCATTCACGGTTAGCAAAATAGTTCCAACCATAAGCGCCTTAGCATTATTATATAGACTTCAGGTTCTATTTCTTTTTAATAAAATTGGCACTTAGACCATTTAGAAGTTACACTCTTCAATTACTCTAACGTATCGACTAATCGAACACGCAATTCGTACCGATCGAAATCTGATCGTGCTTCGCGACATCGCATCGCTGCGACGGTACTCATTCGTCCTATCTTTAATTATTGTATACGTATTTTTCAGCGAATTCTTGATTACACATGACTAATGGTGGTGGGTGGTGACAGGACGGCACTAAACCACAATGAATCAACACAGTAGCAGTGACCGGACGGTATCAGTTTACCTCCAAAGTTACAGGTTAAAAACGCATTAGTTCAATTAATTGATCCGCACCTCTCTGCCACCCTCTTCCTTGTAGCGGCAAGGGTAGGGGAGCCTGACGGGCGTATTTAATATGATGTGCAGCAAAAGCAGTATCCTTTTCAAGCAAATGTCCTCAGTTCTTATCGTCCCTTATCTCCGACACAAAAGATTCCTCCGGACTTCAGAGACAGTCGCCTTCACAAATATATCACATCAGTCTTTTGTGTCGTCGAGTGATACAAGTTATTTTTCAAATTTGATTTGTGTGCGTTTTTCTTCGCGCTGAGAAGATATCGGGGAATTGCATCGGCATTCGAGATACCACACGTGAGTGAATCCGTCCGCCATTTTCTTTTTGTGCGCCGCAATTTTTTATAGGAATCTTGAATTCAGTATCAGATCTGTTATGATTGATTTTTTTAAATGTATTTTTCTATCTCCAATCATTCAAATGCGATGCATAAGAAGACACTTAACAAAGTTTACTAAAAAGTAAATAGTATACAATATTCCTTGTTCTTAATTGCTGCACGGTTCAGCATTCATATGTCATTAATTAAAACTGTGAGTTTCTCGTCATTCTCCAAATTTTATTGGTCTAGCTCAGATATTAAAAACTGACTTACCACAAAACGGCGGAGTCCTTTTGTTTCTGGTTCTTTATGAACTGTTTGGGCAATTCACATCCCACCAAATGTCATAAACCGCTCGCAAAATTAAATTGTCTGCACACTAAATAAATTAACAGACGTAGGCTACCACAAAGTAAGTCATTCGAAAGCTCTCAACAAACTAGGCGTTCACAATCGAACACAAAACATGTTTTTCGTAAAAAACAACGCTAGTCCAAGTGTCGTTAATTCGAAATTTTAATTCAACATTTATTTTTACGAAACTGGCGTGACTTTTTGAAATTTATTTTGTTTCTGAAAAACGGTGAACATTAAGAGACCAATTTGTCAGTTCTTGATACTGTAATTCTGTGTCTCATCTAGGAGAAAGCGATCTTAACTTCAGTACAATTTCACCGTGTTTACGAAAACAATTTGCTTTATGAAATTAGCAAGGAACGAAACTATTACATAATATGAAACCGAACTGCACAAAGACACCATCAACCGTGACGTTACCGCTTTACATCTTAATTAAAATCTCCAACGGACTTTCGCCTTCGACCTTTTGAATTGTATAACTATCGTATTCGGTAAATACCGCGTTTTTAGTTTTTTCAGCTTCGCGTGATAATTATCTGTAAAAAAGAAAAAAAAACTGGTGTAATTAAGCCGTTAGTCGCTTGTGCCGGAGCAATTTAGGAGCGGAAAATTGTTCGAATTGCAGCTTTCACGGCGTAAAAAGATTAACTGTCGCTGTATTGTCGGGTGCTAAGTCGAAAATAATTGAGGCTTATGTGCGACGAAAAATTCGGCTTATTTAACCACTTGATAAAGTTTTTTCGAATCTTACACTGTATTAAATTCTACATGTACAAAAGTTTAACTAGTTCTGTTTAACTGTGAGAAAGAAAAGGGCAAGTGCGGAGTTTATTTAATTTTATGGCAATAGCTATCATCTATTTAGTAGTCTTCTTTTTTCCGAAATATCTACATTACGTAGAAATTGAAGAATCTGGTAAATACAAACTCACGAAGTGCGCTGAACGTATGAGGTAATTATGTTGTAATTCTCCAAGCAAGATTTCTCTGCCATCATAAATTTTTGATTTTGTACACTGTTGTTTCGTAACCTTTATTTGTTGGATAATTGTTGGCCAATATTTATTTAGGAAGAGGCCTTGGGCGGAGAATTACGTTAGACAATCAATATTTCACGCACGATCCGCTTTAAGTTACCCGTCAAAAGAATCGGGAATTGTTCACGTTAGATGTGTAGGGTAGTTTAATAGCTCGTAGTTTAATAGCTCGGGGCTAACGGTGGAAAATATTCGAAGAGATCGTTTTGTCACATGAAAATTGCATTTTAAAAATTTATCTTCCGCACCCAATGTCTGATGGTGATTCATTAGTCTTCCAGGGCATCAAATAGTTTAAAACTGCTTTGTTTGTCGTACTGACAATAAGTTGGCAACAAAGCGTTTGTTTTGAGCTTAGAATTAGCGCTGGCGAATTCGCAGGAGATAAACACCGAAATTAAAGCCCATCTGGTTCAGCGGCCAGCCAAAGTTACAACCCGCAGAACGGCCGAAGCCAGCGAGGATTGCGCCGGATTAAGGTCGCCAGGGGAGAAACTTGGGGTGCGCAGAATAAAGCGACTTGATCGAAAAAGAAAGTAGATTTAGGGGCGCGCGGAATATATGGCGCTTTTATGCCAGATTTGTAGAGTCTCGCCGAATTAGGGCCGGCGCCAGAGTGTGTAATAAACGACACCGTCGGTAGACGTCCTTCGGCACTAAAACTCTACACACGCGCATGTACTATCGGCGTATCTAATAATGTCATAGGGACAATAGCTTATAAGGAACAGCCGATCTTCTTTAAAGTTTACGCAACAAGATCGGACCGCAATAAATGTAACACCTGCAGTACTTACATTTTATGACACGCAAATACAATGATTATCCGAAAAGAGTTTCGGTGTTGTTATTAAGCTGGGATCACTTATATCATCACTCACTTTAGTAAATTATTAGTAATAGAAAACAGTTGTTTGATATTGGAAACGAAATGGGAAGAGCATTAGGTCAGAGAGATTCGTCTGTTGCTAAAAGGACATATATTTGTGGTCTAGCAGTATCCGGAACATCAATACGTAATATAGCAGAACAAGTTCGTTTATCTGCAAGTATACCGAGTGTCCCAAAACCCTCATTTGAGGCTGAAACAGTATTTAGAGAGGTGCAAAAGAAACAACTTTTTTCAATACTTCTTTTTTCCAAAAGTCAATAGTAAAGGAATTATAAGCTCTGAAAAAGGTTGGAAAATATTGTTCTTTCGGCAATATCTTCTGGATCCTTAAAGTTATGAAACTAACATTTTAAATTCAAGTATAAGGCACCTAACCACGTATTTGCAACATATTTGTTAGATCCTCCCTCCTTTTTAAAGGGTAGTTTTACGGGGTGACTTTTCAGTATTTTATTCCTAACATTTTATTGTTACATGTTTCATCAAACATTTACGAAGAGAATATTCTTTAGATTATTTGGCACAAGAAGGCCCTCTTGTTGCATTTCGATTAACCGAACCGTTTTCGAGTAATTGAGGTTTACGTCCATTGCATTTTGTTATCATAAAATATTGAAAGTAATTCCCTCAAACTACCCATTAAAAGGGAGGAAGGATTTGACAAATGCGTTGTAAATGTTCAATTAGGTGCTTTATATCTAAGTTTCACATATTAGTTTGATAACTTAATGTATTCAGATTTAAGATGTTGCCAAAAGAAAAACACGTTTCATTCCTCTTTCAGGGAATTATAACACCCTTATTATTGACTTTTGGAAAAAAAAGTGTTGAGAAAAGTTGTTTCTTTTGCGTCTCCCTATATACTGTTTCAGTCTCAAACCAGCGTTTTGAGACAGCCTGTATGTATTTCTTGCTGAGTATTCATAGAACCCATGGTCCCCTTTTTAAATTATTCGTTTTTAATCGATTGATAAAAAATAAATTAAACATAAGAACACCAGTTGAACATCATAGGACTGCCGGTTTAGCAGGAAGTGATATTAAGTTTCTTATTTTAATTAATATATACAGCTACCGTCAAAAAGTTGGCACCAAACGGAAAACATTTTTATTTTTTATTTTTCAAAAAATTGGCTTTGGTAATGGATTACTTTCAAAAAAATCATGTAAAAGTTGTTTTACAGTTGCCTAAATGAGAAGATTTTTCTTGACTTGAACATGTAAACCGAGATGTAAACTAAACAAAAAAAAAATTCCTCAAATGAAAGTAATTCATTAGTAAAAGTAGATTAGAGTTTTTAAAAACCATTTATACAGGGTGTCCACCGAGTGTCGCGGTCTTCTCTACCGTCTACAGTATATAAGATTCAAAAATTCAAACGTAGTAAGATGTAACTCGGTGAGGTCTAGTTTATAAAATTATTTTTGGCTATACAGAGTGTTCAGTAACACAGAGCCATACCGAAGTTATATTTTTTTAAATGGAACACCCAGTATATTTTTACATATTTCGAAAGTACGCATAAGGAATAGATATTAACCAAAAACAAGTTATACTTAAGAGTTTGTAAGAAATTGATGTTTAAGTGTAAAAAATTGCTGTATTATGAGCGCTTATATCTTGGTTATTTATTAACATTTCGTCATGAATTTTTGTAGGTAGTTAATGCAATATCTTATCTACAGAAATATCGGAACAGCTTCGTTTATCAGTTATTATGTGTACAGGGTGTAAAGTTTTGCAAAAGATAATTTTTCTCAAAATTTTTAAATGGAACGCTCAGTATATCTGAACCCTCGTGAATTATTGTTTTAATAAGCTTTCATAAAACGCCAAATGTATTTGTCTAAAAATAGCGTAAGTGCTGCAGGTGTTACATTTATTGCGGTTCGATCTTGTTGCGTAAACTTTAAAGAAGATAGACTATTCCTTAAAAGCTATTTTCCCTATGACATAGATACGCCGATAGTACACTCGTAGATATGCGCGAAAAACTATAAAAAATAATCTTTTTTCACACTCTAAAACAGCGTTGATGTTAATAATATATTCGAACTAAAATCTGTGTATATTTTTGACGGTTGATGCGGAAATGTAATGCTACAGATGGTTGGCTAATGGCTTGGTTTCAAGGTATTTTTAAAGTTAAGGTCAGGGCGTGCCTGCCGTCACTCATTGCAACAAAAAATGGCTTTATATAGCAATATTTTTTTGATCGTCTAAAAATATCTAAAATCTTACTTCAGTGTCGCTGCAATTATTTATTTTGAGATTTTGTTTTGAATCTTGATTATTGAAAGAGCAGGCGAAAGAAAAAAAAAGAAAAAATTGATGAATATACAGTGTGTCCCAGATTAAGTAGGCTACCATGGGTAACTTTCTTATTAGTGAAGATAGAGATTTGGTTAAATGGGCAATATTTTGCAGTTTTATATGCTGATTCAGATTCCGTTGAGAAAATTTGAAAATTCCGAATAGTTCAGATATTATCGCAGAAAAACTGAAAATCGCTATTTTTTTAATGTCCAATAACTTCGCAATTATAAAAATATGAAAATATGTTTCATATAAAAGTTACTATGTTTGATAAAATACGGCTGAAAATACAGTCAAAATAAAATTCAAGATGGCGGCTGTCAAGATATTGATAGCAACTTTCTTATTTTAAATGGACGCCATATTAAATTTTTGTACGATTAAATAGCATTTTTTTTTCGTTTCAACCGAATCTAAATAAAAATTATTTAAAAAATTTAATATATTTTTTTTAAATCAAGTAAGCGGGTTGCCTTTACTTAGTACTGATCAAGTAAAGGCAACCCGCTTACTTGATTTAAAAAAAAATTTTTAATTTTTTAAATAATTTTTTATTTAGATATGGGTTGTTATACACGGTAACACACATAGTAACTTTTATATGAAACATTTTTTCATATTTTTATAATTGCGAAGTTATTGGACATTAAAGAAAATAGCGATTTTCAGTTTTTCTGCGATAATATCTGAACTATTCGGAATTTTCAAATTTTCTGAACGGAATCTGAATCAGCACATAAAACTGCAAAATATTGCCCATTTAACCAAATCTCTATCTTCACTAATAAAAAAGTTACCCATGGTAGCCTACTCAATCTGGGACACACTGTATACAGGTTGATTCAAGCAACTCGTTCTTAAATGTTTACCAACTCTCCATTTATTTGAATTGCTATTTCATATTTTGAGGTTATGGATTAAATCAACAATCTCCATTCATCTGTAATACTTTCAGTTTCCAGAAGTTTCCTGTTACCCGAAAATGCTGTCAACATTTTTGTTGGGCTTGTCGGGGAAAGGTGTGGCGGCTTAGATGTTAATTTCTTCTTCGGCACTCGCCTTACAAACTGGGGAAACGCAGAAAACCCACTTCGAAAGAGCCAGTATTAATCCGAAACACAATCCGACACATAAGTACTCTATCTCTCACATAGAACCCATATGCACCGGAAGGGGATTCGAACTCACACCTAATAGTTGCCCGGCCAAGCGTCAAGCCCGTTGCCAGCGGACTCAACCAACTCGGCTAACAACTACCTTATTTATTTATAGGGGAAGTGCGCCAATATTGCACCACTTAAGAACTTACCTTTATATATTGACAACGTAAATAGGGGAAAATTTTGAGTTCTACAAATTAGGTTCTCTTGACTGATGCAATGACAGCCCCGTAGTTAAACTTAGTGAAACTTTCAAATTAGGTAAGCAAAAAATAATTAAAAATTTTACAATATTTTCCTTAATTGCGCCATGCTTGCCTAAATTGCACCATGTGTTTTCCTAAATTGCCCTAGAGGGGAAATAAAGACAACTAATGAAATTTCTGTGTTTATTATAAACATAAAAATGTTATTCAAGTTATAAATGCTGGAATACATGATATAGGTAAAATATAATACATATTAATATACGATATGTCCAAATAAATTTCTGATAAAGGTAGGCCATGGAAGATAAATTATTACATTATTTACATTAAAATATTGTCAAGTTCTTGAGTAGTTAAGTAAAATTGAAGTTTAATTGGCCATATCTTACAGCTTGATATGTCACTAACTTTAAAAACTGCTTGGTGTTGTAGATTTTTACACTCCATGACCTACCTTTATCAGAAATTTATTTGGACATATGGTACCTTCTAGGTAAAATATTTAAAGTCTCATACTAGTCTTTGCAAGTGGTGCAATAATTCATTTTCTGAGAAGGCTTTACACTAGCGCACACAACATGGAACCAGGCATAACACTTTAGCCACTGAATCATATCTTCTTCTTTGTCTTTATCAGAAATTTTGCAAAACCAAGAAGACTCAATTGCTTTTTTCATATTAATTGTTTTTTTGCTACCAGCATGGCTATTTTCAAAATTGATTTTCCTTTTAACTGTGGTAGGTTTTGCTGCGAGTTTCTCCTTCAATAACTTTTTGTTAAGTCTCAACTCCTTCTTTCGCAGTTTGTCTATTTTCTCCTGTTATTTCTTGATTAGTTTTTCTTTGTATGGGGGCTGGTTAAAACTTGAACCACTGGTGATGATGTTGGGTTTTCCTTCTTCTTCATCATTTTACTGACATCTGGTAGTGGAGACATGTTCTTAACAGATTTAAAACTCGTAGGCTTAGTGGCAGAAATTTCAGTAGATAGAGTATGAGCATCCTTGAAAACCTGTCGACATTCTTGGTAAGACGTGTTGCTAGTTAAAGGTGTGCCATTACGATCTGGCTCAGCTGCAGCGCTGACTAGCGTCGAATCAGACATGTTTGTTGGGGTTGCAAAAATCAGTTTCTTCGAAAATATCTCTATTCACAGGCCATATTCCTGTGGCCCTAAACCCACTAATGGCTGCAGCCATAAATGCTGTTTTTGTTTGTGTAGCACTCATTCAGTAGAGTGCTTATGTGATTCACAGTAATTTTTGTAAGGTTTGTACGAATGTACTTTTCACATACCATGTTAAAGTTACTTTTCAACGGTCCAAAGAAACTGACATCTAGGGGCTGCAACCTGTGACTTGTGTGAGAAGGTAGAGAGAGCATAATGATCCCTCTTACTTTAGCATATTTGATTACGTTTAGATCTTTCGTATGGCTCGTATGGCCGTCTAATATTAGCAGAATCTTCTGGTCGTTTGTAGGCTTGATAAAAGCAACCAGTTTAGGAATACCTGTGAATTACTCCATCCACTTTCGGTTAAGTCAAAAGTGGTCCCTGCGGGAGCATCGATCTTCCATTCAGGCTTAAATCTTTTACCTCTAAAAACCAACTTGGAAGGGATGTAAACCACAACATTGTGGTTCCTGATGGTTTGGTGTAACCATGTTATCAAGAACCCTCATTTAGCTTGACAATGTTTTAATTTAAGACGAAACCGCGGTCTCTTCTGAGAAGTAGAGTAGTAAGATATAGAACTTGTCCTATAAGCTAAGCTGCACGTCGCAAGTGGCAGGTCGCATGAATGCTACGCTACACCGGTGTGAATATTATCAATTGTTTACATAGGTTCTAAAATTAATGGCATGCAGCGTGCATTGAGGATGCAAGTAGTACGTAGCATGCTACTTTGGTGTGAAAGCCGACTAAGAGTAATCTTATTTAAATATTAGGTATTATTACGGTTCAAATTTTATTCATCAAATTTTCTAATAATTTGAACAAGTTAACCGTTCTTTAGGTTTATACTCTAGGATTTCTCATTTTTTTTACTTTTGTTAAGTTGTTTTTGGTAACTTTTTATAACAGTTGGAAGCACTGTTTTTCCCGAAAGTTCTTAGCGCCCAAATTACGTCACGTTAGAGGTGGTGGCTGGCCATTTGGTGGATTTTGTCGTCCACGTTGGGACACCACGAGTACGCATCGCAAACGTCATTGGTCGAATATTTTGTTATTCTCTTTAATTAATGTTTCCTTCTCTTTGTTACATGTTTTAATTAATGCTTCCTTCTCTTTGTTACATGTTTTAATTAATGCTTCCTTCTCTTTGTTATTCTCCCTAATTAATTTATCTCGATCCTTGTATGAGAAATACAGTCCACAAGTGAGAAGCACACAACATATGGGTACGATTACCATAACCTCCGTCATAGCATCCATCATGTCCACCTGAAACTAATTAAGAAAAGGCGACGACAATCACGCTATGGTCAATGACGTATGGCATATTGTGTTTTTCAAAGTCTTTTGCTGGTCTTTAAAAAAGGAAAAGAGAAACAATATAATATATGTCCAGTTGGAGGACGGAGCTGCAACCAAGACACCCACGAGACGTTTTACTTTACACGACCCATAAGGAGAGAGGGCAAGACATGCTTTTACGGGATCCAACACGCATGTAATCCCACACCTTTACAAATCGCGAATAAACATCTCACAGCTAACAAGACTGAGGCGATCAATCCAACCAGGAAGTAAAGAAGGAAAATTTCTTTCCCAAAAAAAAAATTATTTCACCAAAGAAAGAATCACTAGTTCCGGCATGCGGGTTTTGGCCATAAGAATACTCCCGACGTGTGTGACTACGTGTCGTACAATGCGACTAAAAGGCGACAAAGTTTCAGTTTCTCATCTTTGGAAATATTCATCAATAATTCTGGCTTTCGGGTTGTGGCCTTAGAATACTCCCGACGTGTGTGACTGCGTGTCGTAAAAGGCGACTAAAGGGCGACAAAGTTTTCGTTTCTCATCTTTGGAAAGATTCATCAATAATTCTGGCCTGCGGGTTTGGCCTTAGAATACTCCCGTCGTGTGTGACTGCATGTCGTAAAAGGTGACTAAACGGGCGACAGAGTTTCCGTTTCTCCTCTTTGGAAACATTCATCAATAATTCTGGCCTGTGGGTTGTGGCCTTAGAATACTCCTGACGTGTGTGAGCGTGTCGAAAAGGCTACTAAAGGGCGACAAAGTTTTCGTTTTTCATCTTTCCGGCCTGCGGGTAGGGCCACTTTAGAATACTCCCGTCGCGTATTCCGCGTATCGTAGAAGGCGATTGTAGGATTCTTTGTTTTCGCGCAACATCTTGGAAAACCATCCTTTTTGGCGTCTCGAGGATCTATGATTGGTGCAGCGTGCGACGTTGTTTTTGGATTTGTCGTTCTGTATCGTTTTCTGCCCTGGAGTAGTTGATTTGAAGGACGCGTGGATGTAATATTTTTGCTTTTCTTCCTTCTTTACTGTCCTGGTTGGATTGATCGGCTCAGTCTTGTTAGCTGTGAGATGTTTATTCGCGATTTGTAAGGGTGTGGGATTACAAGCGTGCTGGATCCCGTGAAAGCATGTCTTGCCCATGCGAGTGTCTCGGTTGCTGCAGGTGTGTTCCAACTGGACAGCCTTTCTTGTCCTTCTTTTACGGTATGTTGGTATGTTTTCGTTTCTTATTTGCGTTCTGTTTATTCTTTTCTTTGGAAGATCCTTAGGAAGTTTTTCTTTCCTTTCGGTTGCAGTGTTGGTTGACGTCCTTTCGCTTGATAAGATTTATATTTTCTCAGATTTGACTTTTATTGTATTTTTTCGACTTTTATTTTGGTTCAGAGGCGTAAGTTGTCATGGTTTTGGGACCAATTAAATCCAAGATTTTTCTCGCAGTTTTGGCCGAATTCTCCGTCCGTTGCGTTAGGCTGAGTTTATCGTTTCTTGG
Organism: Dorcus parallelipipedus; assembly: GCA_958336345.1. Classification (NCBI taxonomy): domain Eukaryota; kingdom Metazoa; phylum Arthropoda; class Insecta; order Coleoptera; family Lucanidae; genus Dorcus; species Dorcus parallelipipedus. Next base: position 40,700,827 of record OY284478.1, read on the forward strand.
CAAAGAAATTTTTCCTCCTTTCTGTCAGCAAAATTTCTTTTGGAGGTAAGAGTGGAATTTTATAAAATCATGCAATTAAACGTAGGTTCTTAAGGAATCAAGGCCTTTGGCAGCCAAAAACTGTATCACTTGCCACCAAAGGTACCCAATAATTAACTTCAAAGCACGTATCAATAAAAAGACAGAGGGTTAGTACAAGACCAAACTTGAATCCCACCAATTCTACGTTACGTTCGGCTCCACTCAGATCGGCAGCTCCTTCAAGGGTGGTTCCGGAGCGACGAACGACGGCGTTACAGTAGAAGAGGCTCTCGGTGGTATTCACACCAAAACTCGTTCGGGGAAATCCAAACGGTTACGTCAAGGTCACAGGAAGTGCCGCAGATTTTCCAAACTTAACCACCACGTAGTTGCTAACGGATGAAACACGAAAGTAAATTTGAAAGTAAGAGATAATTCATCCCCTTTCCTTTATCATTTTTAACTACCCATCCCTCGCACATCCATTGCATAAATTCTTGTTTTGTCTCCGGGTCCCAAAAATTTACGGAAGTTTCATCGCCAGGGACAATTTGTAAAAATAGAAGTTTACGCAGGAATTTTCTTGGGGCACAATTTTTGTTCTGTCGTCTATCGGTTAAGAACCCAGTATGCAGACACTTTGCTTAGGCATCGTTTTTTAAAATAATTTATGTTAATAAATAACTTATTCGTTCTAAACAATAACATGAAATAATTATCATTGAAATGAACAAGCGAACGAGTAAGTATACGAACATGCTTACGTGTGTATTCTCCGTAGGAAAGGCAGTGGTGGACAAAGTTGAAAATCTGCGTTATCACTTTTACGCTAGCCCGGATCCCGATAAGCGTTTGTTTAGCGCCCTCTCGCGTAATTCTGACTCGCTTCGCTGTGCGGGACGACCGACCAACCCCTCTGGTGATCGAGTCAGCAGACCGCGCGTATTTTACGATCTGGTCCCGGCCGTCGTTAATAACTTTTTTCTCACCTCCTCCTTTTCTCCAGTAGCGCGATCCAAAACTTTGGCAGTCACTTGCAGTTGTCGGGGAAACATTCCGATGAAAAACGGACGCTTTATTTAAGAAACAACAACCGCCATCGCCCCGTATAAATATTAAAGTCTGCGCGCCGCTGAAAAGTTGAAAGATATTTCTATCCCCGGAGACGCAGCCGCTGAAAGAATTTGTAGAATTTCCATCACAATATCTGCATTCGCCCGACGCAAAAGGTTGAGATAGTCGTCCCTCTTCGTGCTGCCGCCTTCTACCCCCCCCCGCCCTCACCCCCCTCAGGCTGCCGTAGATTTAGTGCAAAACTCGTCGTTGTCTGCGGCCGACGACGGGCACCTGAGCTCTGTTAATGCGGAAGACATTCAACTGTCGCGTCTTATTACGACCCAATTTATATCCGCATTCATATTATTCTCAGCTTGCGACCTCCCGCGACCGTTTCTAATAATCACGAAAGTCTGGAATAATTTCCTGTGGGTAAACATCATCATTCGGAACGGCTTTAGCCGTAACTTTATTTACTCTGACGTTAATTAATATTACAAAAAAGACACGTACATCATTTCCGAGTTAAACAAGAGAATAGGGATTAGATACGAGTTACATACAAAGTTATTACCAACTTCATTAACTTTTAGGCAAATCGTCAAACGAATAAAGTAAGCGGAGTAATATTACGTGCTTGTTTCAATTAATGACTACATAATTTCTGACAAATGGTTTGCGAAGGTCCTAAAATAGGGAAAAAGAAACTATTATCTGGGAACAAATTTGAATTAAGTTAATCTTATCGTAATTTTGAAAAAATATACACTCATAGGCTGAATTCCATGCATCTTTATAATAATAATAATAATAATAATAATTCATTTAATTTACCAATAATAATAATTCACATTATATTGTTGTTATTTTTATTCTCTACCACTATCTGTTGGGGTGGGCGAGTCGTCTAATCCTGAAGATAACTCACTGAAGTCTCTTAACTCTCTTACGAATGTATTTTTTGTTTCTTCGTTTTCAAAAATTATCATGATAGATTTCGGACTATTATAAGGTCTGTTCTAGCAGCAATAAATAACTGTTAGAAATTGTACTGAACATGCGCAGTGATAATTTAACGTCGCTAGTGTGAGTGCGTATGTTCAGTATATACAACCATACGAATTTTGAAGCAATGCAGTTCAGTACGGGCGATCAATTCGTGCCGAACTTGCTCATCATAAATTAAACAACGTGAAATCAATTTAATTCAATCAGTCGTATTTTTCCAATCATTAATGTCGTAACGTAATCGTGTAATAAGCTCAAATATTTGACTGAATGTTAAATTAAGAAGTGTACAAAATCTGGGCTGTTTTACTTCTACACTTTAAATTAAAATAATTTAATGCAAGTTGGAATTATTCTGCGGAGACCTCATCACGGCATTAAACACGCGTCATACATATAATGATGAATATGGAATAGTTTTTATGGAAACGCGTATTGAAATCTACCATAAAAAATACCTTTGTTATTCTTAGTCCCACATATTCCAGGTTGATCTTAAATGAATCGCCATGTAATTCTGATTTTAGTTGTCAAAAAAAGAAACCGTACATGTTGTTAAATCGCCTAAATAGGACTTACTCCTGGTCGAGGAAGTTTGACTTTGGAGGTGTCTTCAAGGACTGCAAATCCTCCACGATGGTGTACATTCATCGGAACTGCTTTTAGACTGGTGTGTGTGTGTCAGTTGCACCTTTTAATCGTTTCCCTCATGTTTGTTTTTCTTAACAAAAATTTGTGTTTCAGTAATAGCAACTTTTTTGTTGAAATACCTTGGGATCATAATTTTTCTTCTTTAAATATGCAAAACTTAATAGATGTATGATGAACAAAGGACGGACATTTGTATGACTGTACACGGTCACTTCGCCTCAAGGACTCAACGCGCACGTAAAGTAGCAAGTCCATGAGCGTCGGGCAGAAGCCGAGTCAATATATTAATATATTACTTTCAAAAAAGTGATTAATATGCTATAATAAACATAAAGTTATAATCCGTAAATTACAATTTCTTATTTTGAAAGGATAACTATAACCAAATTACAATTAATACATCAAAATCATAAATACAAATAATATTGTTACTTTCAAACTTCAAAACGAAAATAACATGGCAATATCGTCGCCTCAGTGCTTTTTTGTTCCATACCACATTTTTTGATATTTTAAGTTAAATCCACTTTGGTAAATTCAGTGCATGTTTATTGTATTTACCAAACCATTTGTAACAAAAAATCTATCACTGGGAAATTAGATGCACATTTGTTCCATAAAACATTTTAGGCATGTAATTTCCATGCTTATGTGTTCCATTTGCAACGCTAATGACAAACAGAATTTGTGCGTAATTGTTGTTGTTTGTGAGTTTTTTCTGTTCGATACTGTCCTTTAACTTGCTCTGTCAAGTTAACTGGTGTTCCTGGTATTTTTCTAAAAAAAAAATGAAATGGATGGTTAGTAGTAGAAATGAAATTTTTCAATATTGTTAAACTTGAAATGGAGAAGTTTAAGAGGAATATATTTTTTGAAGACGAGTCTTCTTCTAGTTCTCCTCCTGATATGCAGTCAGAGGTTGAATTTGCAATATTCTTGAGCGACGATTTGATGAGGGACACTCTTTGGAACCTAGTAAAGCATCAACTTCTGGTGCAAGGAAACGTTATATTTTGTCCTCCTCAGATTCTGAAGATTCGATAGCTCTGAATGATATGAACAGTCCACCAGGTAGGTACTTTAAATATCAACATCTTCATTTCATGACATGTAATTGTGGTGTAGTTGGTGATGCAAATTTAGTGGACAATTTAATTAACGTTGAAGTTTCTGTTTTGGATAGAGAATCGAAAAAGAAAACAACATAACGCAGCAAGAATCCTGAAAAATGGAAAAGGACAGTCGAGAAGAAATTAAGGGAGAGTGGTCTAGAATTTGCGGACTATAAAGGACAACTTAATCCAGCGAGAAAAAGTTTAAATTATGCTGCACTGAACAAATTTGTAAAGAAGAACAAGAGATAATATTTAAAAACTTTTGGACACTCAATGATGATAAGAAAAATACCTATTTTTGTAAATCTGTTGTTCAAGAAGAACCAAAAAACGATATGTGACAGAGAAAATTGATGGAAACTTCATAAAAAAGAATACTTTTAAATATAATTTCGAAATTGCTTCTGGAAAAATTCAAGTCTAACGGTGCAGAAGATGTACAATTTATATAAAGAAACCACTAATCAACCAGTAAAATTGCACAAGTATCGAGAGATATTTTTAAACGAATATACATAATTTGGGCTTTTTACTACCAAAAGAGAATCGTTGTGATATCTGCGAGAAATTTAAACTGAATGAAAGTAATAATTCTCAAAATCAAAACAACGAAGATTTTGCAAGACATATAAAATACAAGAAAGAAGGCACAAAATGCGATATAAAGACAGAGAGAATTGCAAAAATGGTCTCAACATAACAGAAGACACTGCAATAATCTGTTTTGACTTACAAAACGTATTTTCACTGCCAAAAACAGAGATTTCTATCTCTTTTATGAAAAGAAATTTGCAGTGTATAACCTGACAGCAAATTGTTCTGCAGATAATGCCACATATTGTGCACTTTGGCATGAAGGCATAGACTACATTTAGATTCAATTTTAGTTTGGTATTAATAAATAACTTGAGATAAACGACTAAAGTGAGAAATGATTGGGATCAATCTTCGAGTATTTTCTGAATACGAACTGAAAAAATGAGCATCTTACTTGAGATGAGATCGAGATCGGTTCAATTTTCAACTATGAACTTGGGATTCAGTTTGCAGCATATGTTCATTAAGCATTTTTGACATAAAATGACCCTTAAGCTATGGTCGTTATGCCGTGTGACACTTTGTATATGTACAGTAGCGGAGAAAACTTAAGCAACTATACAAACTAAGTGTATCTGGTGTAAGAATAAAAATATTAAAAACTCAGTGCTATATTATAAATTTTGATAAGTCATCCTCTTACAAAAAAATCACTTTAATTTAAACAATGTATGTTTTACAATATAGTGAATAAGGTATAATTTCTAGATGACAAAAGTTAAGCAACTCTTAAATTGGATACAACAAAAATTTAATTCTAAATTTATTTAAAAGAATATTAATATTTTGTAGCAAATCCTTTATTTTGAATTAGCGGATGCGCATTGTCGGGGCATAGATTTCACCAAATTATGAAGTATTTGCAAATCATTTCGTTGCGACTCTATAGACAACGCCTAAAGAAGTTCATCAGCGTTATAATACGTTTTATTATGTCGTATTCTTTTATTTACAATCTCCCGCAAATTCTCAATAGGATCGGGAGATTGGCTTGGCCAAGACATAATATCAACTCTGTGCGTAGTTAGCCACTCTTTAACGATCATAACCGTATGCTTAGGGCCGTTATGTTGAAAAACCCATCTGAGTGGCATATTCGACTCAGAAAATGGCCAACATTGAGTTTTTCAATATGTTTCTATATTGAAATCTGTCCATTATACCATTTATGCGATGTAATTGCCCTGCGCCATTACCAGGAAAGCATCTCCAAAGAATTACACTACCACCTCCGTGCTTTACAGTTTTCTGGTAATATTTTGGATTCAATCATTCTCCACTAGGACGCCGTACATAACTGATGCCATCAGTGCCGTGAATATTAAATTTCGATTCGTTGCTAAATAAGACAGTATTCCATTTTACTGTGTCAACAAAAGTTTCTTCGCTGGTCTTCTACTGTAGAGCCCGCCTTTTACCAAACGCTTCTGGATAGTGCGTGTGCTTACATTGCTCATTAAAGTAGATTAAATTCTTGAGAACTTATCCATGGATTACGCTTACATTGACGACGAATTAGTTCATCCTCTCCGTGACTTGTTTTTTGTGGTCGTCCAGAGCGAAGTTTAGTGGCCACCATACCCTTAGCTTAATATCTTCGTATCATTCTTGATACTACTGACTTGTGTAAATCGAAATTTTTACAAATACTCGTTTGTGAAACTCCTTTTTCATATTGTTCAATGATTTTCAATTTGAAATCCATTGAATACACTTTTAGCGCCATAATTGTTTGAAATATTTATAAGTGCGTCGCGTACGTATTCGATCTTATTGAATACTAAAAGTGTATGATTTGAAATCTTACTATAACCGATAAATATTATTTTTATATACCACGGATATTTTATAATTTTTGGCTTCTCTCTTCATTAATTTTTCACCTGTTTTTTCACTAGAAAAACTGTCAGCTTTATCCCTCCCTCGAAATTCCTTAATCGCATCGAGAGCTTTAATCTCAGGTAACGCGAGCCGGAGTTGTTTCTCCATCGGCGAAGATTAGGCCTCCAAAATATTTTATTAAAGCAGCCTACCGTAGAGGGAATATCAATTACATTAATGCGCAGCTTAAGAGCGGAATTAGCGTTCCCTCTGTTCATAAATTAGCGGCTCGTATCGGGCATTTATTCCGTTTGGATGGAGCCAATTGTTGTTGTAGTATCGCGCCACCGGGAGGCTGTAAATAATTTTTGGCGAGACCGTTTCGGTGTTGAGTAACCAAACGTGCCGCTTGCACATTCCGTTGAACAAATAAATAATTACTCATGTGCCAAGGTTATCAGGTTGTGGGTCGGTTAACGATTCTAAATTGTTCAGTGAAGTTTAACATGATCTTTAATAGTCATCCCAGATCTTGAGTTTTCTTTTACTGTTCAAAGTACATGTCATAAACTTTATCCACTTAACATGTTATGTAAAAATAATAGCTTGAATTTCAAATGACTGATTATTAGTTTATCAGCAATTACCAATTATCACTTCGAAATCAACAAGTTACGTCGATTAAAGAAATGTGTTTCTTCAACACTGCTGTTGTTGCTGTTGCTGTTGTTTTATGATTTTGATTCAACAAAGTCTAATTACTTGTTGACTTCAAGCGAAATCTTAAAGTAGACTCCAAAAGCTTTTTCATACATACGAATAAACTTATGTACTAAATGACGAAACAGATTTAATCCTACTGGAAAACGCTTTGGAAAACTTCGAAGACTGCTGTTCAATATCCGTTGCAAATATTTAAAACTTCCGCAGGTAACACTATCGGCTTATCCTGCCTGAATTTATAGTGTTGTAGCGTCCCGACGTCGTCGTCGCTTTTATTGCAATGGTGTCGCCTTTTAGCACTTGAATTATTACTCCACGACTAACGCCGAGACAAAGTGGCGTTTAAACAAGATAAATACGGAGTCAGGTGGAAAAATATGTGGGAAAACGGCGGCAAGGATTAATTTCGCCTTTTTACTCGCGTCAAACGCTCGGGAAGCGAAGTCATGCAAAATGGCAAGGTAGAAACTATGGCGACAATCTCTGCATGCGCTTAATCAAGATTTAACTGCAGAAAATTTCATTTCACCCTTTAATTATTATCATATGACATTCTCTATTTTACATTATTACAGTCCATGATATATTTGGCCTTTAAAGAAATAATTTTAAAAGCAGCCTAGGAAATATGTCGCAAAAGATTTAGCAAACCGAGATTCGATGTTACAGTTCCAAAATGACGAATGAAGAATAGGTTGGCAATATTCGGAAATTTTTAGTCAACTTAGAATTTATTGTGGCAATCCTGACATCTGAATGTAGGCATACAATTATAGATCGCTACGTGACATATCCTAATATGGGCACATCGAACAATAATGGTCTCTGACTGGTTAAGGCTGACGGCATCTGCGATCATGTCGCTTCATCCTGTTCGGCTTCGTTTTAACATTGGTGCAGTTGCCGTGCCCGGTTGCGTCAGAGGTGGCTGTTGCAAATTAATAATAATAATAATAATAATAGTTGCGTGAGTTTGTTCAGCATATTTTTCTATTGACTGTTGCGTGACGATGCGTTGCTTGGGAGCGAATTTTTGACAGATCTTGCGCCTATAAGTGTTTGATGTAAATTATGGTGGTAGAAATAAGGCGGATTTGATCTGAAGTGTCGAGTCGAGTACGAGTCGAGTCGAGTCGAGTTGTATACTCATGTATAATTTTGAATCGGTCTAATTATAGTTTGTAACTTTGCAACTGATTTTGTAGTTATTCTATCTGTGTAATTAAAGCAACTATTCTACCTCTTTGTCGATAAAAATTTCATTCACAATTATTTTTTTTAAGGATGTTGTCACCTGTCCCATTTCTGTATAACATATTCTTAACTCATACTCCTCATATTTTGTTTGCACGTCCTTATGTTTTGTTTGCAAGTCCTGAAGGTTTGTTTGTACGTCCTTATGTTTTGTTTGCAAGTCCTGAAGGTTTGTTTGCACGTCCTTATGTTTTGTTTGCAAGTCCTGAAGGTTTGTTTGCACGTCCTTACGTTTTATTTGCAAGTCTTGAAGGTTTGTTTGCACGTCCTTATATTTTTTTTGCAAGTTCTTATGTTTTGTATGCAAGTCCTTAAGGTTTGTTTTCACATCCTGGAGTTCTCGAAATATTTGCTTTATTGGATCCAGCCTAACAAACATTTTCAAATTAACAGGCGACAGCAAGCCACAGTCATTGCGATGGCTTCACAGCGATGTTTGTGTATTCGTACCACTACCTTCAGCGTACAAGTGAGTATAGATAAAATCTGCTGTGATTGTTGCGAATGATCAACTGCAAGGCCAAGACACATTGGGAACACAGTCGAGGCCTACTTCGGATCAGATGGGTATTTTGTTCACCCTCGCGCCTGTTTTAAGATCTATTTACCCACACCCATTCTTCACTGTTTCTAGTCGAGGAAAAGCTGATGAAAGATACAGCACGATCTAAGTAATTAAGACGGGAGTAATCTAGAATTTTGTGATAGCATCAACTCCTTGCTCAAGCGTATCCTTTCTCCATGTGACGATTTAATCAGTAAGCTTCTTCTTTTCCCTGCTTTATTCAGAAGAAACTCTTGGGTTTTCAAGAATGTTTCCTTATCATGTTTGAACGTATTGGAAGCCTCTGGACGACATATTCCGCAGAGCTTTCCTACTTTTCATGGCTATATGAATCTTACTATGAGGATGTGACTTCCTGACCTCCTTGAATTAAGTTTATATCAAGAAGCTCATGAAATTTGTAACAGAATAAAGCCTCTGCACTCGCAGAATTTTTCTTCAGGGCATAAACCTTCGTGTTCTGATTCTGAGACTTACCCCTTGATTCTGTAATTCATAACGACATTGTTAAATAATGACAGTACATATAATTGATAAATGAATTAATGTTTTGTCACCCAAACCATGGTACTGGATACAGAGAAACGGATGGATTTTCGGAGTCACAAACTATGACATTCGGTGAATAGTACTTTCGCTTTCGGTCTCTGGGTAATGTGCACGAACACACTGCTTGTAGGTGTGTGATATCTAATCATGAAACCCAGTCGCCTTTTATATGGTTTATACTGGAAATTCCGTTTACGATAAATCCTCTGAACTTATTCATATTTGATTAGATTTGCATAATGCCGGTGTCACCTCGGCGCAATATGCAAGTGATATTCTCCGAATGCAATTTTATTGCAAAGTTCAGTCATGACATGACTCATGATGGCAAAGCCTTTAATAAAGCTAGTCGTTTGTTTACATGATTTCTAGGTGCACGTATTTCCCCGCGGTCGCGTAGGCAATGTCTTATAGGTTTTAACTTACGTAATGAGCTTAAATACCAATTTCTTACACTACATTTGCCGATATAAATATCCCGACACCATAAAAGTCCTTTGACTTGACGAAAGTAAAAAATGATCAAGTGAAATATGAACTTAGCGCTGGTGTTGATTAGGATAGTGCATTTACTCAAAATAAAAGAATATTATCTACAACATGCAGCCGGTACATTCATTCCTTCATAAATTGATTTAAGCAACTTTGAAGAAGTATTAAAACTCAGGAGGTAATATTAAAATATTAGTTCAATAAACCTGATAATGAGTGTACGTTTATTGTACAGAATACTAGAAATACATATACAAAGTAGGTACATATAGGTATATGCCTATGTAACTCGTACTACAAAACTGTTCCATTTGAGAAAACTCACTTTTACTATTGTAATAGTATATTACGTATCAAGTTAAGAAAAGTGAAGTTTTGGCTTTTAATTTACTCGTAATTAAACAAGCCAAACTCGTTTAGTAAAACACTTTTCTAACGAGTTGCGTATACTATTTTTTCGCATTTCATACAGTAACGTGTTTTATTAATGTTTAGTAGAAGTGACATTAATCACTGTCGCATTAATAACTGTCACAATTGATGGACGAAAAATCGTAGTAAGTAGTTAGTACGTTGCTATAGAGTAATAGTTGCTATGTTGTAAAGTAACCCATTACTGTACGATTTTGAGGTTATTAATATGATTAAAGCTGGTTCTTGTCCGATGAAAATTGAATGAAGCCGTCGAACGACTGCGAAACGTTAAGTGTTTGTGCGCCATTTAGTGTCAGTTTAAAAGAGTTTGTGATACAGTTATTCATATGATACGTTACTGTATTAAATGCGAAAAAGTAAATTTATATGTTCTATGTGAAAAGAATCACAGTGTATACATTTACGTTTAACCATTTAGTCGTATTCCGATAAAAGTTTGTATATTAACTTCGAACGGACTAATAAATTTGATTCAACCTCAGAAAGTTTACTTACAACTTCAAGTCTCAGTTCGGCGCATTCTTAAACGAAAAGTAACTTTCATTCCAAAGTTCAAAGTGTAAACGACAATAAAATACACCAAAGTGAACAGACTAGTCAAATCCAGAGATTGAATTACGCAGGGGAAAACTATGTGCATGGAATTGTTGCCCGAGGGTTTTGCGACGTAAACTTTTCTGAATAAGTTTAACCAGTGACATATTATGCACTACAATGGGCAGCATTTTTAAGAGAATTCAATTGCAGCAGTCAATGCAAATTCAATAGGAACGTGAAAATTTCCGGTCGTACAATTCCAGAGCAAAAGCCAAGGGTCAGAGGCGGTATCTGTTATGGTAATGGGGAGAATAGTGGCGTAATTACTCCTGGCAGTCAATTTTCTAAACCTGCACCTAAAGTGCGATTATCCTTTATAATACGCGGACTATGCTTGTTATAACAATGGCTATTACGAAACAATAACACATTAACGCGCTCGGTTAACAACGACCATACGTTGTATATTCACAACGATGATGACGTTTTGGATAATTTATGTATGTCTGCTAACTTTGAGCACAAATACAGACGTTTTAGCTTAATTGAACGGCATATTAATTGTATTTTACCTTTGAAAGACTAGGCGCATATGTTCAATAAATTAAACACGAACAGTTTTGGATTGGCAAAAAAATTGAGAAAAACATTTCAAATGTTCATAATTTGTAACATAACAGTTCCCATCGCCATCCACTGCTTTAGTAACTATCAAAAATGGGAAAAAAACTGAAGTTCGGGAGGTGATAAAATATTTTGATCTCCCAACAAAAAATATCCACAACTAAGGTTGAGCATAGGCAAATTGCCTCCATCGTTTTCAACCCTTAAAACATGGACTACGGAAACAAGCATAAAGAAGACGGCAAATTAAAAAAAAAATTTTTAATAAAATATTTTTTCTAAACAACCTATCTCTTTTACTTTCTCTTTAAAGATGCTTAGCTAGTTTATCATGTATCTATATCGTACGGAAATTAATTAATTAATTCTTCGAGGTATTAAGCTGGCGGCTCTGAGAAGTGTTTTATGCCACAACCGCCACTATTCAAGTTTGAAGAACTTAGTATGTATGACGACTATTGATAATTCTGAACACGCCACTTCAGTCGCCACTTAAAACAACCAAGCAGAAAACGAAGCGGTCCTTAATCAGATTTGCTACCGCAGTTTTGTATCGAAATTCCTCTTGTCCTCTTTGACGATTAGCGCGTGTAGGCCCGGATTTTTTTTTTAGGAGCCAAAAGAGGGTCACACGTCCTGCACGTCATTCCCCAGCAATGAAATTCTCTCGGCTTCAGTGACACTAACAAGATTATTTAGTTGTGATTATTTTCCTTTCATCTCGCACGGCAAATAACGCATCAGTGACGGCCACTTTGATGATGATGATGATGACGACGGACAAAAACAATCCATTCGCGCAGCTTCTTCCGTCCCGGGGGGATCTGCCGTATCACGTTTTGATCTTTCACAATCCCGTGCAATTTTTATGATCTCTCGTAATTTTTCACGGATGGAAGTGCGATTAAAATTAATACGCGAAAGCGGACGAAAACAATTATCCGAATTAAATAAATATTTACTTCACTGCGATGGCCCTCCTCATAAAGTTCATTTTACTGCCTCGCTCGGCTCCCAATAATTTATTATGTTCTATATTTAGAAGTCAATAATTATTTTCGCTTTACGTTAACACTTAATTATGGAAATTAATTCGACGAGCCAATTGTGCAGGTCTTTCTCCCTGTTTATCGAAGTCAGAAAATTAAAGTACATATTTCGTTTTAATTAGTACAATTTACGAAGTACAATTTCCGAAGTACAATTTCCGAAGTACAATTTCCGAAGTGATAGAGAAATTTAAGATAGAAACGACTTGGTGTTCATGAATGCACAAAATTCTTCATCTCGCGTCCATTTGCTGCTTTCAGAATGCTATAGAATGTACAAAATTGAAGTTTCCTTATATTAGCAGTACATTGCTTCAGCAGTTTGTGGGGCAGTAGCGTACAACTGTCTGCTCAGTGACAATTCGACATGACGTGAAAAGATTATTTAAGAATTTAACCAGTATGTATATAGATGAAATGAGAAAGATATCAAATCTAGTTCTATATTTTGATAGTAAGAGTTTACAAATACTTATAGCAAAGAACGTCTATAAAATAAAATCATAGAGTGTGATCAATTCTCAGACGTTTAATTGCAATGTGAGGGACGGATGGTTAAAAAAATGATAACAGAAAGGGGATATCAATTTTACAAAACCTCGTCAAGACACTATGCTCCTCTAGATATCACAACGAAAATGAGAGAGTGAGAGAGAAGTTCTGTTACCACACAAAATAATCAACAATTTCCACTCCCTTCACTCTTTTACCAAAATTTTAATCAAACCACAAAGGATCCAAATAGCAATTTGTTTGTTCGTATCTGATTTTTGAGATTTTTGACTAGAGATTGCTCTCAATGTCCCCTTTATATGGAATGAAATGTTAGCCCTTATCCACCGTTACATATAATTTTCGGGATTATCGAAATTACGTTCTATCTTTTAAATGTTTTTATATAAATTCTTTGAGTTTACAGTCTATAGTAAACTGTCAAAAATTTAACTTGACACTTTAATTTTACAAACTATTTCAGTTTTATAAACTTATACACTGAAGAAATAACAAAACCATTGCGAAACGTTTGTATATTGTCACGATGTCATTATCTGGGAAAATAAGTAAATTTAAATTCGTTTCATTGAAGTTTAGTAGGACAAAGCCGCGTTACACATACTCGCATTTCACTTACGCATAAATGCAAGCTCTGCGGAATGTAAGTGTGTTGTTTACATGTGCCAATTAAGATCGAGGCAATTAGAACGCTTTAAGAAAACAAATTTGGCAAGGCTCAATTGATGCTGACAGATGCTTTTAGAACTTTGTACTTTGGACCGAACCCCCAGTCACCAGAGCGAAGGAACCAATTGTGACGTAGATTTAAGAAATATATAAAAGATCGACCCGCAGGTAAACAGGCAGCAGTATAATCAGTAGCAATCATTAGTATTATTATTAGATTAATTAATTGTCAGTCATGTAAAGAGTGTTAAGAAGTAAGCATTAAGTAATTAAGTAGTAGTGAGAAGTTATTATTAGTTAGAGTAAAAGAAAGTGCGCGACGCCAAACGAATGGACTCTACGAGCGCAGGGTTGACCGCCGGGCCGGCCCTTCCCCCTAACGTAAGAGTAAAGTAAAGCTAAGATTAAGGTTACATTAAATAAGTTCGATAAGTATAAAATAAGTTACTTTAAAAATTAAATTAAAGACATTGCCGTAGCCATAATTTTAATTTAATCAAAATTAATTAAAGTTTACTTTCCTTTTTAACGCGACATGGTGGAGGCGCCAACGTGACAATATTTATTATTGGAACAAATGAAGAGTGTAAACTCGAAGAATTTATATAAAAAATATCTGAAATCAGTCAAGAAAATAACCAAAGAAAGAAATTTAATCAAAAAGAAAAAGAAAATCTATATAAATGTATATATTCCGAATAAGTACATTTACAAATCGATCTAGACACTATTAAAAATGCTTAGTTACATATAACAATTTACTCAAATTATAATAGAGATCACAATTTAGACAAATGTAAAATTTAAATGTAATCATTACAGATTACTTCAGAACGATGTCATACAAAGTCAAAATTATATCATACGAGATAATGCAAAATAAATCGTTAGTTTTTAATAACGTAACCTAATGTTTTCTCACCCATACCATGGTACTAGATACAGAGAAACGGTATGATATTCGGAATTTGTTGTTCATTCACTTATGACATTCTTGGAATTCTTACACCTTTGGACTCGAGGTGCTGTTCACGACCAAACGACTTCTAGCTGTCGATATCTCGTGGAAAGCAGTCTCTTTTTATATCAATTTGTAACGGAAATTCCGATTACGTACCACTTTACATGTGGGTCAGTTGCCTTATGATTCATCATGACTTTCGGAGATAGTCTGCTCATATGCTTGTATAATACCCGACTTTTTCGATGAGTTACCGTTGCACTTGATATACTGATACTGATATACTGAGATATACTGAGCGTTCAATTTAAAAATTTTGAGAAAAATTATCTTTTGCAAAACTTTACACCCTGTACACATAATAACTGATAAACCGAGGCTGTTCTGATATTTCTGTAGATAAGATATTGCATTAACTACCTACAAAAATTCATGACGAAATGTTAATAAATAACCAAGACACAAGCGCTCATAATACAGCAATTTTTTACACTTAAACATCAATTCCTTATGCGTACTTTCGAAATGTGTAAAAATATACTGGGTGTTCCATTTAAAAAAATATAACTTCGGTATGGCTCTCTGTTACTGAACACTCGGTATAGCCAAAAATAATTTTATGAACTAGAGCTGACCGAGTTACATCTTACCACGTTTGAATTTTTGAATCTTATATACTGTAGACGGTAGAGAAGACCGCGGCACTCGGTGGACACCCTGTATAAATGGTTTCTAAAAACTCTAATCTACTTTTACTAATGAATTACTTTCATTTGAGGAATTTTTTCTTTGTTTAGTTTACATCTCGGTTTACATGTTCAAGTCAAGAAAAATCTTCTCATTTAGGCAACTGTAAAACAACTTTTACAGGATTTTTTTTGAAAGCTAATTTTTTGAAAAATAAAAAATAAAAATGTTTTCCGTTTCCCAAAACCCTGGTTTGAGACTGAAACAGTATATAGGGAGACGCAAAAGAAACAACTTTTCTCAACACTTTTTTTTGTTATAATTCATTGAATAATTATAATTCCATGAAAGAGGAATGAAACGTATTTTTCTTTTGGCAACATCTTCTGAATACATTAAGTTATCAAACTAATATTTGAAACTCAGATACAAAGCACCTAATTGAACATTTACAACGCATTTGTCAGATCCTTCCTCCCTTTTAATGGGTAGTTTGAGGGAATTACTTTCAGTATTTTATGATAACAAAATGCAATGGACGTATGTTAACTTTTAAACCTCAATTACTCGAAAACGGTTCGGTTTATCGAAATGAAACAAGAGGGCCTTCTTATGCCAAATAATCTAAAGAATATTCTCTTCGTAAATTTTTGACGAAATATGTAATAATAAAATGTTAGGAATAAAATACCGAAAAGTCACCCCGTAAAACTACCCTTTAAAAAGGAGGGAGGATCTAACAAATATGTTGTAAATACGTAGTTAGGTGCCTTATACCTGAATTTAAAATGTTAGTTTCATAACTTTAAGGATCCAGAAGATATTGCCGAAAGAACAATATTTTCCAACCTTTTTCAGAGCTAATAATTCCTTTACTATTGACTTTTGGAAAAAAGAAGTATTGAAAAAAGTTGTTTCTTTTGCGCCTCTCTAAATACTGTTTCAGTCTCAAATGAGGGTTTTGGGACACCCGGTATACTTGCAGATAAACCAACTTGTTCTGCTATATTACGTATTGATGTTCCGGATACTGCTAGACCACAAATATAGTTATGTCCTTTTAGCAACAGACGAATCTCTTTGACCTAATGCTCTTCCCATTTCGTTTCCAATATCAAACAACTGTTTTCTATTACTAACAATTTACTAAAGTGAGTGATGACATAAGTGATCCCAGCTTAATAACAACACCAAAGCTCTTTTCGGATAATCATTGTATTTGCGTGTCATAAAATTTAAGTACTGCAGGTGTTACATTTATTGCGGTCCGATCTTGTTGCGTAAACTTTAAAGAAGATAGGCTGTTCCTTATAAGCTATTGTCTGTATGACATTACTAGTTACGCCGATAGTACCTGGTTACAAATTTGTTGAACGAGCAAATTAAGTTCCCAACTGCCGGCTATCAGTGCGATAGGTTGGGGACAAACGTAACCCCAAGACAAAGGTTGAATTTAAAAATAAAATAAAACTCAGCAGTATTGCACACTTGTCTTTACTGATGTGAAGATTGATCACGTCAAAGAAATATAAATTAAACCAAACGGATTTAAATGTTTACTAAATACACGATTAATTAACGACAGGATAAGTAAAATTGAATTACGAAGCACAGGTCCGTTTCTCGTTCACAAACAAAAATAAATATCAACTCAACCGTTCAATTAAAATTATAAAATAAAAAGAAAAGCTCCTTCCTTCGGTCGTCCAAAAGGTGCAAGTGCATCAGTTGCACCAACGTCCTTAAAGCATCGAACGTCCGAGAGGTAGCGTCTAGTATGTCACTCAGCGATTTCGGAGAACCGATTCCCTCTAACAGCGGTGAAGCCAAATTTCGGGGTTACCTTAAAGTATCGAACGTCCGGGAGGTAGCGTCTAGTATGTCACCCAGCGATTCCGGAGAACCGATTCCCTCTAACGGCGGTGAAGCCAAATTTCGGGGTTGTCTTAAAGTATCGAACGTCCGGGAGGTAGCGTTTAGTATGTCACCCAGCGATTCCGGAGAACCGATTCCCTCTAACGGTGGTGAAGCCAAATTTCGGGGTTATCGGTCGCTAAATCGGCTGACCGAAGATGGAATCAACGGAAGCCACCGAAATGTTCTTCCACGGCCCAAGGATAACACAACCAGGTAATTCTAAGTCAAGGCTCCAATAAACTTCAGAGCGAACTTCCGTTTGAAAGCCTCCAGTAAAATGTCTGGAATGAGGAGCCTAGATAAATGATCGAAAAACACGTGTTACGACTTCAACTGCATACAAAGTTGCTGATAAATATCCTATTCCTATCTGATTTGAAAACAGGCTTCGAGAAAGGCCTGTAAGAGAACCTTATGTTGCTAAACACACTTCTCAAAAATATCCTCCGTTTAAACTTCACTTTAAACAAAACAGATTGGTGAATTTCTCAACATGGCGGAAGAACACAAACACACGAGGCGTACGTTAAACGAGTAAGGGTTGACGGATAAATACTGACTGCAAGGGGAGTTGTTAAGAAAAGACAGCAGAATTACGCAGGAGAATGAGTGAAATAGAACAACACCGTGTAGCAGAAGTTATTGTATTTGTCTACTTGAGCAATATTTTGCGAAAATAACGGAAAACCAGTAACGTATTCTCGGTTTCCACAATATACAGGCTGATCCAGAAAACGAATAATAATTTTAATAAATTCTGCAACCGTAACAGAAGGTCACCATAATTAGCGATGTACCGGTAGGAAGTGTGGTTGGGCTGATGCTTTTTGTAATTTACACAAATGACTTATTCATTACCACTTCGAATTTCAACTTAAACATAGGTAATTATGCTGACGATACTTATAATTCAAATATGGGCGCATGGCTTTATGGAATTAAGTGATGCAGGAATGGTTACAACTCCTGTGTTTTTGGCGCACTGGTTCTCTGCGTAACACCATAAACATTTACTACACGCTTTTAAAGGTGTAACCTTTCGGTTCTCGTCCTATGCATGCGTTACATCACCTCGTATTTTTTTTTTAGTCAGCTGATAGAAAATATTAAGCAATCTAAGCTAATTGTTTATAGTAAAGTTGTAACGAGATTCTTTCTGTAGGTTCAATGTTTTGCGTTTTGTTTATCATTTTTTTGCCGATTTCAGCGTTTCAACTAACCCGTCTCCCACTTCAGTAACAATTCTATATTACACAATTTCGCTCTGTGAGCGTATTATTAGCTCATAGCTCGTACACGAAATGAAATAACGTTTCAGCTGAATTACATTCGTAGAAACTCGGTGCAGCTGTCGCGATTCGAATCCAATTAGAAAATACCGCCGTAAAACGGTAATTACACACCCGATTAAATGTAAGTAAAAATTCTGTAGTTGCGCTAGTCGACATTATCAATTAATGTACCGTACAGGTTTAAATAACGAGCGTTTGAAAATTTAAGTTGGTTACACACACACGCACATGCTCGTGGAGTTACTGAATTTGGTTGTCTCTTTTTAATAAAAAAGTATGATCGTTTAACCTGTTTGAAAGACTAAATACTGAAACATTTTGATTTGATGAAAAATGTTTAAATAAAAAACAACACAATAATGGGTCAGTCTATGATGTAATGAGCCATGATTTTTGACATTAGATATGCGTTCCTTCTTTCTTGTCATGTTTATCATTTATCTTTATCCTTGTCTCTTGTTATTCTAGTCTTTCGAGTATACCTGCAAGCCTGTCTCCGCATGTAGAGAGTGCCTTATTAGTGGTGATAAAAACCAACGTTGCTTAATAGTCATTTTATGTCGGTGTTATCTCTCCGACGATAAATACTTGCGCGCTGATTTTCTTGCTGCGGTGCCGTGTAAAATACGGACACATCCATTACGTCATATGTTGCCCGCGAAATTACGTCGCGAGGACGTGCCCGGAATCCAGCAGAACCAAAGTGAGTTATTCCCCTGTTTCTGTTATGAGGCGCGTCGCGGAATATGCATGAGAGCCTTCTACTATCGAGATCGCGGTCGCAATAAATTGCATAAAGATAATTACCGAAGCCGATTAGAACTTAATAAATGTGACCGACTTCGAAACGGTTAATTGACGTATTTGATTAAGCGACCTGAAAGCGAAATTCAAATGACGTATGCCCGGCGAAATTCAAGGTGCTCTTTCTTCCTTTCGCTGGAAACCAGGATTACACGTGGACCTTCGTAAAGAGCTTATCTGCCGGTCCAATCGTCAAAATCCGAATATATTACCTTGCATTACTTTGCTCTTGTTCAAGTGCGTGTAAGTGGTTGGAGCTTCTTAATCGACTTAAGCAAACGTAAAAAAGTCTACTTTATTTCACTTTGTTTTACAGTTGTATAGTCCTTTTTAATTTGGACAAGGAACTGTCAAAACTAATTACTTTTATCTTGAATTTAGACCTTAATAACTTCATATTCTTTTCCTTAACATAATAGCTACTATAAAATTTTGTTGGTAATATTATTTTAATCAAAAAGGGAATTTTTTTTAACAAATAATCCTTTTTATTAGATAGTTACTAAAAAGTTTTTTTTGCCACGTTCTTAAGGAAAAGATTTGAAAATAAAATGTACAAACACAACAATGTCATGACCAGACTTCGGCGTTACTAGGACATTTCAGAGCCGGGCTTGTTTTATCTCATGGGCACATTTAAGTTTATAAAACGTAAGTTTATGAGTTCTCCGATAATATTCCAGACGGTTTTTATTACAGCCACAAAAAAAAACATTGTTTACGAATATAAAGCGCTCGCTGACCTGTTATTTACAAAAAAATATAAAACACTTGATATTTTATTCAAAAGATTTGTGAGGTACAGAGCTTTCAAGTTTTAATTACAATTTTAATTTTAATAATATATTTTTTAAGATTTAATTAAAAAAATATTGCTTTATTATTTATTAATAAATATATATGACGCAATTGTAACGAATAAATGCTAATTTAATCGAAATTGCCAAACAAAGCGTTTAAATTGTCGGCCATTTTGTTCTAAACTTAAACGGCACCGTTTTCTTATGGTTTGAGCTGAGTTCATCAATTGAAGGGCATTTTCTTATTCGATAAGGTCGGAATCTTCGTTTCTTTAAAATTCGTCTTGTAGAAGTTCGTGCTAAGCCAGATGCTCCAACTGACGTAGGTTATTTTCGATTGCTCTCAAAATTATGACGTCCTCTAATTCTATACATATTTTTGTTTTGAGATTCGTAATTTTTGGGTTTTGGCATTTTAACTTAAAATTTATTAAATCGTTTTTAAATCTCAAGAAAATATCTCAGGAGGATTGTCCTCTTCCAGAATACCACTCATGGTAAAAATTAATTGCTGCTTTTGCGTTTTCAACAACTTCAAACATTTTATATTAGTAAAAGAGATAGTAGTGGTTTAGAAATAATAAGTCAAAAAAGTTTATATCCAAATGGTTCTGCGTTATTATATGTGCATAGTTTTTCTAAGTGTAAAAAAGGAACATGATGGCTAACACAGACACGTTATTGAAAAGCTAGGGGAATATCAGCACTTGCGATACATCCAGTGAATCCACAAGATGATTCCGTTCAGAGTGTTGGTAAAGTCAAACGGTGTCCAATACGAGGAACAGATGGAGGTGGCTAACAACGACGCTATTGTAATTAAGCCACTGGGTCCAATAACAGCTACATTTTTTTAGAAGAAGGTGTCGTGATGACCATAATGAAATTAGATTAACTTAATACATAAATAATCGACCATCATATGAGTTGGTGTTTGAAAATAATACTACACAGCAGTAAGTCCGGCAGCTCGTACGAAAATTTTTTAGTGATGAGAGCAGCGATTCAGGCCAGGGGCCCTATTCTCAACACGTTCGAAAAGATTCGTATATGAAAATGACATCAAAATGACGTAGACTCTCGTACAAAACTATATAAATCGTTCAGAAAATACGTCATTTTCGCATACGAAACTTTTCGGACGAGTTGAGAGTAGGGCCTCAGTCGGACGAATGATGAATAGCAAAATCTCCTATGTTTTCATACATTTTTAATTATCTCCCTAAGCGCACTTTATAGATGCACTAAAATTCAAGAGAAATGCAAACATTCTAATACCCGTATTCATAGTGCTTCCTTGAGGCTTCGATGAGGGACCCCTTAGAATGGAATTGTAGTAAGGCAGTTACATAATAACGATACACATTCTAAGAGGTCCCTTATTGAAGGAAGCACAATGAATACGGGCGCAAGGGATTGTATCGAACGTTGACAAAATGTTACAAAAACTTACAGTCTTTTTCTTTGGGTTTTCCCCTTTTGTCAATTCTGTTTCCGAATTTGTCAAATGACTTTCCAATCCGCAAGCCTACTATACTTTAAACAGTCATTTGACAAATTCGGAAACACATTTGACAAAAGGGGAAAACCAAAAGAAAAAGACTGTAAGTTGTTTAGTTATCCTCTTGAATGCTTGAATGCTCATATAAGCATTAAAATTTTAATTAAAATTCGAAAGCTCTGTACCTATCTCAAAAATCTTTTGAATAAAATATCAAGTTCGATTGCATTAGTCATCCAGTCTTTTTATCCAAACTGTCCTGTTTCGGTTTTAACAACCGCTTAATACGGTTCTTCCATTCCTATTTAAACGACAGGATGCGTTATGTTTTTATTAGCAGTTATGTAGCAATTTCCGGAGGAATCCAACCTAGGCCCTTGCTTTTTGCTCTTTACATAAATGATCTCAGCCAGCATACCGACTGTCACCCTGTCACCTTGAACTCTTCGCTGACGATGCCAAATTCTTCTGCACTGTTGAGTCGCTTCATGATTGTGATTTTTGCTTCAGGCTAACATTAACCGAGTTTCCGATTGGTGTAGAATCAGTAAACTTAACCTCAACGCAGACAAATGCAAGGTAATGACCTACTCCAGATGTAATAATAAAATCTTTTACAATTACAGTGTTTCTCATGTATTACTTCCTCGCGTCTCAACAGTTAAAGACCTAACTGCTATTTGTAACTGCTATCTGCGAATTCCGCCAACAAAATGCTAGACTTCATCATCCGTAATAGAAGGCCCTTCTGTAATTTAACTGCTTTGAAAGCGCTTTATTTTTCGTACGTGGGATCTAAACTTGAATACTAAACCAGGAATTTGTAATGCAGAGGCAAGTCTGATGAAGAAACATCTTCAGAACGTGTTGGTTCTTATAATATTTTCTATTCCCTCTCTTCAACAGCTAGCTTCGACGACGTTGCCGAGTGCATTTGGAATTCCAGTGAATTGTTGTCATTGATTGTATGAGAGATGTTGTGGTAATGGTGAATGCTCTTGACAATAGCTGCACAAAAGATGTTGTGATAATGGTGAATGCTCTTGATAATGGCTGCACAAGAGGCTTGTGGATACTCTTGACAATGGCTGCACAAGAGACTTGCGGATGCTGTTGACAATGACTGCACAAGAGGCTTGCAGATGCTGTTGATAATGACTGCACAGAAGACACCGAGCTGGAACTGCTAGCGTCCTCGCTTTTATAGAGTTTTCCTGTGGCGGGGATGAAATAACTTTGCTTCATTGGTCTGAATGTTAATCGAATCACCGACGATTAGAACTGTATCTTATTCGTTAGCTATATTTGCTGCGGGGTTGTCTTAGCAGCCAAATTGTCAATTGTCAAGTCAACGTGACGCAGAACAATATTAAACGATCGAGGATGTTCCAATAGAGTTAAAAACTCAAAATTGGAGAACGACGAAGGATTTCAAGTAGCGCAAATGAAATGTGACGAATAAAAGGAAAGAAACTCAAAAAGACTATCGAAATTCGAAGTATAAGACGAACCGAAGCAAGGCACTCTCAGAGAGTGTATTTGCATAAAAGAACTGTAAAAAGTACTAATAAAATGCTAAAATTTTTACAAAATGAAAAGAAAACTGAATTAGATAAAAAAAACTTTCGATGAATTATGTAAAAAGCAAAAGAAACTCCTAGGAAATGTTTAAGAATTAAATAATTCACAGTGAATAAAGAGAAAATTGAAGAAAGGTTAACAATAAAATAAATAAATGAAAAGCAGAATTTTTAAATAATTTTTTTTGTTTCTTCATACAAAAATTTCTCTTTCGCACAACAAATGAAAAAGACAAACGTGCAAATCATCCTTGTAATCTTTGAGCGTGATTAAATTTCTCGCTGGCATTCCTGCGTGCAATCCAGTGCACGTTAATAAAGACTTGATAATTTTTATCCTGGTCTAGCCACGTCTCTCGCAGGCAGGTCTCATTCTCTGTAAAAACTTCCGACACGAAAGATATTTAATTGCGATGGTATTTCAGCCGTCAAAAGTCGACGTCGAGTCGTAAATAACGCCGTTTTTTTTTTCCGCGAGGTCCCCCGAAACAATGAATCCGCGTCTGTCGGGCAGGAAGAAACAAAACACCAGGCTCGGGGCATTCATCAACATTCCACTAGTAAGTTGGAGACCGCCCGGTTATTTGTTCGAGTCGGGAACACGCTCTCTTTCATGTGGGATGTGTTAATTCGTGATTAAGTACTTTGGGCTTATTTCCCTCGAACAGGTCCGAGGGAAATATGTTGCCTTTTCCTGTTGAAACTTGCTGCTTGTGTGCTCGATTACCGGCTACATTGTTGGAATTTCTGCATAAAATCTGCGTTGACCTTAGGCTTTCCGACGAACTGCTTGCTGCTCGGGTTTATCTGCGGTTTTAAATCAACACAGACGTACATACTACGTTTAAATTATTAAAAGAAAACGTAGAAAACAATGATATATTATCATCACGAGACTTAAACAAACAACAGTATTACCTAGGGGTACGACGAGGTTATATTTGCTGTGCGCGTATTACAAAAATAAACAAATTCTTGTTCAATCTTTGATAAAAATAACTAGGCTCTGATCAAGTAAGTTTTAAGATAAATACATCGAGATTTATGTCATTATTTGTTTTAATCGAGCAACTTTTTCGAAATAATAAACTATTAGTGTCGAGATAATTGCATTAAATGACTGCAATTTATTGTCATAATTATTGTAATACACGAATTCTTCGTATGTAATTTAAAGAAAGCAATAAGTTTCATACTTGCGTAATGACTAAAAAAATAAAAACTTAATTAAAAATACAAATTTCCTCTGTTCTACATATAGTGTAAAGCTATTTCTTTCTAGTTTGCAATAGTACACTAAGTGACCTGCATCTCAGAAAGGAAAATACATTAAATACAATTAAAGCATTTATTTATTTATTGTGTTAATAACAATTTATTTATTTCTATTTCAGTAGTTATTTTGTTTATTAAAGCTCGTTTTCAATTATTTATGTATCCTTCCAATGATTGTCACCTTTTGTTTAAAAAACATTTCAAAATCGTCTGAACTCTATGATGAAATTAACAAACAAACTCTTAACTGTTCTCTCAACTCCAGCTCATCTTTTTAGTAATAAATTAGACATCAATCTAAATTCAAAATATATAAATATAAAAAGTAATAATAAGTAATATAAGTTTGGTACATCACCATTGAAACATCCTGTATACAGGTAATTTATCAATGCCCCTGCGATGTTTTTATTGTCGTTCAAAACAGGTCTGACAAAATATACGATAGTGTTCATAAGGTATGTTTCGGACACACTTTTTTTCTGTTTCTGACATGTGCATCGATACTGTAATGGGAGCATCAAATTCTTCCACCAATAAAAATGAATGTTTGTTGAATTTCTCTTTTAAACAATTACTTAAATATTCCAAGCCATATAATATTTTTGTCCTAAGTAATTTTAGTAGGAAGAAAATTCAGTCTTTTCATCGGGATCTAAACAGCTTGTAACTATATTTTTTAAATAGGAATGTTCTCCGCAGGATTGTCCACAGTGAAGCAATCATATCTGCTTCTGAATTTACATTCACACCTGCGATATCCACGTGAATGATAGGTACTTGTCCACATTTTTCGTAAAAAAAGTTTCTGTCATTACACTTTCCATTTTCACATTCCTCACTAGTGTGTTTACACTTGCAGTGAGTGACGACACTAAAATATTTTTAAAGTTTTAAAGAGCTTGAGATTTTTTGTCTGTTCCTCTTCTTTCCTCTCCTTCCACTTTTTAATTTTTTCGTTCCATTTCACGTTGCATTTTATTTCTCCCTTCTCATCCACGTTTATCTGCAGAAACTCCTTTATCATGTTCGTGTTACTAAGAAGGAATGCTTCTTACTAGTTAGAAGAATCTGTATGTCAGGAGCATAGAAACTATTATAAATCATTTAGTAATGACAAAACTATATTTTCACTGTAAATAGTTGTCAGATGCGAAAAAATTTAAGACATCGGATAAAATTTCCCAAAAGTTGCAAATTTTAAAAAACCTTTAAAATACATATAGTGGCCATTTATTAGAATTGTTTAGTTATAAGTAAAAATTATATGCCTTTATTTTACTTTTGTAGTGTAGTTAATGTTTAGAACTCAAATTTGAATTGATTAAAACTTAGTTTAATTTATATTTTTTAATTTATTAGTTTTGACTTTTAATTAAATTTTCACTGTTTATTATTATTTTTTTAGTATGAGTAAAATGTACAGTATAAGTGAAAATGATTGAGTTCATTTGGATAATTAGAAATAATTAATGAAATGTAAAATTTCAGATAGAGGCATTCATCTTCTTTTCATCTTTGCAACTCTTAATACGTGTTTGGATTTTTCTATTTTTTGACTAAACTATAACAAGTGTCAAAATTTGCAAAGACGCAAAAACGTTCACTAATGACTGACTCTTTCTAAAAATAAAATAGTTATCCATATAAAAGGTATTTGTTCTTCGTGTATGGGCTATTTTTTTTTCAATAAGAGACGCTGCAGCCATTTAGATTTTTGTATTTTGTGTCTAAACCGTAAGAAGTATCAAAAATTTCAAACACATAAAAAGTTTCCTAATGAACGCTTCTTTCTAAAAGCTTATTAGCTAAAATTATCTTCATAACTTCAAAAATGTTATTGTGAAATCTGTGTTGTGCTAACCCTGTTTTTCACACTAGCTGTCTACTCCAAATTACTAAAACCATCTGAAAATGTGACTTACTTAGTTAGACCTTCCCGTAGATACTTATACCAAATATCATACAAATTGGTTCAAGCGTTCTTTTGTTACAAGAATAATTAACTTTTTTCTCAACAACTTTGAAGTAGAATACTGGACTTAACGAAGCAATTTTGGAAATAGATATATCTGTACTTATATCTAATAATAAAATGTGTAAGTACCGTTCAAATTATACACAAAAGCCCTGTACACTTTAGGTACTTTAATCATGATACGAAACGTGCTGTTCTTTCGTTCTCTCGGTTTCTATATCAAAATCACGGAACTTGAGCTCTGCGTCATCAATCGCCGAAGTTACAACCGACAAATATTTCAGTATCATTTTTTTGTCAACGGTGAACAAGAAAGAGGGATAGAGTTATGCTTTTTATGTCTGATTATGCAACGCCAGACGCGTTATATTTATGACGCAGACCTCTTCTGTTATGAAAAATACTCGAAAACTACTTTACCTACTAAATTTTCTGTGTTTAGTTTGATTTGATCAGACTGAACAAAAGAAAAGCTTATTACCATGACCACCCTGTAGCGGTAAAAGTACATTTAATAATCGCTTATAATAAGATTAAATATTAACTACATCTGTACCAGAAATCTTTTTCTTAGAGTTAAAAATAAATAAAATAGGTTTAGGTATCTATAAACAATGATATACTTACAGAAAATGTGTAGAATTTTACGAGCAATCGAAATTTGGCAGGAGGTGCCTTTTGAAATAAAAAAGTTGCTACTAGCACCACTGTTTTGATTCACTCTGTATAGATGAAAATAATTTTATGTTGTAGACCTCCAAAATTAAAAGAAAACTTGCGATCAAAAATTTGTTTATATCTTCAGTACTTATTGAGATATAGCCCGAGAACACACTGTTGGGACACCTGTATATGTTATTAAAAAGGAAAAGCAGTTAAAATACTTTGTGACTTAATGAAATCACTTTTGGATTACACAACATTATAGAGTCAATGGAAAACACTTATGTTAATAGCAAACACATTATAATATAGTATATCAGAAATTTATTTTTGCTTTTGTAACGTGTTGTTTTTAATTTGGTATTTTAAAGACACTTTAAATTTTTGAACCCTACTAAATGAAATAAATTTAAAAAAATCGCGTCTGCGTGTTCGCAGCCGTCTGAAGGTTTGAATATGCCGCTCGTGTTAACTAATGTTTCAGGACTCCAAAATCAAATCTACCTAATTTTCATATGCAATTTGGTTGTAATCGGCATTTATTTTGATTTTTGCTACATAGGTGGATACCACATAAATAATACATTTCCAGATTTCTTACTATAAAGTGTAATAGACAATTTAAGTCAAGAGATGGCAGCAGTTCCTAACAGAAAGAAGCGGCTGCCAGTTCATTCATTTACGTTGCCGTAGTAGGTTTAAATTCAATGATATTACATATACATGAGTTCAATTTTCAAAATTGACATTTCTACATATTATCTATCCCTTATCTATTTGTTATTGCAGTAGCTTTGACAGTACCAAAAAAAAAAAACGTGAATAGCAAGAGGAAACACACGTTACTACCTGATCTGAGCCCAAAATTTGTTTGCCATAAGTACCAGAAAAGCATAAAAGAATACTTTGGATTACTTAGAGTGCCACTCTCACAGCACGGTTTAATAATATTCCGTGCACTATTCGATCAAACATCTTAGGTGTGATGAAATAGATCACACATAATAGCTTTTGTATTTAATGGACTTCAAAAGCCTGGTTGAAGTTTATTTAAGAAGTGGTAGCAAAATCGATGGCGAATGGGTTTAAAGTTTAAATCGACAAAAGAAATAATTTTTAATTAAAAACTCTCAATGTTGCTGATTGCAGAAAAAGTACGAAATTAAAAGAAACCTGAACTGTTTACAATTATTCATTTCTATAAAAATAAAATTTAGTAAATCCGTTATTTCAGCGTGCCCCGGGCGGACAAACGTTCGCGCTCAAAAACGTTTTTAAACTAATTTTACGCTTTTTGCCGAGCAAAAACGACGCAAAGAGAATTCTAGCGCTCTAGAATAACCTAGACGACGCAAAAGTATTTTCTCCCCTGGGCGATATAAGATTATTATTGCATTATGTTCTCATAATAAAAATAGTCGAGTAATTGAATATCCTCGGGCTCTTCGCCGATGATAAACCCGACACTTCAGTTTATGCAGAAGGCAGCGAGACGTTTTAACGACCACACTTGTCGATGTGTACATGAGGTTGCGCTTTTACCTCAACAAGATAGATCCACCAGATTGTAGCTTGTTAGTCGAACAAGTCTTTGACCGTTCCATTCGTGTATAATACATGGATTATGCACATAATTTTAGTTTCAAATTTTACACCACTTTCTTTGTATCAAACTAGGATAGAGGTTAGTACTAACTTTGTCTCTTACGTTTCCAAAAACAGTTAATTTTTATGTTTAACATTGCGTATTTATAAAAACTTAATTGAGTAGCTTATATAAATTGGTTGATAGTATACAAAGTCTCGTAAATAACTACTTTGTTCAATTCGTTTCATGTACATACATAGTCAATTTATAACTGACTCGATTCCGTTTGGCAGGAGCTGACTTTTCTTTCTTATTTGCAACTTCGTATTTTCCGGGGGAAAACAAGCAAAGTGTCATTACAGGAAAGTGCAGCAGAAAAATCGCTTTCGTAAAACTGCGATCGCCTTGCGGTGAAAAATACGCTCGCAAAAAAAGAAGCCATTCGAAGTTTTCCACGTCTGAATGGTTATAATATTCAACGAACCTCGGGAGGTCTATCTGTCACCTCAAGTTCGCCCATTAATATCTCGAAGCGGTTTATTTTATTTTCGGGATCATCTAAATCTCTGGCTTTTTAAACTGGGGGAAACGCCCACTTAAGCGTTACTTTCGGGAAATGATATATCTCCCGAAGAGAAAACTTTCGAATCAATATGCTGATTTATTCTAAAAACCGAACTACCTAGTCATTGTTCGCGTACGGATTATCTTTTCATACGTTCCAAACGCTTCCAAACATGTAATAAAAGAACCGTCTGCGTCTTGGAATTGAACGACTTCAATCCTACTAAGGTGTTTGCCTTCCAATATTGGCTTGATGCAAATTGGCTTTGCGTCCACGTCTGTTCGAGCGTAAATGATTAAGTTTTTTTTTTTAATTTCGCCCCCGTTGAATACGTCCTTTGAGCGAGGGCGCGCACCCCCTCACCCCCTCGCGACAACTCAATGCTTCTCCGTCTTTAGCGCGATTACTTTAAGCCCTTTCTGAATTATCCGGGCGCTAATTAAATAGAAGCGAACTAAAGCGGTGAATACACGGATCGCGTCTTAAGAACTCCAACAACTCGATAAGTTTCGAGTTTCGTGAGTAAACGTTCGTTACGACGTCCTTAAAAACTTTCCCCGGAACATGCCTATTTTAAGGGTTTATTATCGGCTTTAAAAAGAAAACGTTGACTTTCTTTTTGCCAGAGACGTATAATTATTTGGAGGAATACTTTCGAATTTTTAATGACGCATGCACCACATAAACAAGTTTTGCAAAGGGTAGATAACGGCCCCTTCTATCATAATCATATATTATAGTATAGAATTGATTCACCCTCTGTCATCACAAATCTCCAAGGTCCACCGAAGCAGCTACAGATTCGGTTTAGGTGTATAAAGAATAGTAAATAAGTGTGCTTTGTGCGTCCAATTATAAATTAAATTAAAATTTTCCACTAAATTTGAATTAGCTCCAAGTAATCTATCCGTTATCTGCAGACTTTGGCATAGGTACCAAACAAGAGGTATTTCTATTCAATTCTTTGAAATATTATATTTGGTTAGAGGGGAGAAGTTTTCCGTGCTCTGATACAATTTGAAGGATGAACTGAGTTTGCGTTCTGATTTGGTGCAAAGTCCATTGTACTCCTGCATGGGAGCCACTCCTCTCTCAGCAGTATCATTGGTGACACGTAATGTAGCCACTGTGCGTTGACCTTCACGATATAATGGGTTACTACTAGACCAAGATGCTGGGTTATCTTTCAGGAAATCAGTGTTTAATGTCAGGGCTTCAAAGAACTTTTTTGTATTCCTTGTCACAAAATCAGGAATCTCCTTCTGCCTGATGTCACGGTCAAAAAGAGTCACTCGCTTTTGCAGATCTTCAGAAATAGGAGGTGTTTCTAAACCCAATACCATTTTCCTCTTTTCTTCAACAGATATTAAATCATTAAAGAAGACAAATCCAATTAATTCCTCGGAAAGATACCAGAAGCGTCTTTTGAGAGCAGCAAGAGAAATTCGGTCTCCAGATATCAGTAAACTTCGAGCTAAAAGAAGATCATTTTTCGGAGCAGATATTCCAAGCATTGATGAGAACCAACTTCTGATATAAAACTTGATTCTAAAAATACAGAGTGCCTTGAGTCCATTTAGTTCACGAGTACTATTCCGAAAAAGAAAGATCTTCATAGCATAAATCAGCCGAGACATAAATCTTGCACGGTTTCATGAATTTGCTTCCTCTTTGACGAACTCCTCCCAAGAAAAAAACCGTAAGTTCCAATAACTCTCTGTAATCATCTGTAGTATGATCAGTGTTGAACTGCTCAATGGTATGGGAAAGGATTTCTTGCATGACAGAGTCCGGTTGAGTCAGTACTGATTTATCATTGACTCCAGGATTGAAGTCGTTGCTGATTATGTTTGGCCAGAATTTCTTGAAACGTTTGAACATTGCTATCTCTGGAGCTAAAGAAAGGCCCATGCATATAGAAAAGACTTTCTCCAGCATAATTTCGTCAATGTGGTGACGACAAGCCAAGTATAATACGTTACGACTAAGAGTTGCTTCAAGAAGTACACAAACTCCATTGACACGTCCGGTATTAGAAGCTGTGGTACCAAAGCTGAATGCTTTTATGTCCTCTCTGAGAGTCCAGTCATCAATTGTTGGGATGATGGCATCACACATGGCCTGTCCAGTTCCATTGGGAAGCTTTGGGATGGCAAGGAGTTGATCCTGAAGCTAGAATTGGCAACCTTTCGACCTTCTCATCATCCGTTAAATCTTCCATCAATTTTTATCCCAGCGAATGGTAAGAGGTCTGTCTAAGCTTTGAAACTCTGCTTTCAACGCTTGTGATCTCTCTGCCCTATGTTTCCGACGATAACGTCGAATAGATGAACGATTCAAAGAGTACTTCTGTGATTCTTTTCTTGTCGCTGAAATCACTGATGCTATTGTGCTTGCATGTCACTGATTTTCGTCCTATCAAGAAAGGTGATTATCACCTTCCTGTCTCTCTCTCTCGAACAGGTGCACCGCGTTCAGATGTTGATGGCACCGGAAGTTGATTTGCATTTTGTGATTCCTCCCCTGCAAGTCGTTATCAGCTCTTCCAAATTTTTATAACGCTCTTCGTTCATCTCTTAAAGGAATCCTTGCTTTACGCCAGTACGTGAACGACTTTTCAAATGTTGTTTTCGCTGCTTCATGTTTGGTTCTCTTCTTATCCTTCAGCTCGTAAAAGTAAATTACCAGAACATCTGGATTGATGGTAATTTTGAACCAGTGAAATCCTGTATTACAGCTCCCACCAAGTATATTTCTGTCTGCTTTCTGGTTACTATGGCCATTCTTTTTTCTAATAAAAAATATATTCAGTTAATATTTATTAACATACATAATATATTATATGAAAAACAAGATAACTCATGAAAAGGAAAATAGACAAATAAATTTTAGAATAAAGAAATAAACGTACCCCAATGAGAAAATTCAAGGACATCGAACATGCAACAGTAATTGATTTAAAAAATATTTTTAGGGGTTACATGTCAACTAATATGGAACACTTTTAGGGGGCGCCTATATAACATTTCGAAAGTTGAGAAATAAGGACCATCCTAATGTTCCTATTTGAAATATCAAAGTTGGTCTCTGTTACATCTACTTAAGGTTGACCTTGAAAGACAATTATGTAGCCATCAAATTCTTTGGGACAGGATAAAGCAAGGCTTGCACGTGGCTCTTAGGGAGTGCGAGTAAAATGCACTGCCATTTCCCAGATGTAGAACAGATGGATGAAAAAACCGGCGTTGTCAGATAAGCTGCTCGTGTGGGTGGTGGAACAATGAACAATAATGCAGTGCCAACAACCCCGCTGTTAATGGAGACTGTAGTTCCCAAACGTAATATTTCTATTTCAGGTGAAAGCTGACAAGTACAAACGGTATCGACACTCTTCATGCACGGCCTTGAAAGGGAAAGAGCAGCGCAGGAACTTCAACAACAAAGCTTTATATCCATCTCTGTTCTACATCTAGAAAATCGCAATGCATTTTACTCCCACTCCTTAAAAGCTGCATGCAAACTTTGCTTTTTCTTGCCCTGTATAGTCTCTTGTAAATCTTTGTATAGTCTTCTTGTAAATTTATTTTTCCACAACTTCTGTACCTTCAAATTAACTAACTTATCTGTATTTAACGTCTTTA
The DNA here is from genome assembly GCA_958336345.1 of Dorcus parallelipipedus. Taxonomy (NCBI): domain Eukaryota; kingdom Metazoa; phylum Arthropoda; class Insecta; order Coleoptera; family Lucanidae; genus Dorcus; species Dorcus parallelipipedus. The sequence continues at coordinate 40,733,758 of OY284478.1, forward strand.
AATTTAATATACTGTTTTTTTCCTTTATTTTTATATTATGAATCATTTCAAACATTTTGTTTTAAAGCTCAAACAAAAGCTTACTGAAGTTTACATTCCTGGATTTATAATACTAATTCTGTTTGTTTTGTTTGTACTTCCTGCTATTTGAATTCTTCTCAAGTTTTTTTTTGTCTCTTTGTAACTACTTACAATCATTATTACTCGCCCAGATTTTAATTAATTTTATTTTTCTTTATTATGCTACTAAATTTAATTTCTGGTTGACGTTTGATCCGCAATAGTTTATTTTTTCGCCAATTAAGAAATCGCTTAACTTGATAACAGATTTTAATTCTCTTGCTTCCTACGTGAAGGTCGCAAGTTTATATGAGGGCAAATTAAGTTCATCCCAAAGCCGGCTAATTCAGTGAGACGAGCGGGTTCATACCGAAACCTGAACTAAAAGGGGTAGTCATTAAAATAAAGCAAATAAAAACAAAAATCTAGCTAAATGGACAATCTGTCAAACAGTTTCAAAAGAAAACATATTTTGAGTAATCAAAAGATAGACAGTTCACAAGGTTAAAGTTTACTACTGTGAGGGACGAGTGGTTAAAAAAATTATAACAGAAAGAGGATGAATTATTTATCCTTTGTTTTCAAGTTTATCCATTTCCACTTCTACTCCTATATATTTTTTTATCTGTGGTGGTTGCCCAACGGGGTCCTAAGTCTAAGACTTGTCAGGACCTCAGGAGCGGGAGTGTATTTGAGTGTGTGTAAAGTGTTCCATGGCTTTGTTACTTCCAAACCTACTCGCCGTTTAAGGGGAAGCAGTGTCGAATTTTACGACCCCCAACACTGAAGGGTGCCTGAAGTCGATACCGACCACCCCCGAGAAAAATCCCGAGTGCGGTTCGAACCGACGACCATGCGATTGCAAGACCGGTCCTCTTACCACTGGACCGTTCAGGCGTTATATCTCCAATATAAAACAAATTCAAAGTAATTTTATAACGAAAAAAACAGCATTTGCAAAAACAGCAAAATGGTAAAATCATTTAACATTTTTCACCCATGGTAGTAGATACGGAGTGACGGGCGAATTTGTGGAGAGCAACCATACACTATGACATTCTGTGAATGCCCTCGGACTTGTGGAGTTACACTACACAAGACGGGCACTAGCTATCCCTTCTGTCATGCTATGCCATGGCCTTTTATATGGTTTTACATAGGTCGTTTCGATTACTTAATAATCGACAGGTATGCCAGTTTGCTCTATGATTCATAGTGATTTTCCGAAACCGTCGAAACTATCGTAGTTAATAAATGCTTTGTTGAAGGCATTTCCGCTGACATTTTCAAAACATCTAAAGTAATACCTATTTTTAAAACATGGGTAATAATCGGCCTGTCTCTATAATTCCTACTTTCAGTAGTGATCGAAATAATCGTAAAAGAAATTATGTGTTATTTAACAAAAAACAAATTATTAAGTGATAATCAGTTTGGCTTCCATAGTATTTCGAGTACTTCCCAAGCGTTGTTAGCTATTGTCGATAACTTAATTTCAAACTTTGAAGAAGATAAAAGTCATCGGTGCTACGCTATGTGATCTCTAAGCCTTCGATTGTGTTTCTCACTCTGTACTAATCGAAAAGTTCCACTTTTATGGCATCAGGGGCTCGCCTTTAAATATTATCAGAACATATCTTTCGAACAGAGGTCAGCTCGTGTATTTCAATGGCATATCGTTATCTAATATTACTGTCAAACACGGCGTTCCGCAGGGCTGAGTACTCGGTCCGCTTTTATTCATTATTTACACTAAGGATATAATTTCCTATTTATCTCCTGCCGAATGTTTCCTTTTTGCAGATGATACTACGGTTTTATGCTCCAACTCTAACCTAAATGAACTCAACAACAACATGACTAATCTAGTAGGTACAAAAAGCAGAACAATGCTTTTCCATTAATAACTTAAAACTCAATGCTAATAAAACTTAACAAGTTTGAGTATTATTGAACCTTGTTGCATAAAACTGTTAGGCTTTCATATAGATGAGTCTGTAAATTTGAATACCCACATCGTAAAGTTATGTTCAAAAATTGCTTCTAGAATTTTTCTTCTTAGACGTCTACGTTCGTGGATTTAGATCTCTCCTTTTAAGAGTTTCATATTTCTCTTTAATTCATAGTATTATTTCTTATGGGGTAACTCTTACAAAAAGGCAAAAAGGCAAAAAGGCAATCCTAATGATTGTTAATGCGAAATGGAATGATTACTGTCAACCTTATTCGTCTTTCATAATCTATTAGAAATTCACAAAAATCGAAGTAAATACACTAAGCACTCTGATATTCATAATCATCAAACTAGAAATGCGAGTCACGTCTTACCCAAATTTAATCGTCTAACAAAAAGTAGGAGGAACTCACTGTAAATTAAGCTATACAATGCCTTAAGTAATAATACAAGAAATCTTGATCTTGAATCATTTAAAAACAAAATTTCTTCTTTCCTAGCAGATCATTGCTTTTACTCTATACCTGAGTATTTGAGCTGAAAATGCACCACGACAACGACTTCTTTTTAACATGTTTAGGTGTTATTATTTGCTTTGTTTATTTGTTTTTGTTTTTCATGTATCTATTACTATAAGTAACGTCTGTGATAACGTTGATCTTTTTTTCTCTATTGTATTAAACTACACTGTATCTTGACATGCCACCAATGTATGACATAACATGATCAAATAAACCGTTTGATTTGATTTGGTCTGCTCATACGCTTGCATAATGCCTGGCTTTTTCGATGAGTCACATATGCAGCTGCAACTCTTCGAATTTGCAAAGGTCAAACATGACTTATTTCGACAAAGCTTTTGATAAAGCAAGTCGTTTGATTACATAATTTTTAGATGAGCGAATTTTCCGCGCTCGCGTAGGCGATATTGTATCGAATTTAACTTTTGTAATGAGCTTAATTCTTACACTACGAAGTAACGGGACCCGTTTTTCCGTTTACATAATTTACAAACAACATTGCTAAGGAGTTACCACTTTAACGTTACATTCAACCGCGACGCAATTATCGCCAGGAGTTATAAATCTTTACGAAGAAAATAAAAGGATCCAATCTTGTGTTGTCTAAGCGTATGGCAAACTTTAATTTGTTCCCGAAGTGGCACGACCAAGGACGGGCGTCCGTTTGCCGTCCAACGTCACTATGTGAAGTCTCCTTCACTAGCATACTATACCATAGAATGGAATGGCGGAATCGAGTCTAATCGGCTGATAAAGGTTTTGCCAGTACCAAAGGAAATGCGGCACCAGTAGGGTAACCCCAAATAAATGCCTCATTAAAAAAAGAAACCAACGTTACAACCTAAACTGCGCACGGAAACCGCTTGCTATAAATACGTGATTAACTGTGGTGGTCAGGCTTCGAAAAGCATAAGAGAATGCTTTGATTTGCCTAGAGTGCCTCTTTTAGAGCAAGGATTATTATTTCCGTTCAACATTCAACCAGACATTCCAGTCTGATGAAATAACTAAGAGCCTGAAAAGCCCACAATAAACCGATGTGCGCCTTATGCATTTCGCAGAACTACTGACGCGATTGTACTTGATTTTGCGCTGGTCGCTGGTGTCCAAAACATAGGCCGGAGGGGGGTCACCTAATCAATATTGACCAATTGCAAAATTACTTTGAAAAGTCAATACTAACGAACGGATCAACGGCGACATGAAAACGGACCGCCGTTTCAACGGCCATATTGGAACATTTTATTTTTAAAGGAAAAGTGCATTGTAATACTCTCTTTCATATATTTTTTATTACAATGTCTATAAATATTTATTTATAATCTGGAATGAAAACTAGTTTTTTCTCTATTTACGTTTTCTTTCAGGTTTCTATGTAAAGTTAAAACGTAAAAAAAACACATTCGCTTTTTCCTGTTAAATCGAAAGTATATCAACCGACGATTTTATAGCCGATCAATTTTCGTCGATATAATTTACGACGGTCGGTCCGCATAAAAACCCCCACATTCGGATGCAAATCTACGCAATAAAATGGAAAGAAAAAGATCCGACACTCGTGTTCTGGTCAGCCGATTCGTGTGTTCGCAGTTTTACCCAGTAACCGTCATATGACAAGCAGATGCCTGCGAACTAACGAGGGTCACATCATACTACAGATTAGCAAATATGTATGTTCCATATCGCCGTTCGACCCGGAGTTCCGACCGGAGCTTTTCCGGCGAGATTAGCGGTAACTTATCGATCTAATCCGCTAATCAGCTTATTAAAGTTTAATTAGAGCTCTCCTCTGCACTTCACAGCCCGCCGCTCCTGCGAAGGATAGCTCTCAGGAACACTGACTTAAACATGAAGTTGTTTGTGAGTCTGTTCGGGAAACGTCAGCGGAGACTCCTTGCTTGCTCGCTTGCAGTGTAAATATTTCAGGCTCATTTTCATGAAGCTCATCGTTTTGTGTACAAACTCTCTGTCTTTGTGAACTGCAAAAATCCGAGCTGCTTAAATAATTACGAGCGAATTGTATCATCTGGTTTTGTTTAAGTGCTTTGCAAGGACAAGAACGAGTTAAATATTCATCATTATGTTAGATTTACTTTTCCAAATGCGAAATTAAATTTACAGTTAAATAATTTAACAATTCGGCAACGTTGCTCTACATTTACATTCAACTTCGTGCTAGCATGAAAGCTTGACGTATACCTACGAAAGCATACGACAAGCTTTCGTGACACATGAAAGCATACGTCAAGCTTTCGTGCTGGCACGAAGTTCAATGTAAACGTAGCTTAGTATTACAAGCGATTTACGAAGAAAAACCGAAACAGATCAGATCACAAATGAAAATAATCTTGAAAAAACTGAACGTTTCAGATTCATCAATTTTAGGACCTAATCAAAATCCGAGTCGGTTCGCATTTTTAGTCGCCGCACTTAAATTAATTTACGACTTCAACCCCAAAATCAAACAGATCCCATAACAAATATGCTTAAGCCCGTACACGTTACTATTAGTAATACGAGGGGGAGAAATTATGAAACTTGCGCATATACACTTATGTAAGTAATAGGGGAAGAACAAAAAGACGCAGCTGTAAATAAGTAATGAACTCACTGGGGCTCACTGGAGAAAGACGAAGAGATTTAAATTTTTCATGGCTTTGCCAGGTAATTACCCCCCCAGTAGGAACTGTACAGTTAAAATGCAAATCCATTATGGGTTGAATTAATAACTCGTAACTTAGCCGAAACTAATATTGATCTAATTTAGTCGAGTGCAATTATGACTAACGAACTGCAACGGGATGATATACTCTAATGCAAGTCGCGGAATTAAATCAGGTGGAAGTAAGGAAGGAAGGCTTAGCGACTGAAATATTTGTTAAACTTCGGCCTGGGTTCAGTCGAAGGAAATTAAATTCCTTATTTCCGCTCGAGAGTGATTTTCCAATGAAGAAAAACTGGGGGAAATTCCGGAGGTAAAATATATAATAAAAATAAATAATAACGAAAATGAAAACGTCAAAGAAGATAATATAACAAAGAATCTGTGAGATAAATTGACAAAGAAAATTTTAAAATGAAACCAAATTAATTAAAAATTATTCAACTCTAGTCTATGTAATAGGCACAGTGGCTAGTTAAGTATATGGAATTGTTTATAATAATATTTAAAATACTTTCTGTTTCAGTAAAAATTTATTTACAATTGTGCTTATTCAAATCGTTGAATATTTGACAATTAAGTTGATGCTCTTTAACAATTCAATAACATTGCTTATTGATCAATTTAAAAATATTCGGGGAAGTAAACCATATTATTACTTAATATTAATAATAATATTCACGAGGAAATGCAGTAGGCAAACGTTGAAGTATGTCAAGAGAGGCTTATGATAGTGACATTGGTTTGATCTTGAACTGGCTTGCGTTCATAAACGATACCGCTGAGAGCATCTTGGACGTGTAATCGCATCTTTCTCACTCACGATTTTTGACATGTTGTGCGTCTCACTCCTCCGTTTGAAGAAGTCTTGTGTTTACATTGTTTCCATGACAACGGATGCACTTTTCACATCCTACTTGCAAGCGGGATGTGAAAATTACGTCCGTTGTCATGGTAATAATGTAAATACAAGATGTCTTGAAAAGGATGAGCGAGACGCAAAATATGTTAAAAATCGTGGGTGAGAAAGATGCGATTACACGCACAAGATGCTCTCGCCTTCCCAATTTATGAACGCAATCCTGGTGTAATGTTTTAAATTTACGGTATGCCTCTACTTAAATGATATTTGTACTTTAGGGCTAATAAAGCAAGCCTATATCTTATGAATGCTTTTGTCAAACACACAACATCCCGTGACTGCTGTTTGTGTCCTTACCAACCTCTACGATATTTGGACTACAGCCTTTATTTTCTAGCCTCTAGCGCGGACTTTTCGCTTTTGCTCGTGTCGTAGGTGGATAACGTTTCATCCCAGTGACGTTTAAAATCAGCCTAAAATCAGGTGATTTTAAGTAATTAAGTTTTGTTATATGCAAAGCTTGTTTGATACTTGGTCCTTATGTCAACGGAAAGTTTGAGGTTACGTCTAACAATCGTCGGTAACGTCGTAACCTTTGGACCCGTTCCACCGTTCCAAAGGAATTTTGGGGACGATCTTTTCTTTTTGGATCTTGTTTTCGATATGCCTTTGTAAATTTAACCTTTTCGTTTCTTCGTTTTGATGTACTCGAGGTATTATTTGGCCTATTTATTGGTACGATGAATTTTCTTTTTTTTGTAATAGAAATTTGAATAGACACTTTTCGTTTTGTCTGTTTGGTTGGTTCTTAGAAAGTCGATCACGTGATTACCAATTTCCAGCTTGTTCCTTGCAAGAAGACTTTAATCGCGTTACTTCGCTTTGGCCATCCATCTTGCCAGGTTCACAAAAGCCATCTGTTACGGTGAGAAAATTCGTTGCAAATAATTTCTAGCTTTTGGGTCACTCTGTATCTTGGCGAAAGTGTAATTGCGTCGCAGTTTGACCTTTGGAACTTGGACTGTTCCATAAACGACGCTTCGGACGGTAAACAACCCCTGACGACCTCTTTTCTTTTATAATGAGACTGTTCCATGTTGAAAGTGGGATATATTAAAGGCTTGTCATTGACCAATAAATCTCTCCCCCACCCGCGAACCGTTCACGTCACACGCCGACCCGATTGAGATTCCGCCATTCTTGTGACCGCTCGCTTTGCAAGTAGACCGCATGAAGAGTTATTCTTGCTTCAGGGTTTGTTTTGGAGTGAAAAACTAAACGGATATAATGTCCGGTTGTTAATTGTTTGCTGCGAGTCCTAGGTCCTCTTTTAGGCCTTTCCAAGCTTGTCCGTCGAATTTACGGCAGATATGTTTTTAGAGTCACGTTGTGCGTCAGTCGGTTCGTAATCCGTGTTTTCCTTTTATCCAGGTTTTATTTTTATTCCGTCTTCTGCCCTCCCCCTTCATTCCGGACGCGTTACCGGAGTTTTGGTGTTCAAAGGTGTAGAATCGTCAAACGTTGTGGATACAGCACAATAACAAAAGCATACGATAATAAATATTATATTGAAAAATGATTGCGACAAACTTTGCAAAAACATGTACAGTGAAAGCCCTCTTAGGCGGACACCGACCGTGACCAGCAAACTGTCCGTCCATTAGAGGTGTCCGCCTAAGAGAGATACAAATGCATGTAAATTACATAAATGGGAGATTAAAAACTGTCCAGCTAAGAGAGGTGTCCGCTTAAGAGAGCTGTCCGCTATGGGAGCTTTCACTGTATTTCTGTTTATAACAACTGAACTCATATTTATCAACTACACACAGGGCTACTCGATTACGGGTGCAGCCTGAAGTAAACATATTCAACATCCCCTCTCACAGGCTGGACGGGTTCGAATTCAGTTATTTTCCTAATCTGGAGACACCTAAGATTTTCGAGGCATTTCCAATGTTTTACTTTGGGTAGTTCTTTCGTTCACACATCCGCTGGCATCTTGTCACTTGGCAAGTAATCTAAACGAATCTCCCCAGATGAAAGGGCTTCGCGTACAACATGGTGTCGTACGTGAATATGTTTGGTTCGGGAGTGAAATACGGGATTTCCGGCAAGTTTTTGAGCTCCAATGGTGTCATTATACAGCTGAACGATTGATATACTGCTCATCCCCATCTCCTCTGCCAATCGTTTTAAGTGTATCGCTTCTTTAGAAGCTTCATTCAGTGCCATATACGACAACAATGCCACAGGTCGTTGCTTCTTGGACTCCCAAGATTCTGCACCGCCATTCACTGTAAAGCCAAATCCAGTATACGACCTTCGGTCATCAATACACGCGGCCCAATCAGCATTCACGTATCCAATAAGGTGGTTGGTGCTTTTTCTGAAGGTAATTCCCACATTTAAGGTGCCCTTCAGACATCTCAGAACCCTCTTCGCTGCTTGCCAATATTCTTTACTGAAACAATCAATAAATTGACTTAACATACTTGCGGAATGTGTAATATCAGGACGTGTGGCAACAGACAGATACATGAAAGCGCCCACTAGCTCTTCACCGTCGCTTTTGAATCAAGTATCAGACTTCGATAATTTTGTTCCATTCTCAATTGGCGTCGTAACAGTCTTGCAGTCAGACATCTGAAAACGATTTAAAATATCCGTGATGTAGCCTTTTTGTGTTAAGGTTATGCCTGATTAGTCACGGGAAAATTCTATTCCAAGACAATATGCAACCTCATCTAAACTTTTGATTTCAAAAAATTTTCGCAGATGATTACGCACATCCTCGCCTTCATTCGTCCGTTGAAGCACGACCTGTTTCAGAAGTGTAGCTTTACGCGCTGGTCCCTTCGATTGGTAAATAGATTCCAATCTATGCCATAATTCGCGCGAAGTAGCACATTCTTTGATTTGTTTTAATTCGAAGGGTTGAATCGCCAAAATAATATCAGACAGTGCCTCATTATCTCGTTCTTCCCATTCTGCAACAGCAGCTCCTGACGCGACATTCCCCTCCACCGTTTCGGGCTTGACTTTAGTTCCAGCCACGTAACCCCATGTGCGATTTCTCACCAAAAGAGCCTTCATGCGAATCTTCCACGTATCAAAATAATCCTTTGATAGAGATTCAATTCGAACCACACTTGATGCAATCATTTGAACGTTTCTGACTTTTCAATATGTCGTCGTACTTTTATCTGTTACTGATAACTAGGGATCATATTTGGGGTCACTTCCTGCGAAGAAAATACGAAAACTTGCTATTCAGAGTGTACACAGGAACAATAGATCGAAGAGTGGGAGGATCGAGTCGAGTGAGCGAAGTGAGCATTTGTATAAAACTGCATTACGAGGAAGGAACCCTCGGTGGCAATAGAAACATCACGCCCGAGTTATTTTTAGCAACAGATAATTACAACGATAATTTTTATAACTTACAAAGCTTACATAGTATTTAATTTAATTTAATTTATTCATAGGCGTAGGTGTTTTCTCAAAATTTATATAAAAGATCACTGTTATGCTCAATGCTGTTAGAAATCTCCATCTGAATAATATTTGTTAAATTAATATATATAATTGGAAAGTCGCAAGTCGAAGTCTTACTGAACGCATATATTCACCGACTGATAACCAAAAATTATTTAAATGTAGCCGTAAAATACGATCGCCGAGTGCACTGCTGCCTTAGACAAGGTGGGGACGGCCGAGCACAGTCAAGTTAGAAGTGCGTGGCCAGTAAGTGGTCTCAAATATGATCCTTGCTGATAACCTTTTAGTAGCTAGTCTTCCGGTAGTCCACTGGTTTTCTTTTGATACTCTAATGGTTTCCATCTGGGCCCATAACCTGTTCAAAGGTGTAGGATCGCCAAACGTAGTGGATACAACACAATAACGAAAGCGTACGATAATAAGTATTATATTGAAAAACGATTGTTTGTGACTAACTTTATAAAAACATGTATTTCTGTTTATAACAACTGAACTCATATTTATCAACTACACACAGGGCTACTCGATCCCGGGTACAACCTGATGTAAATAAACATCTTCAACATTTGGTAACCGGAGGTGACCTGACGTTTCCCCTCAGAGTCGTAGCTGTCGACGGATCTTTTTGGAATCGTTGTAAGTCGATTGTGGTCCGCCATCTCGATGCTGGTCACTCGAACGCTCATCAATTCCATCGCTAGAGAACACCACATTTAGCGCCTCAAAGTGGTAACTGGGAGCATCTATTCCATATTTCTTTCTGTCTCGTTGGGCTGAAGCCAACCTGTCATTTGGAATGACGCTGCGCTCCTGTTGCGTCTAACCTCGACGGACGACGCTTTGATGTTTGCCCCTTGGACACTCGAAGGTCGGATCTAGCATTTCTTTTTTTATTGATTTTATTTCGCTACATTTAATATTAAGTGTTTAAAACGTTAAACCGCGTTGATACGCGCCATTGCTTTCGTATTGTTGAGTTCACTTTAATACACTGTATAAACGGATCCGTAATTAAATACCTTAGTTTAATTGTTAACGTTAATTTGACATCCCAGTTTGTGTACTGGTTGTTTTCTTGTGGAATCTATTAAGATTGTTAATTTGAATTTTTGATTTGATCGTTATTTCTTTTCGATTTAAACTCAAACATTTGCATTGGGATTACGTATGATCCAGCCCATCTCCACGAGTTAGCCGGTCGTGAAATGACCTTAGTTTGCACATTTCAACATTTGTAACCAGGTAAGTCACACACCCTTGGGCGTTGGTCAGTTTTGGTTGTATTGAGAGTGACACCCTTCTATATAATTTGTGGTTTTATGAAATAATTCAAAAATGTTTTAACTGTTGTTGTCACCCAGGAAATGATATTAGTAATTTGTGGAGTTTCTGATTGTATCTGAACATTTAAATAACAAATAAGGGCGAAATAAATTGTAAAAATCGTAGATATAATTTATATACGGGATTTTTTAAATGCTGTAAAATTGTACGTGCCTGGCCATCGTCTATATTGTTCAAAGACATATCTGTAAAAGACAGAACAAGAGCGTCATATTGTTCTAGTACTCTTCGAACAACACTGAGTAGAGATAACCATCGAATTTGACAAGGATGCAAAATTTTATGTGCTTTAATATTACAGAAATCTTGAAATGCTCTAAACTCAGAAATTCTTTTTGGACTATTGCTAAAGTAATTATAAATATCTCTAGTAATCGTTTCTACAATTCTACAATGTTAGGGATTTTGTTATCCGCATTTGAAGCACATAAATCTAGAAGCTACTGAGTTATGGCGTCCCATCATATTTGAAGCAGTGCTTCAGAAGCACCATCTCCAGCAAAACCAATAAGGTTTGAGATGTAAGGAATATTATTTCGAACAAAAAAAGACACAATTTGCTGAAATAACACTTCCGCTTGGGCACTCTCTACAGGAAGAAGCGTTAAGAATTTCTTAGGAAATTTCAATCTTTAGTTTGCAACTGTGGGGAGCTTCTTTACGGTTAGGTGCAGTATGAAAATCATCACCAGCAATTTGTGTGAAGTCGGCCTTACAATAAGTCTCGTCATCCATTGCAACACAATCTTGTTTTGTTAACATATTTTCTTACAGCTTACGACAATGACTTTGTGCGACCAAATTTTGTTTGGCATTGCGGTCTGGTGTTGATTTGAAGCTTTTCAATCCGACCCTTTTTTTTACCTTTTGCACGTAGAAGATGACATTTTCACCATTTTAGCAACATCTCTTGTCGAGATCTTCGGATTCTGCTTGAAAATGGCCAATACCTTCTTTTCCGTCCTTGGATCACTTACACACTTTGATGTTAGCCATTTCCTGCCCTTCGGTCAATAGTTAAACATTCCCTAAACTTTTTCAGAACAACAGATACCGTCGATGCTGGCAGATCTAACTTTTTCTGTAGTTTACGAATACCTAAACCAGAATTATTACAATGTTCGTGAAAGATTGACTCACGACGCTGTATTTCTAACAGTGCCCTAATGACAAGTAACGGATTTGGAAACCAGGGGTTATAATTGTTTTCTTCTGTGTCTACTTGATATAATTTATAGAAATTTTGACGCTTCTTAGTCCTTGCCATATCAACAGAAAAATTAAAATATAAAATGAAAGCAACTGAATAATAACGTCGTTGTCATTTGTCTGGAAAATCAGTTAAACGACTCTGTAAGGGTAATGCGCCGGGACGTTAATTTATTTGCAGCCCCCAAACGTTATATCGGCAATAAAGAAGGCATGTGCGAGGCACGCTCCCTCGTCATTTAGACCTCGACGTATAATTCCTAATAATTCGCAGTCTACGTATCGGACGGGCATTAATTCAATTTCTGCGTATAGCTAATCTCGCAATATTAGGAGGGCACATCGATAATGAGTAAGATGACACATCCGGATTATTAGTATGTATGTATTATAAGTTTCCGATCTGGGCGTATCTGGTGAATCCACGCGCTGTAATCCAACGTTGGTTGCAAGACGCCGAATTCTGGCGCCGACGACTACAATCGGCGCACTGTAGATGTAGAGAGTGATTGATGAATCCCTGGGCTCGTATTAATGGTTACAACATCTGTGCCACCCGTCATATTACACGCTAATAAATTGATTGCCGAACCATTACAGACTCTCTCTTTTTTTTTTAGCTGGCTACAGGCATGCTCGTCATCATTGCGTTTTTTCAAAGAAATCATTTAAATCAACAAACTGCTGAACATTTTCAACTTGACTCGTTTATTTTTAAAAAATTTAGGTAGGTACCTACGTATTTCTTCCTTCTTCTTCAACTTTTTGACTGGTGATTCAATGATTATGAGCAATTGCGAATTTGTTGACTGAGTGCAGTTTTTGGTTCTCCTAATACGTATTTCTACGGATATGTTCGCACGTATGTGCGACTTCCATTGTATCAAATGCTTACAGTTCTTGTACGGATTCGTCTACTAAGCGAAAGCGAATATAAAACGTTCGAGCGACGTAATCCGGCTCAGGCGGAGGATTAACTCTCGCAAGGGACGTAATTTACTTGTCTTTACATCGATTACGATGCAGGACGCGTAGAAAAAGCGCCGGATTTCGCGGAACGCGGATAATTAAGGATCTTCCGATTCTTTTGAACCCATCTCTCAACTTCGGAGATCAAACGAGTCGTCGTCTTCAGATGCGGTCGGTCAGCCAGCCCGGGCCGAAATCGATTGCCGCTTCCGGGTTACCAGCCTGAGCTTGGATAGGATGAAATTGCAGTGGTGTTTTTGTGCTGCTGCATTGTTGCTACCGTGAGAGCTCGCACATGTTAATTACGAACAGACGCGGGGGCCCCCCTTCATTACGAGGGTGCGAAGGTGAAGGTCTGAAACACACGGACCCTAATTACACTTCTGAATATGCCGTCAGCTGGCGCTCTTTTCTCTTACGCCGAGCAGCTAGAGCGCGTAACACGCGAGGCGGCGGGACTGATTAAAATATTTCCAGGCCTACTTGATATTCCCAACGCGGAGTCGATGGTCGTTTAATTACTTGTTTGCCGGCAACTGTTCTCGTTAGTGGCTTTAAGGTACGAATATATGGCAAGATTGCTTTTACGTTACTATTATGAACTAACACATTTTCATTTCTTGAAAAACGAGCGCACTTTATTTTTCGCGAATATAGATAATATGTGAGTGCAGGTTCTTATAATAATATGTGAATGCAGGTTCTTATAACCTATGGAGGTGTGACGGATGGGTGGTTAAAAATGATAAAAGAAAGGGGATGAATTAGAAAAAAGAAACCAAAATTAATACATTTAATAATTCAGGCAAATTATTTAAGATCATAATTTAGACACACGTGAAATTTAAATGTAATTACAGACTAATTGAATATGATAAGACGCAAAGTCAAAACGATATCATACGAAACAATGCAAGTCAAATTCAAAATAATTTTATAACGAGAGAAATAGCATTTTGCAAATCAAGTAAAGCAGTTGGTTAGTTCCTGATAACAAAATGAATTGGCAAATAAATTGTTTTCTCACCCAAACCATGGTACTGGATACAGAAAGTCGAATTTTCCGAGTTTAATCACACACTATGACATTCGGTGAATGCTGATACGCCTTTGGACTCTGGGCCACACGACTGCTACCGGTGTACATCAAATCCAGCCCTCTTTTATATGATTTATACAGGAAATTCCGAGTTATTATTGACCTTTGCCCCATACGTATGTCATAACTTTGCTTCTTTCCTTGTGTATTAATAGTGGTTATTGTAAGTGAAATTTATTCTGCATTGATAACTTCAGCAGATGGTGTTATTTTAGAGTACCTTTAAAAATAATAGGAGTATAATTTATTAAAAGTTCTACGAGTTCTGTCAAACGTCACCTTCTGGTTTTGTCTATTATAATGTGAGGTTAATGAATTTACTCGGTAAAAATATTAATTGTCTTGTTGCTGTATACATTAATAACTTTTAGATTTGATTTGTGATATTATTAAAACATATCCGTTTCTAGTCGGAGCTTTATTCAATTCAAAGACGACGACACAAAGCGGAATTTCAGTTTCAGGAGCGTTTACGAGCGGAACTTAATTACAACGAGAATCTGGGTCAGATATTTGCGCAAACAAGTGCCATTATCACCGACCTCTTTGTCCCTGGTTCCATTTGACTTGGGCGCTGAACGTTAAACGCCGCGTCGCGTCGTGATGCCGACGCGACGGCCCGATTTCACACTGACGAAATTTGTTTTCAATAACGGGTTAAAGTCGCCTTCTAAGTTGGAAGAAACTGGAAGGAAAAAGTGATAGGTGATTTATGGAGTTGTACCCAAGGTGCTTCTGCGAGCGACGGCGACGCTTGATGATAATCTCTGATTAAGTTTTTTCGGTTGAGTGATTCAGACGTTGCAGGATAAATGAGAGAAAATGTGTATGACTTTCCGTCGACGATTCAATGTTTTTATAACAAAGACGTATGTTGTATAATAAATTAGGTTTTAAGAGAGATTTTGAAGTCTTGACAAATCATAACTCAGCGACATTTGTTTTCGATATAGACACAGTTCCAGTAACAAAAAAAAACAACCATAAGAATGAAGAAACATGGAAATGTATTTTAAAATACCTCTGGTATCTTAATGGTTTTCTTCCAAACTTCAGAGAAGAGATAGTGGTTTATTAAAGTGAAACTTTCAGGGAATTAGTTTATATTTTCAATTTTTTCTCAATTCGGTGCTGAAGGGTATAGGATGAATGGTTCTAATAACGCCATTGAGTATCCTACCTACATTATTAAGTTTTACAAATTCGCGGACGATAATAAATTTTCAATATTTCATAGGGGGGCAAGATAGTAGATATGTAGAATGAAGAATTTCATAAATATTGAACTGACGCGACGTGTTGGCTTTTGATTGGCGATTTAAAATTGAACATAAATTGCAATGTTTTAAAATTCATTTTCATTTAAATCCCTACATAGAAGTCGATTTTGCCCCGCTTTTATCCGCAATCAAAACCGAATGACGGCCGTCAAATTTTCACTCTCGCCACCACCCAAATCGGAACGCGGAAAACGCGTTTTTCCCCGGAAATTTATGCGTAAACCGGCCGAAAGGAATTAGTGCGCATTGAATTTGAACGTCACAACGGCCGTCGATGCCCGTGTAGATCAAGTCAATCATACGTTTATTGCGTCGCGGCGCTCTATTGATTTAGAATTACGGCACTGGTAGTGCGTGAATTCAATTTTGTTATTCAATTTATTGTTGTGTGCGCCGAATGGAGCGGAAAGTAGAAAAAAACAGCATAGTTATTGGGCGTGAAGTTGTCAGCTAAATAAACATGATTTGATGGATAGTTACTGTATATTATAATAATGGACAAGAGTTACGCAACATGAGTATTTAATATTTTCCCTTACTGTCGTTTACTATTTTGTAAGTGAACAATTGATAACGTCTATTTACCTAAATTTTTTGCCCAGTAATATAAATACATTGTTACCTATCTGAAGGCTGCAAATCTTGGGCGGGCAAATTTAGTTCGTCCCTAGTTACCGGCTAAAGTCAATGGGACGGGTCGAAGTCATACGAAACCCCGAAGTAAAGGGCAGAAATTAAAAATAAATAAAAGTCACCAGTTCTGGCACTGTTGTTTTTATTTGCGTTTCAAAAAGAAAAATTAACAACCCGAGACCACCACAGATCTAATTTAAATGCACGTTAACTAAGAACAACGTAACACGTTATTAAAATTAAAATGAAACACGAAGCACGGATCCGCTTTTCGTTCACAAAGAAAATCTAAAACTAACTCCGCGCAACAAAAGTTGCTTATTTCAGTTCAACGCAATCATATTATTAGATCCGACCTTAAAGCATCTAAAAGTGTGTTCGCACTTGCCAAATCATTTCTTTTATTTGAGAGGTTTGAAGAAATCTTCCAAAGACATCATCGGCGGTGGTTCCAAGCCGAAGACGTGTTGGATTCACCCGGCCGCAGCCTTTCTAAAGGTCTACAGCGCAGGCACCTACCAACTAAAAATCGTACTCTTCTCTTGTAGCTGCTAATTCCTGGAATCCGCCATTAGGCATTACGTCAGGAATTTCCCAGTGTCAGTTGTTAATATCCGTTGCGCCAGAAACTTCGCGTTTGTCTTTCCGGTCTTATTGGTAGACTAACAAGTCTGGTTCTGTTGTGTTGTCCCTTTCCTTCTTGTCTGTGATTTTCTGGATCATGATGCTTTTCAGCATTTCTGAGACGTGCTGCCAACTTTCTTCGTTTACTAACAAGATATCCGCTACGTTTTCTTTGGTGATGACTACAACGCATTTGGTATTCGCTGCAGTCCTATTCTCTGTCCACCTCGGGCCGTTAAAGACCGTGTGTTCTGCCGTGTCTTCTTCGTCACAGTACCTACAGACACTGTTTTGTTGACTTGTCGATTTTGTGCAAGTAGCTGATGAAGACTCCGTGTCCCGTCATTGACTGGGTGATGTAATAGTCCACGTCTATGTGTTTCCTGCTACACCACTCGCCAATGCCCTTGATGAAGGTTTTGGTCCACCCATGGTAAGAGTCCCATGTGTTTTGCGACTGTTCCATTAGGGTAGTTGTTTGCTATGCAATCCCTGTAGCCTTTCTCGCCATGTGCTGTTGCCTCCGCCCCTCCAACTTCAGCTTTATAGGTGGAGTTGCTGTGTTCGCCAGGACAGCCTATGTGACCGTCTTGTACGCGGAGGTGATGCGGATCCTGTTGATGGATTCCAGTATTCCCTCGTAATGCTTATACATCATGGCCGGGGACCAAGTAGGCGCCGCGTACATGATGGTTGATGTGATGACTCCCGCCAGGACCATCCTTTTCTTGGGTCTCGGTCCGCCGATGTTGGGCGTGAGTTTTGCTAAGGCCATTTGGGTTTTTCTGGCCTTTTCGCATGTTCTCTTAACGTGGGTGTCATCCTTAGTCCTCTGTCTAAATGCACCTCTAGATACTTAATCGTGTCTTTCGAGGTGATATCTATTCCTTGGGCCCGCTACTATGATCATTTCTTCCAGCCAGTTCCTTGCTTTGGTCATAGCGTACTGCGCGCATTCTTCCAGTAGGGTGATGGTTTTTGCAGTGATGATTCTCGCCAGGTCATTGGCGTAGGCGATCGTTGTGAATCCTTGGCCCATGCCCAAGCGTAGTATGCCGTCATACAGAATGTTCTTCTATCAGCACCAGCTTGGCCTTCTTCCAAATGGCCGGAAAGTTTCCCTCGGTCAGGCAGTCAGTCATAACCCGCATGAAGGGACCCTTGTTCGTTTTGGCTACCGTTTTCACGGCTTCCGGAGGTATGTTGCCTGGGCCCGGAGATTTCCCTTTTTAATTTTGGAAGTCGCCAGATCTATCTCTTCCATTGTGGTCGGTCTAACCTCGGATAACTCTTCGTCGATGGGCTAGCTTATCCTGGGTTTTTAGGGGATAGCTTCTCTATTTGCTCCGTGATCGCTTCTTCGCTCAGCTTGACTGGAAGCCTTAGCCTGAGTTTCTTTGTTACGATCTGAAAGCCCTTCCTCCAGGGGTCGTTATCCAGATCTTAGCGTAACTCTGACCACATCAGTGCTTTTTCTTTTTTAATGGATTACTTCAGTTGGCGTTTTGCGGCTTTGTAGCTCAGTGTGGCGTTGGTGATAAGTCTTCTGCCCGCTATTTTGCTTTGTGCTCTTATAAGAGTCCTTCTTGGTTATGCAATCCCTTCTCTTTCTGGCAATGCATTCGGTCCAGTAAGCTGGACTGCAGTAAGCTGGGCGACGTCGGAATGGGTCCCTCTCTTGGTCAGATGTTTGTTGCATGCTTCTGCGATTTTTCGGACGAGTCCCTCCGGTGTGGGCTGTCCTTGCTCAAATTGGTGTGTTCATACGGGTATTAATGTCTAGGATTAACGTCAATCTGTCCCCAGCGTCCCCCGGGTGTAGTGTCTCCCTCTTCCGGCGACGATGCCAAGCAACAGGGTTATCGGACTCCAGTTCGGATGACCGGAGATGGATCTCAACGATGCCACAAGAGTTTTCTACACCGGCCTCAAGTAAACCAGCAAGGTGGCCTCAAGTAGCAACTACAGAACAAAACTCCGTTAAAAGTTCTGGACGAACCTCCGATAAAAGTTCTGAAGCGAACCTTCGATAAAAGTTCTGGAGCGAACCTCTGATAAAAGATAATTAAAATAACGAAAAACAACATTACGGCCTAAATTGCGCACAGAATTCGCTCGTATAAATACCTGACTTATTTGTTGAGGTCAGGCTTCGGAAAGCATAAATAAATACTTGAGGTGGCCTAGAATGACATTTTCAGATCAGGGTTTAGAAATCCTCCTTTCATTATTCAGTCAGACAACTCCGTCTGAAGAATTTATACAATAGCTGAACAGCAAAGCAAACAACGATGTGTACTGAAATGCTGGCCGTTCGTACAGGCTTTGGTGTTGACGAACAAACAGCAAGGGGGGTTGTTAAAAGATGACAGACGAATTACGCAAGGGAGTGAGTGAAATGGAGCATTTCCGTGTGGCGTAAGTTATGGCTTTTGTCTGGTTGTGCAATATTTTGAAATCTGATGAAACGAAAGTAAAACAAGTAACGTATTTTGGTTCCCACACAATATAGGGTGACCCGACATACTAAAATAATTATAATGAGTTATTAAGCTGCAACCACATATATTATAATGCAATTCTTCTGAGCTGAAGTTTCTACTCGATTAAAAGAGAACTGTACAGAAAGCCTGTCACTTACAAAAGCAGATATCAATGTACTGTTACGAATCCGGGATTCGCAGAAATAATCGTAATTTTAAATTCGCTTACTTCAATTTACTTGACATTCTGCTAATTGGTATTAATCACACATCGTCGTTCTCTAAATAATAATTGATTCGAATCTGACGCCTAATTTGTGTTTATATAGCAGAGGTCTTTCCATTTTGAAACGTTCTTGTACAATCTACTTATATTTGTCCTATTATATTGTTACCGAATAACTTATGTAACTGAAATAAGGGCCGTAGCTCGATAAAATAATATATTGAATATAAACACATAAAGTCAAACATATTTATACAAAGGAAACTTACATAATTGTTCACAATTATAATACACAATAAAACAACAAGGAGTTCTGCCTTCTGCCTTCATATGCCTTGGCATATGACTCACGAGGAACTGAAAGCGTGTTACTCGGAATTTGCATTTCCCAAAGATACATACTTATGTAATTGTTTATGGAAAGCTTTGGCTGACTGATTTTTCAGTTGCGAATTCTTGCGTTGGTGGCGTTCTAATTTCCTTGTTACACTATGATTCGAAAGTTCTCGACGAGTCGAGAAGGTAACAATATTTTTATGGCCTTGCTGGCATTTGGAGTAAGGAAAAAGAGTGATAATTTTAAGGGTTGTCTTAATGGATCTGAAATGTACATCCACGACAATTAAATTTAATGAGATCCAATTGAAAAATCCGATACAATGGCATTTTAAAGTCAGCGTGCACGTCTCCAATTAACAAAAACTCTGGCATTAATGCATTTTTAATTCCAATTCGCTTTCCTAATACGCTTTCGAGATCTTCCTGTATTCGGCGTTGCAAATTTTAATATTCAATGAAGAACTTTTTTGGCCTGACGAGTTTCGTCGAAATTCACGGAGATGTTTCCGGCATGTTCGTCACGTGCCCGGCTAACATGATAAGAGCGTTCGAGATTCAAAGAAGGCAGAGACACCCGCACTCTTATCAGATTCTGGATTCACGGAGTGCCTTTCGGAACTATAATTGACACGCCGACGTGATCACGTTCCGCCAGGGTCCGAACCCGACAATTTGTCCAATTACGGAGGAGCCGGTTTTGTGGACGCGACGCCCGCCGTCCGTCGTCCGAGGCGTTTCGCCAAAAGCGTAATCTCTGATTACAAGACTTCGCAGTGCAAAAAGTTTAAACGTCGGAATCGTTTCTGAAACGAAGAAAAAATTCTTGAGTTTGATTATCGGTAATATGTTACAGGAAGTGCGAAAAAGGTGAAAAAATAGATTAATTTTGAACAAGAATTTAAGAGAAAAAGAATATCTCAGAATAATTCCGCCTCTCCACGCTTGCGCGACAGTTGCACCGTCAAAGTGCATTTCTTAATTCACGCAATAAAGTTTACTGAGTCAAAACATGCTCAGCGTAGTTTGCCTAGAGTTAGAACTTGTTCTGTTTTAATGTAGTTCGCAGTGCACTTACTTCTTATTAGTATTGGCTAGTGAATCGTGATTCAAATTATGAATCTGAGGATTCGATTCAGGTAAGCCATGACTTTGAATTGATACAGTAACGCTGAATCAATTCATTGTCTCGATTCATCGATTCTTCGTCAAGGTTCACCGATTCCATTCTGTCTCAACTCATGGTTCATAGTTGACCTTCATCAGAAAATGACTTTATAATAGTGTTTTAGATTCACTGCTGTAGAGCACTCTCACAGT
Organism: Dorcus parallelipipedus; assembly: GCA_958336345.1. NCBI lineage: Eukaryota > Metazoa > Arthropoda > Insecta > Coleoptera > Lucanidae > Dorcus > Dorcus parallelipipedus. Next base: position 40,754,838 of record OY284478.1, read on the forward strand.
ATTGTCATGCTACCTACTTAGTTGCAACTGTGGAGATGGGTAAATTAAAATCACCTCCTGATCGGCTAGACTCTAGGAGATGGGTATGGGTCGAACGTAACCCCTTCTTTTAACCTCTTGTAGTAATGAAAGATGGAAGTACACTATTAGTTACTGCAAGGAAAAAAAAATATTACCAAATTGAATATATTCAGACCAATTTGCTGTTGTAGTAATGTCGTTGAAAGAGTCTGTGTAATGTATTTCATCCAAAGCCGAGAGCGTAATCTCTAATTACAAAAGCTTCATGGCACAAAAAGATTAAACGCCGAAATCGCTCTGGAAACAATGAGAACCCACCCGGAACGGCGACCGTTTAAAATTTGTGAGGCGCCCTCGATATCTATCTACGCTCACTACGAGCATGATAAACGACAACTCGTTATTCCTCGTTATCTACTTCGTAATTACACTTTTCCCCACATATTTCTGAACAAGTCAAAAAGCGTCAGTAAAATACGAATCGATCGAATTTGTTGGATCCATCTAACCTGAATCCCAGGCCAGCTTCTAACAATCGCGTTGACCAAAATGCATTGCAATATTGGAATTCCAAGATCTTCGGCAACTTCTCCCTGATCAGTTCGGCGAGTTGTTTGTCTTACGAGAGAAGCGTTTCGAGCGAGTCCCGGAATGTTTGCTTTTCATATCTTGCCGACTAATTTGTGCAAAAAAGGACGAGGCGAACTGAAACCGCCGCGAACTTGTTCTTCAAGAACCGGAAACTTTGAGCAAATATTAACGGGAGAAATGTAAACGCGATGAAATTTTAATAGACGTGTTGACGCGAGGACAATACGAACATGTACAAAGCGAAGGGTCGATAGATTCAAGGACACTTACCACCCCATCTCGGCTGGATATTAGACGCGAGGGTGTATCATTATGTGTACACACTACAGACGAGTACTAGTTTTATTATGTTTGGAAATGAAAACTTACTTCGGTGAAGCTTTCGATAACTTTCAGACCAAATTCGTTTTTGAATTGTCTTAGAAACATAAAGGTTTCAAAATAGGAGTTCATTATCTTGTGAAGCCAATTAGTTTGTTTAATTAGTAGAGATAAAACGAGTTTAAAATAGATATTGTAAATATTTGTGATTAATTTTCATTGTGCGAAACATGAACCTTTACTGTCCGTCACTCAACCAATTTTACAGACCAGCAAAACGTCTCTTCAAAACCATTTATGAAGTGGCTGCCGCCACGTCACAAACGTTAGCGATAATTATATTCGTAATTGACCCGAAACGTAGCCGATGTCTGCTCCGGCAAACATTTGCACAGTCAACATTAATTACAACGAATGCTCCCGTAATGACTGGCTGATATTAATTCGGTTGTTTCAGCTGCAACTTCCGGATGTTTTTGCAGCGGTGCCGGGCTTCAAAGCGCGAACGCGTCCCAGGAAGCAATTACATATTAATTACTTACAAGGGTGAATAGGTAATCACCCTGGCGAAGAGGGCGAATGCAATAATTTAATCTCGTAATGCGGTTTTCAAGTACACATCTAATTCCTACGCACACCTGGCGAAATCTTGCTTATCGAACGAACCCCTAACAACAAGGGCGCTATAGTGTCTTCACTTACAAAGGGCTACCCTGTTTTCCACCGATCCGGTTCCTTTTGATCTCTGACACTTTCGAGGTATCACCCACCCACCGTCTTCTCTTCTCCTATTTTCTTAACACGATTTTAAATTTTATTTAATTATAATTGAAATAAACAGAGTGCTTAAATAAATATTCACACCATGTGATTCTCTACGTTACCTGTGTGAAGAATTATTATTATGTATTAATAAATACAAATCTATTAAAAGTTTAACAAATTCAAGACGCGTTGCAACTCCATATCCTGTGTTTTTGGTGCACTGGTTGTAAATCGTTCCTCGTTACACCGTACGCATTCTTTTCACTTTGAATTAAATTTTTTATTAATTCCCTAGTTCTCCTAGTTCCCTACAATTTTTTTAATATAATCCCGTATCTGTTACATTCAAATTTTATTAAAAACTGTACTCGTATAACCAGCTTTGAAAACAGAAGTACCTAATAAAGTTTTATATCCTAATAAACAGTGAATTTCAGGTCTAATAAATCGTTTCACACTTTCCAAGCAACCCCAGCAATTTATATTTTGTCGTAATCTGTGACATGCATTCACGGACGCGATTTGATCAACAATTGCAACGGTAGCGACGTTTAAAACAATTATGTCTTCGACGGCGACATATTCGCTGAGCGTTAGCTTTGTCTAACACACATAAACAGAGAACAAGCAATAGATAGCGCACGTTGACCCCCGCGATTAGCAGATTTAAATCCTTGAGATTTTTTTTTGTGGATGTAGCAGCTGGCACATAATCTGCAAGAATTAACAAACATTTATTTATAATATTATTTAAGAATTTGTTACCAAACGCAATTCCAGTTATTTTAGAAATTACTAATAACTACGTGGCGTAAAAGAAACAACAACTTAGACTTCCGTTCCCAGCTGTTAAACTTGTAAAAATATACAAATTAGAGTTTTATACACGTACCCTTTATAAGTCCACTAATATAATCCAGATGTGGTTGTTCTTTTTAAAGGTGCCAAAAAAATTAAAAAGAGTTTGTAGCTAATAGTAAAAGGGCTTTTAATGATAAAAAATTAAGAATGCGTCTAACCATTGAGATAAAGTTTAAAACAAAGGCCAGAGGTATTGAAGGATAGCCCAGAGGTATTAGCAAACTTATTTTAAAACAATCGCTACGATATCTTCTACAAATAAGGGTTATCTAGACTCTGCTGAAGTATTAAATTGCCATAACAAAATTTTTCTATTTCCATGTACCCCTGACAAAATAAAAAATGTAATTGCTGATAATCCTACAAAAGCATTTGGTGGATTAGATGATATTCCTAGTTATATCTACACTACATCTAGTGTCATCTCAAATAGCTTCCATATACTTAAATGCATGTTCACACAAGGTATATTTCCAAACAAAATTAAAACTTGCTAAAATCATACTGGTGTTCAAGGAAGGGAGCAAATTTGACATTGCCAATTATCTGTATTATCATCGTTGTCTAAGATATTTGAAAAAGTCGTACACCGAAGACTGCTAACTCATCTTATCACCAAAACAAGATATTAAACACTACCCAATATGGTTTTCTTCCAAGCAAGTCTTGTGAAAATGCTCCTTAACACTTATTGTTGAAAATACTTAATACAATGTCGATTCTGCTCGTATCTGTAGCAATCGTAAGATGTGTAAACCTGTAACTCAATTATTAAAACATGGGATTTTGTGGAAGATATGATTTCTCCTAGGTCTCTAGGCTTACTCGTAAGTCTCTGTGGTATTATACTATAACTAGGATGAGAAGACCACCAACGAATGTGCTGCTGTGAAAATCAGTCGAGCGAAACATAAACATAAGTATGATTCACTTGCGTTTATGTAACACCCGTGTGCAAATCTAAATGTCAAGGCATATGACTCATTCGTGTACACATGAAGGTAAATGTCATGCCGTGTGCACATCCGAAGACAAATGTCAAGGCGACAATTTACGTAATACCCCGGGAATAAAATCCCCATAAAAAGGCGGCAAGCCGAACGTTAGGGGCATTAGAGTAACATCTAGTCAGAGTGTCATGTAGTCTGAATTGTCTGTAAGTGGCCAAAATAAGAGATGTAAGTAATTGTAGTTGTAATTACTTGTTAATAAATGTTTTGTTATACTGAGCTACGACCCTTGTTCATGTTACATAAATTATTACCGTAACAATACTATGCGATTTTTTGAAAACAGGCCAAAGTTGGCCTTGAAATCTCCAAACGTATGTCTTAAATAAATTTACCTGTTTTTAATAAATCACACGGTATTATAGACTTACAGGAAATTGAATCATGCTGAGAACTTCAAAATTCTACCTTTTACTAATTGACTTACGGGCTTACAGATTTTAGAGATATGAGCAGAATCGACCCGTAAATGTTTCGATAAAAAAATTAAAGTAGGTAACTGCTGTTTATTTCGATTTGAGTAAGGCTTTGACATGATCAATCATGATCTGTTGGTAAACAAATTATTTAAGTACGGTATACGTGGAGTAGTCTTGGAATTATTCAAATCCTTCGTGACGGCTAGAAGTCAAACGGTCTGCATTACTGAAAGCATAATTTCAAATGAAAAAGAATTTTTTTCTGCGAAGGGTACCGAGGGGTCCGTTGCTATTCTTTATTTATGTTAACGACCTTAACATGTGTTCTGAAGTCAGAATCAGTTTGCAGATGATACGTCGTGTTTGATTAAAGGAAGCTCTATCGAAAATGTCGCACTATTAGCATGCAAACTATGTAGTTATTGACATGAATAATAGATGTAGAAATAATGAACTTGTATTAAATCACTGTACAAACTCGTAAACACGTAAAAACTCCGTCTGTCCTCTCATTGTTTATTACAAAAGTGTCAATGTTCCGCCTCAGTCACTTAAAAGCAATAGCAGTGTTAAGAAATTTAAAACCACATCTTGCACAACTGTCATCTTGAAAACTGCTTTTAGAAAAAAAAATTCATTTCGATGTCCCTGTGACGTTCAATTTGTGTACTTGTTTGTACCTGACATTGCGTTTGTTCGAAATTCGCATCGTATTAAGCGAAGCATGCTGTTATAGAGCGAAGCAGAGTACATCTTTATACAGCTTGCGGACGCCTGCTTTGGTCATACCTATATATCGTTGCGTAATGTAGACGACACTGTCGTTTCCATCCAACACGTCATTAACTCTAAGCTAATTGTGTTTGCATTTTTGAAACAAACTGTAATGATCATTGTTCGTGTGCAGTTGGACTGACGCTATAAGGCGTCCGCAAACGATATAAATCGCTCAATTAATACTCTACAAACAAGCGTTTGTTTCAAAAATTATTATTATTATTATTATTTTATTTCTCTTTAAACATTTTTGATCATAAATATCACGCTAATTCATCTAAATTAGGTTTGTTAGGTATTTAAATATCATGGATAATGTAAATAAAATGGTACTTTTTAAAAAAAATTATATCTTCTATGTGTTTACATCTCCGTCTGAGTCTGTAATTCGCTCTTTATTTTAAATGTTGTTATTAAACACTGCACCTCAATAACATTGTATTTGATTAGTACATCATTTCATCAAATGTGTTAGAGATTAAAGATTAAAATTCCGTTTAAAAAGCTAAGTTTCATAGCAAAAGAAATAAAGTTGCATCGCTAAATAAACTGTGTATATTGAGGATGCTTCGAAAACCATTTTAATCACAGTTTTTTTAAATTTACTGCTTAAAGGAGAATTCACTCTTTGATACTAACAAACCGAAATGCACTCTTTGATACTAACAAACCGAAATGCAACTTTTTTTTTAGTTGAGACATTTGCATTACGAAAATGTCACCAATATTTTGAACCTTTGAACTATGAACAAACGTATTTAAAGGTTTTACTTCCGCGTGTGCGCTTTAAAAAATTGCCAGCCGGAAGAAACTTGATAGGGCCATAATCCTTATCGATAGCTGCAGAGACTCGGCGCCTAGTATTATCATAATCCTCAGTAACAAGGTCTCCAGAAGGCGTCGAGGATAAGTGACGCTAGGCGTCTCGGTCGTTTGTTTGTTGCGATATTTCGCAGATTACGCCGCCGGTAAAGAAATCAGATACTTATTCTTACCGTCGACAAAATTCTGCGCTCCCTCGAATTTGCCTCTCGCTGAAACCTCTCGCTGAAAAAAGGGAATTTTTTGTCATCAAGAAATGATGAGAATTTCTCAACTATTTCCTTCGCGAAAACGATTAAGTGCACAATAGCAAATTGTTTGCTTCTTTTTTCTCTCCGTTTACAACGTAACTAAGCTCTAAAACTTTTCAAGAGAGTTGGCTTAGTTGTTTTGTGTAGCACCCACTGTGATTGCGATCGACTTTCATTTCGATTTTCATTCTTCGGCATTCACCTTACAAAGTACGAAAACCCTGAAAGTTTGAACAAGCAGATATAGCTAAATCCAAACACAATTATGCATTACATAATATAAATAATAAGAGAAGATAGTTTGTGAAATAAAATGTCCTCAGAATTTAATTAAAAATTAATGAACTCCGAAAAAGATTGATTTATTAAGGTCGAATGTTTTCGAAACGTAGCCAATTAAAGGAACTTAAAAATTTCATGTTATGCAAAGTAGGTAAACTATTTTGTTGCGTATTTCTCAACATTTTTATTAACTGCAGTGGGGAAACTTTTTAAAATGGGTAAATTTCTATTAAAACCCGTTCTAAGAAATTTACACCATATAACACCTTAAAACAATATAGATTTCCTTTTGAAATACGAAAGATTTTTATATGTTTCTTATTCATTCGTTTCAATTCTAAATCCCACAATTTAAGTGACAAAATGGCGACGCAGTGCCATTTATCAGTAATGAGAATCTCTGGAGCCGTGAACGCGCGGTCAGTATTTTCCGGAAGCTGGACGGTCTTCGCTCATGTCATTTGGCCCCTGGCCAAAACGGCTGCACGAGTCGTTAATTTTATATCTTTTTGTTACAGACTGTCTGCACCTACAACTGTACCGCGACTCAAAGGACCGCTACAAGCAGGGCCACACGAAAGCGTCTCTTTCGCTGGAACACTTCCTGGGTCTAGAAACCGGGTTCACTCTGGATAAAGAATCGAACACGGTAGCCATCCTTTGTCAAGACGTCGTAGTGGTTTTGGCATTCGACAGTCGAGAGCGATTAATGCAATGGCAGGTGAAGCTCAGTGCTCACCTGAACGACGGTCCTAATTTCCTGGTCCTGTTATCTTCTGCACCTGCGAAAGCACGTCTGCCACCCGGACCAGCTCGCTTGCACGTGCAAGAAGGAAGCTTCTGTCTCAGCTCGGGTGTCCCCCCTCGCCTGGTTGGTCATTGGCTTATATCACACTTACGCCGATACGGTGTCGTCGAGGGACGATTTTGCTTCGAAGGGGGCTCAAGATGTGGTAGAGGCGAAGGACTGCACGTTTTGCTTACCGATCAAGGCGAAGAGATCACATCCACTTTAAAGATGGCTGCTATTGGTCAGTTGCATTCATCCAGGAAAAGACCCTTATCGCGTAATATGTCAGGTAAGAACTATGCATTCATAATCATTTCTTTCACAAGGTGTTTCCGTCCAGTCAATAACATAATGTGAGGGACGGGGGGTTAAAAATAATAATAGATAGGTGATGAATTATCCCTTACTTTAAAATTTGTCAATTTTACAAGGCCTCGTCGAGATACTACGCTCCTCTAGACATCACGACGAGAGTAAACAGTAAATAATAACTCAAAGTCATGTAACAATTAAGACAATTTTAAGAAAGAACAAAATCGCAATTCAGTTAAATTATTAAAGAGCATAATTTAGACAAATGTAAAATTCAAATGTAATTGAAGATTACTTCCGTACGGTATCGTCCGACATAATGCAAAACAAATCCAAAATAATCTTGTAACGAGAAGAAACAGCGTTTTGTGAATCAAGTAAAACAGTTGTTAGTTTCTAATAACATAACTAATTGGCAAATGAATTAATATTTTCTCACCCAACCCATGGTACTGCATGCAGAGAGATGGACGAAGTGGATACACTTTGTTACACTTTGTCGCACAAATGAATGAATGAAAAATAATTGATGTCAGATATTTTAATAAAGTGATTAAGATAATTGGGGGGATGACACCAAACATTTTGAATTTAATTTATAATAATAAATAAATAAAATATATATTTGAATTAAATAAAAAAATGTATTTATTATTTAAAGAACACAGTACTAGAAAACAATGAAATGAATGTAAACTAACAGTTAACACAAAAAAAAATTTAAACAAACAATTTGGCATCTTACCCCACTACAATGGGGTAAGATGCTGGTATATTGAAAATTATTCAGTTAGGCATCTTAAGTCGATTTTGATGCCATCTCAGCGCGGTAATGGGAAAGATGCCCAAGCAAGAAAATATTTCAGACTTTTATTGTTCGCCACAACTGTCACAGGAATTCTTAAAAGAGGTGCAAGTTTCATGCAGCCACTTTTTGCACGTAATGCAGCAGATCCAATCCACCTTGCAATAATCGTCATTATCACTATTGATACTATCTGCGCTGTGATCCGAAACTAAATCGGTGGAATCATATTCATCATTGCTGCATTCTTCGTTAATCATCAATCAGTGCGTGATATGGCTGCGTAAACAGATAATGTCGTTTTTCGCTAAGAAATCTAAAACATCCACGTCTTTGCAATGTGAGGCGTGACCGATTCTTTTCTGGGAAGAAAATGGTCTTTTATTATCCATGACAGGAAAATACTGCTTTTGACGTAGTCCGAATCAGGAGACATCACAATAACAGATCCTGGAGACATGTCCTCAAACTCCTTCTTTTTGTTTTTACCACGGAAGATCACGTACGGTGGAATGCCTTCTGCGTTGCAGCAAACGACAATGCTAATAGTTTCACCTTTTTCTGCACTGGTGAGACTTTGAACATCTTTGGATCCCTTTCGATGCGATCACTTTGCCGGGCTTGTTACACAGTTGCAAACCACTTTCTTCCTGGGCTTATCCATTAAATCATATGTTTCTAAAGTGTCCAGAAGTATCTTAAAATATGGATCCACTTCATCATTACACATTCCCAGGGAATGAGCTATAGATCGACCTTGAGCTTTTCATGAAAAGACGAAACCAGTCGCATCCTGCTGGCTCCTTTTCCTTATTGACCCTGTGTTTTATTTGATTTTTTTTCAGTAAATGTATAAGCTAAATGCCTAACATCGTTACAGGTTGGAGAATACCCAGCTTATCTCAATTTCTGAATACACGTCACTAGTTTTTCTTCGTTTACTTTACCAAAACGGACCGAAACTTCCTTTATCTAAGCGACTCTTGCTAATTCTCCTAAGAAGAGTTCGCAAAGGAATTTCAAATTCTTTTGCAACGGAATTGGCAGTTCTCGTTTGAACGTGCAACGCCAGTGCAGCAGCCCGAAGATTCTCCTTAGTCCATTGTCCTCTGGACGACTTTCTTACATAAGTCTGAATGGTTTACTATAATAAATAGGTGCGTGTATATGTACCTACACGTGAAATATGTAATTTGCGTTTGTTTACATTTTTGATAGGCGAATTACCGCGGTCGTTTAGGCGACGTTCTATTGTGTTTAACTTACGCGATGAACTTAATGATTTACAAAATGCTGATTTCGTACATCAACAGAAAATCAGAAAATTATCAAGACGTCTATAGAGTGTTACGTAAAGAAATGGGAGTGTACAATGTATTTTTTTTAATAGAACACCTTATCTATTTTGTTAGAGGAAGATGTAATATTTAATTCTCTAAAAGAAAATATACGAATATTTATGTACCCTATAGGGTGAGTCTTGATAAGTCCAATAAAATTGAATCAGTAAGAGAATCGATATCATGGATTACAAGAAAAACTATTTACTGAACTCTACGGCTACTACGGTTTTCGATACAAAGTCATGCCCAAAACCATGGCACTTGCCTAGTTGTTCTTCAGAACGAAAGCTGACGTAAATATTCTGATTTTCTTTGCTTAAATATTTATTGTAAACTTCTTTTCGTGTAACATAAAAAATTGACTATTATAAATTAAAGGCAACTGAATGATTTTCACGCTGATAATTAGCTCTGATAGTTACAACTTTTTTTATCTCACACCTTCCTTTTGTTTCAGTACATGATAGTCCAAGAAGACCAGCATTACGTGCTGAAGTCAGACATCCAGAGATAAGCGATCCTTCGTTGCTGTCACGCGTAGATTCACCTTACACCGACCTCGACAGTAACTATGGTTGCGGCGATATAGTTTCAAGCGACGGTTGGGGTGAAGGCCCCCCCATAGAGAGATGTCTCAGTTGCATTAGCAAACTTGGAGCGATGTCCAGGTCCAGCACAGCCACCACTGCACAATGTTGGGAGCACACTTGCGACCGACATTCATTAAGCAGCGGATCAGACTGCAGCGGATGGAGTCAGACTGTAACCAGACCTCCTGCTCGCCCTCCAAAAACTCTAAGTTCTCCTCAAAAGCCTGCCATTCCAACACCTTCCTACGATAACTACGACATACCAAAAATTCCCTTTCCCGTTAAGCCGGAGCAAGAACACTATGATACACCCAGGAAAATCAAAGAATGCCTGGTCGAGACTGTTCGCAAACCTTGTGGTTGTGTTTTGAGGATTAGGCCGCCGGAAATGGAGCGACCATGTATGTGCCAAAGATTACTTTCTTGCTGGAACGCTCAAGATGACGTTCAGGCACTCTATGCCACAGTTGACATGAGCAAGAAGTGCTCAAGAAGTCACAATTACGCCAACATACCGGCAAACGATAACAGTAATTACGAAAATATGGATTTTGCTCAGTCTCTGCAGTTATATGAGAATGCCAAACAAGTAGTGCAGAAAGCCGGATTGTGCTCTAAATGCGGACACAAAGACGACTACCTCATGATGGAACCCCCGCAATCACAGCCTACCACTGGTTACATCCCAATGTCCCCCGCTGTTAAGCAACGTCTTGGAAAAACCTTGTCTTCAAGCAACCCAAATTTGGCCAAACCATCCGGATCTTCGATGATGCACGCTCAAATCTATCAACGCAAGCAATTCCTGGATTGTACTGATAACATAGATACGAGACGAAAGCGCTCCAATTCGGCTGACTCGACTTGCAGTTGTAATCAAGCTGTCAGGCGTTCATCTTCCGTTCCATGTAAGGCGAACAGGGACTCCTCAAGCTCAAATGATTCAGGGGTATTTGAGTTACCTCGTCGAGCGACTGTTCAGACTTTGCCTCGTCGGTCCAAGTCTTCTGATCCGTTGGGTGACCTGAGTTTTCAATTTCAGAAAACAGAAGGGAAGAGTGCAAGTGCTGAAGCAGAAGTACCTGTCTGCCCCTCGGGTTCAACAAGCAGTGGCACTTCTGACATGTCCGATTACATAGAAACACTTTCTTTGTCTTCTCATAGTTCTAACGAGACGCCACTGCCGTCCTGTACCCTGCGGCCTAGGTCAGGCAACGAATATTTAACGGTGCAACGGCTCATTGTTCCCGTTCCGGAGGAGCGACATAACTAGTCCAGCAATATGCGATTTTAGCATAGTACAATATTGTAACCATGTAAAGCAACGACTTTATAAGTAAATTATTATCAAATCATATTCTTCTTCTTCTTCTCTATTCGATATCTCGAGTTATACCAAAACTTCCAATTTCATTGAAAATGTAAAGGAAAATTTAATTCTTCACAACAGAGGCAAACAAATTTGTAATAGAAAAGTGAATAAAATTCTAAGAAGCCGAAAGTCTTTCAGTCATAAAGTAAACCTAAATGTTCAGAAAACAAAAATTTTATAAATTAAATTGATTTGTTTAATTGGCAGTATTAGAGAATTAGAATATCTTATAAATCACGTGAATTATTTCGGCCTTATTGGGCCTCGTCAGAGATATGTACTAAAAAATTACTTGTTGAAAGTATAATAATTAAAATTATAAACTTACAATTTTTGAATTTCCAAAATCCCAAAAACAAACCCTGAAAGAAAACTTTTTGAAAAACTGTCTAATGTTTGTAAAAATGAAGGAAACGTGTTATGTTTCATCAGTCAAAACGGCAAATTGTGACAGTAAACTAAATAACGTAAGTAACTATGGAAACATTGAGTGAAATTAATGAAATCTGTAGTTCTTGCCAAATGAAAATTGTAAATTAAATTGATTTGTTTAATTGGCAGTATTAGAGAATTAGAATATCTTATAAATCACGTGAATTATTTCTAATATAATTCACGTGATTTATAAGATATTCTAATTCTAATTGACTGACAATTAGTTTAGTATTAATATGACGTTATCCAAGGCATGCATTTAAATTTCAACGCATACTCTAATTCGTTTTTATATTGATCACTGGTTATGATGTTACGATTTCTAAATATCTTGAAAATTTTTCTTAGAAACTCATAGGGTAGTTTTCTATGATCTATTTTCAACAAATCTGTTTTGTGTATATTCATGCTTTAACCACATGTTTAGTGTTGTCAATATTTTAAATTTGATTACGTCATTCAAATTTGACGATGTCATTCAGATGAAGAGGCTTAAAATAAATATTATATGCATATATTAATATATCATTATAAAATTATAAAATTTTTGAAAGCTGTAGTTCTTGCCAAATGAAAATTGTAAATTAAATTGATTTGTTTAATTGGCAGTATTAGAGAATTAGAATATCTTATAAATCACGTGAATTATTTGTAATATAATTCATAATTATAATTCATAAAACAGATTTGTTGAAAATAGATCATAGAAAACTACCCTATGAGTTTCTAAGAAAAATTTTGAAGATATTTAGAAATCGTAACATCATAACCAGTGATCAATATAAAAACGAATTAGAGTATGCGTTGAAATTTAAATGCATGCCTTGGATAACGTCATATTAATACTAAACTAATTGTCAGTCAAGTGTGACATAAATAACACGCCGGAAATGTTGTTTAACATTAGTCACGTAGTTGTTCGTAGAGTTCAAAAGTATCTTGATGCAATCAGTGGTCATTTTATGCATCTGCTTTAATTAAAAAAAAACGCTTTTCTTGCATTGAATGTTTTAATTTCAAATTAAGGCTAAGTTCCAATAATAATGTCAAAAGTGACTGAAGGAACATTCGATGAACTAAATGCATACATGTATGTTTGGTTGCGTCGCTAACTCTAATTCGTTTTCCATTTGATCACTTCTTATAATAAAAATATTGCCTCATTATGGAGAAGTTAAAAAACGTCTCTCCGACAGAGAGACAAAACTCATTAAAAAAAAAGAACAAGAGAACGAAATTTGAAAATAGTTTTTTTTTAAGTTGACTACTCCAACAGAGACAGAGTCAGTTTGCCTCAAATAATTTTCGGGTATCCAACAATTATGTCACCCATTCATTAATTCTAAATTTATGTCATAGCCTTTATTGTATGCAACAAACTCTAATGTCATACCGATATTTTTTCCTCAATTTCTTTTTTTGGCATCGAGAAGAGATGATGTCTTCGGAGTTCATTTCAATATTAAGGTAAGTCGTGTATGTGTGTATGTATACATAAATATACCATAACGAATATCAAATGACTTGAAAATTGTTTCCTGTGCGAATATGTGCGTTTGAATGTTGCACAAAATGAAATTGACATTTCCAGTTTAATGTTCTATGTTGGAAGCATGAAAAGGCGAGATTTAAATAAATCCCAAACCAAAAGATAGAAATATCACAATACTATTTAGGGAATTTATTTTTTTAATTTTTGAACAGAACGTCAACTTGCTTTTTCCTGTCTACGCAGATGACTCTTTGGCCTCTACAAATTTTACATACAATCTTGTATTTATTGTAACGTTATACAAAACGGTTAAGTTTTAAGGAGGCTCTTTCTGATTAGAACAGCACTCGATAATATGACAAAATTGATATTTCTTCAAAAAGAAGTAGAAATGTTATATCTGCTCTCTAATTTTTGAACAGAACGTCAACTTGCTTTTTCCTGTCTACGCAGATGACTCTTTGGCCTCTACAAATTTTACATACAATCTTGTATTTATTGTAACGTTATACAAAACGGTTAAGTTTTAAGGAGGCTCTTTCTGATTAGAACAGCACTCGATAATATGACAAAATTGATATTTCTTCAAAAAGAAGTAGAAATGTTATATCTGCTCTCTAATGAATAAGATGATGAAAGAAGGAATTAATAATTTTCATAAATAAGTATCCATATTTGGACCTTACACAGTCTATTGGACCGTAGAATTTTCAGCCTAGATTTAGCGTAAATGTTTGAATTGCTTTATTTAATAACGCGCTAATTTCATTAAATATAATCCATCAAAAAGTTTTAGATAACAGGCTTATTGATTTTCTGAAAATTCACATTCCATTTTAGGCAAGACATGTAATGTATGCCTCCCGGGATGGACCTCAACTCACCGAGGAAGGCAACTGACCACTGAAAACTTATTTTTCACATAGTAACTAGTGACAATAAATTTACAAATAATAAAATAAATAAACGAATGTTTTATATTCACAATTTATATTGCATGAAATCGAAAAGAAATAGAAAGGGAATTAACTTTCAATTAAAGGGAAATATGGAGTGTTTTGTTTAACGTAAACTAAGATGTGTCCCAAATGAAAAATAAATAAAATAAACCCTGCATTAAATTTTTTTATAGAGGTCGTCCCAGAAATGCATGCGAGAGTCTAAAGCTGCAAGTAACGGTTCCTTTGGCAGCGTACTTTTCTTGCACGAACCCTCCAAAGATAGCACTTTTAACAGAAAACTGCGAAGTAAACGGCAGAAACCGCAATAGAAATTGTTATTAAATCAGTAAGCAAGTCTCTATCATTAACGAAACAAAATTAAGACACTTCAATCTCTATATGTTCTATGTAGCCAGTTAACATTAATTCTGGAATTGTGTTATGTAGCTCCGTCTTGCTGAAAATAAATGTCATTTAATTCAGTTATTGTTCATTTAAAACGTCTTGTAGGCATTCAGTCAAAAGTTCATGGTACTTTTATTGGTTTAGGTAAGGTACCATCCATGAAAAATGGTCCAATTAATCGATTTCCTAAAATGCCACACATTTAGACTAAACCTTCGATGAAAATTAATTTCTACAAGAACTCTTGGGTTTTCTTGCCACCAATATCGATGATTGTTTCTATTAAAGATACCATTACTGCCGAAAGTGCACCCGTCCTCTTGTATTTTGTTTCAATAAAAATTACATAAAACTTGTCTTCGCTCAGGATCGTTTCATGTACTTTTTGAGGAGTATAGGGATGAAATTTGTGCTTTTTCAAAACATTTTGCACAGTAGCTTTTGATATTGCTACCTACCCGGAGGCCAGGAAATTGTGCGAGGAACTGACGCTTCTCCAGCATCGCTCGGCAAAGCTCTTGGAGAAGGAAGGTTCGATGAGACCCCAAGCAAAAGGTGGGCAAAGTGAATAAAATAAAAAACACCAGCTGAGCACACTTGCTTTTATTTAAAAAGGCTCAAAAATTAAATATCGAAAAAGAAAATGAATTACAAATGTACGAGTTCAACCCTGAAGGGGATCCAATAAAACAAACACGAAATGTAATTAAATAAACAACATGTTAAATTTAATCCGATCAACAGATCTGTTCTTCGGTCACAATTATCGCTTAAGGCGATTAATGAAATTCACTTGATTATCAAATGAAAGAGCAAAACAAATATCAACGCCGCGGTAACTTAACAAAATAATTGAAGAAATAATTAAAGTACTTCCGACCTTGTATGTACCAGGATCCGGCGTATTGACAGACCGCTCAACAGCTGTCAGTCGTTGGAGGGCGCACTCTCTGTGACCTCGTCACAGGTATTACGTCACCAAATGGCGTCGCCTTGCAGGTCCAGTCAGGTCCACTTTCACAGACGGGGGAAGCCGGGTTGCGGGGCTCAAAACGTTTCTAAAGCCGAAAACCAGACTTCTCTTTCCACCCAAGGTAAACACAACCACAACACGCTAGAACTCGGACAGGAATTTGAACTGGAGTTTGAATTTAAACTGCAATTTGAATTTGAAGCCTAGTGGAAGAGAAAAACGCGTTACTCTCCAACATGGACACAAAATGGCCAAATACCTGTTCCTTTTCTCAGAAGCAGGACTTCGATAAGCTGTCTAAACAGCTTGTAGGTCAGTCGGCGTGCTTTAGCAAATCTCGGAGAAAATCCGTTTCAGCTTTCAACGACAAAATTACGTGAAGAAACACAAAGATTGAAGACACAAATAATCGGCCATCGGCCGGCACGCGACGAGCGCTATCGAAAGAATGACCGCCGGACGAGCACAGTGGTCAAAATGCGGAAAAAACCCATTTTTTTCAAAGTGCTGCAAAGAGCATTTTGATTTTAAATTAGTAATTCTTAATGATTATCTGATGTATATTAACAAAATAATCAGATATATTTCCATATTGCATTCGTATACAAGGTGTTAAAGTCGCCTGAGTTATAATGCTTACTGGCGGTGTAAAAATTCATCATATTTTTATACGAATTTCTCTTACAATCTTATTGCTAGATTAAAGACATATTTTTCAATGAATAGCAGCACTATTAGAGAATATGTTATGCTGAATAAAAATAATTATTTCAATTGTTTGTGCCATTACATAGAGGTCTCGAAGAATTATTAAAAAATGTTTAATGACAAAATTTAATAGAGCATAATTTTTGAGCTCCGTCGAGCGCTGTGTTCTAACCTATTTTTCTGTATACATTAGACGTCTAATTAAGTGATAAAATACTTTTTAGCTGCGACCACTTGCGACCCTCGTTTTAGGTTACAGTTGTTCTAATATTTGACATACTGTAAATATCGCTTCAATTGTCGATCTGTTGGTGTGAAATCTTCGTTGTTCATCCAGTGCCTTAGTTTCTAAGTTCTTATGGTGTTAAAAATATGTATAAGTTTATATTTCGTTTTAAATTTTGATTTTTAATAATTAATTTTTTTTTATTCGGTTAAATTTTCACTCATTTATTTTATTCATTTAAAGACAAAATGCATGAAAAAAAGTCAAAGAAATTAAAAATGATAACGGACAATGATAATTTCAAAAATAATTAGTTTTTTCCGCATCTCTATAGAACATAAACCACTGTGCGCCGTACCCTTCCACATGCGCTGAAGACAGAAGTCGTTAAGCTTTAAATGAGTTTTAGTCGCGCGAAAGAGTGAAACGGTAGGTCTTAATAACAACGTATGATTTAGTTATGAAACTTGCGGAATATGACGACCGGCACGCAGGCCAAGTCAAGTTAGATTCCCAGCTAATACAAGGTGTTCGGAAAAATATTATGAATATCCTAATTGAATTTTTCAACCGTAACAATATTCCAGTCAAACTACTAATTTCATGAACAGAGGTTTTTGAATTTTCCTGAACATTAAGGAGGATATCAAATTCCGTATTTTCCCCATACTGGCGGTTTTTTTGTTCAGGTTTTTTAAAAGATCCATAATTTCTTAAATTTAATTCCAGTCTTGAAAATTTGCGAAATTTCTCTGTTTGGAAATCGCTGTCTATACCTAGAGTCGCACTGCTTGATTTCTGTTCTTATTGCATTCAAAATAAACTTGCAATAAGTCAGTCAACTGATTATTATCCTTATATGGATTTATCGGTAAATTTGGTTTATTAGAGTTTAAAAGTTGTTCAAAACTGTTGGCTACACCATTGTAGCCAACACTTACCGATAAATCTGTTTTTTTTAAGGAAACAATAAGTCATCAAGCAAGAAGAACTTGACAGTTTTAAACAATAACTGCAACAACGACGCTCAATGATATTGTTTTCACAGCGCACTTGAACATTTTTATAAAAAGCACGTTTCGCGCAATAAACTATTTTTTCTACAAACGCTAATAAAAATTGAATTTTTAACCATAGCATACTTCAATTAAGTAAAAATGTAAAATTATGACAGACGCCTATTAAAAGTGATTTACTTTTAACGCTAGTGTTAAAAAATAAAGCTGACTGTCGTTTGACTATGAAGATAATTAAGAAACAATTAAACTAAACACACATTATGATGTTTTTAATAATCGAAATTGGTAGTTTGACTGGAATATCAAAAGTTACTGTGCAGAGTGTTTTGAAAGAGCACAAATTCATCACTACATTCCTCAGAAAGTACATGGTTTATAAAGAAATCATGTGACTTTTTTTCACATAGCAACTTACATCTGCACACTCAATTCTTTCATTAATGTTTTCTGCAATATTTGCGGGTCATAACTTAAAAGTGTTGCACATTATTGAATTTAGAAAAAGTAGCTCTACCAGATACAATAATAAAAAATATACAGAGCCATTTAAAAAATAAAAATTGACAGTACATGAAGGTAATTAAAAAAATTAACTAACCACACTTTATAGTGTTTTTAGTTTCATTTTATTTGCCTCTTTGTTTTTTAAAATTAATCCATAAATAAAGGAGTTATGGCTTGAAGCGTTTTTTTAAAGACATCCTGTATAAGCAATGTTGTCAAATTTAACAATTTCTTATTGCCTCGAATGCTGAAACTATCAAACTTGGAGAATTAATTTTTGCTTATATTCATTTCTGGGACATGCTGTATATATTATGTATTTCGATAGCTATGGTATCACTTTCAGTAAGAGTTAATAGCATCTTGGTTTTTATTATATCATAACGCATATTTCGGTACCTACCCACGCCGACATCTGTATAAGAGATGCACCAGTAACTCAACTGAAATCGACAAATTTTATTAAATTGTTTTACAATCAAAAATTTTAAAACCAAAATTGTATATATGGTTTATAGTTTCGGAAACTGACAAGAATATAAATTACTTTTGTAATGGAAAACGAAAAGACACTTTGACAAGCTCACTTCCTCTTTTTCATAAATCAGTAGGTTTTTCACCTGTTGTAAAAGATACACTAACAGCAATTAAATTCGTTTATTATTTCTCAATGTAGTCCCCTATAATTTCAATTCATTTGCCTCACTTCTCCTTTAGCGACGCAATCCCCTGAAAAAAAAAAGTTTCCTGTTGTCTTGCAAACCACGCTTCCGTCTCCTCTTTAAGACTTTCGTCATCCGTAAACCGGCGCCCCCGAAGATATTTCTTGAGGTATCGGAATAAGTAAAAGTCGCTAGGAGCCAGGTCCGGGCTGTAAGGTGGATGGTTAAGTTGTTCGAACCCGCAGTCCTTCAGGCCAGCCTGTGCAACTCTAGCCTTGTGGACTGGAGCATTGTCATCCAGTATGAAAATCCCCTTGAACAGTTTTCCACGTCTCTTTTCTTTAATTACGTTGCGCAATTTTTTCACTAGTTGTGCATAATATTCTGCATTAATTGTAGTTTTGTGTGACATATAATAGATTAATAGCAACCCTTGACAATCCCAAAAAACAGACGCCATGATCTTCCCAGCTGAGGTCTTCGTCTTGAATTTTTTCGGATCAGGAGATCCTGAATGCTCCCATTGCATCGACTCTTGCTTCATTTCGGGGCCCCAGTGATGAAGCCATGTTTCATCTCCAGTCACAAGTCGAACCATAAAGTCACCTGGATTAGAATTAAAGAGGTCGAGGAGCTCGCGTGATGCTTCCATTCTGCAGTGCTTTTCCTGAATAGAAAGATTTCTGGGCACCCACCTGGCTGACACGTTCGACATGTGCAGAGCGGTATGGATGACGTTGTAAACACTTCCTTGTGAAACACCAATCTCTTGGACAATTTCTGATACCTTTATACGCCTATTTGGGAGTATCAGTGATTCAACCTGAGCCACATGTTCATCATCGGTTGCAGTTTTTGGTCCTCCGCACTTTGGATCATCTTCAATGGTCTGACGGCCGTGCTTGAATTCTTTAAACCACCTAGTGACTGTAGCATACGAAGGCGCGTCCGATTTGTACACTTTCGATAAGCGATCAAAAATTTCCTTTGCATTTACACCCTCCCTCTTTGCACAAAAACTTGATGATGCTTCGATACTCGAACTTCTTCAAACTACACTCAGCCGTATTTCACAACTGACAGAAAGAAAACAAAAGCAGATATAAAACAACCAATTTTTGAAATCAAGGGTAACTAGATCTAACGTCTCAAACAAAATTTGTACGAGAATTTAAACTTTGTTAGATACCCCCAAATTGCAACACACTTTGAACGCCCCTCGTATGTACGCTGCAAAATGCACACATTTTTTTGTATTTTTTATTGTAAATGAAATCGAAACTAGAATTCAAATTTCTTTATGAAATTCTGAAATTTTTATCTAATACTACAGCTTTTAGATTCGAGAAGGCGTAACCTAACGGGCGTTACGTTTGGGCCCTCCATTTAGAGAAAAATTTATTACTCCTGAAAGAGTACCTAATCATCATGGTGTGTAGAAATAAAAAGACAACTCCTTTAATGTCAATGTATCAAGTTATTTCAAAAAAATTACTCAAGTTTAACCGTGAACAATAAATAAAGGCTGAATTTTAATAATTACCTCCAAAAAAAAAAAAAAAACGAAGGGAATTAACGTTATAGATTACAAAAAGTTTAAATCGCGACATCTTGCGATCCTTTTTTGACCTAACATTGCATTAGAATTGACAAATTGCAGCCAGTTTGCTACCTACTGCATAAGTCAACCCATTCAAGACGGCCAAGCATTTTGAAAGTTTTTAAAAATTTTGTTGCAAATCGGTTTTGATTGCAGTGGATTCCTCGAGCATCCTCTGTACAGCTATTTCGGCCGAAATACGTCCGTCACAATACGAGGGCGACACTGAAAATTTTTAGAAAATCAAACAAGGATTAGTTCTTAAAAATTAAAAATGTTTTATAATTTTTTCAAAATATTCCCCTTTAACATCAATACATTTTTGCATTCGATAAACCAGTCCTTAAAGCAATTGTGCCACTCTTCCTGAGACTTCCGAAACCAGGTTTTTATAATGTTCCACTGCTTTATCTGATGACAAAAAAGTGATTCCGTGCATTTTATATTTAAT
This sequence comes from Dorcus parallelipipedus, assembly GCA_958336345.1. Classification (NCBI taxonomy): domain Eukaryota; kingdom Metazoa; phylum Arthropoda; class Insecta; order Coleoptera; family Lucanidae; genus Dorcus; species Dorcus parallelipipedus. Next base: position 40,775,586 of record OY284478.1, read on the forward strand.
TTTTGGAAACAAAAAGAAATCACAAGGTGCTAGGTCAGGGCTGTATGATGGAGGTTTCATGGTGCTGACGTTTAGGGCATCCAGATACTCAGTTGTTACTTTTGTTGTGTGGGACGATGCGTTGTCATGATGTAAAATTATTTTTCCTTTTGGCCGTTTTTCACAGACTTTTTCAAAAAATTTGCGGTAAACAGAATTTGTAGACCAATCGGCAGGAACGGTGTCTATCTTCTACTTAATGCTATAGTAGCAGTATGACCCGTTTTAGAAAAAAAACAAGCAATCATCTTCTTACCAGCACTGCGAAGTCGTCGGACTTTTGTAGACTTATGTTCTGTTCGAAAGGCTCATTCAGCCGATTGACTTTTCTTTTCAGGATTATTACAATATATCCAAGATTCATAGCCATCATAAAATTTGAAGTGCCGCCTTTGAATTTTTCCAGAGTTTCTCTACACCATTCAATGCGTTGTTCTTTTTGATCGAAAGTCAGTTTATGTGGAATCCATCGACAACAAAGTTTTCTCACGTCTAACTGTTGATATAGAATCTTTTGAATTTGACCCATACCAATTACCCAACGTTGGCCGAATAAATTGATAAGATGTCCGTTGATCCTCCTCAAGCATTGCTCGAACAGCGGAAATATTTTCATCAGTAACAGCAGTTCTTGGGCATCCTTCACGAAATTTATCACTAAGAAAAAAACCGATCTCTTTTGAATTCGTTGAACCAATTATAAATTGTTGCCTTAGATGGAGCTTCTTCGCCAAATGCATTTCTAAGCCGATCTTCACATTGTTTAAGCATTAATGACGATTTAAAATCGTAAAAAATCATAGACCGGAAATGTTCTCTAGTCAAATTCATTTTTGGATGAACACAAAATCTTTAATTTATGATAAAAAAAAAATTATTAGAGCAAATCGAACAAACTATCGAACAATCAACTCGCAAAACATTACAAAGTGGCTGTCAAATAAAAATTAATTTTATTTGTTTTTAGAAACATGGCATTCTAGATATTTTCAGCGTTGCCCTTGTATTAAAACAGCTGCAGAATGCACGAGTTTTAAACGTCGCTAGTGCTATCCGTACAATTTTTAGTCCCCCCCCCCCCAAAAAAAACGTACATGAATGAATGTCACGATAAAATGTATAAAATTAATTACAAACTGTTCTGCGGAAAAAAGTCGATATGTTTAGACTAAAACGTCAAATTCACAGCTGTACGTGTGTCATACAGGTTTTATGATATTAACTCAGAAAATAAAGCTTGTAAAACTTGACCAGCTGACGCAAAAACAATAGGGATGTTCAGAATTGATTTGAGTTATTCTTTGTAAGAATAGAATCGGAAAGCTCCACTGTGCATCACTGAAAGCTAATACAACAAAACAATAAAATGATTTTTTACATAAAATATAAAACCAGAAAATTTTCAAATTACAGAAACAGAAACGACAAAAAAATTTATTTAAAAGTTCTTTCAGATATACAGGGTGTAAATGATATGTGAGCTTCGAATCCCAAAAATTGGAAATATTTGGAAAGAATACTATAAAAAGACATTTGACGTGGAAACGGAAGACACAGAACAACCAGAGGAAGACAATAATATAGCGTAAGAACAAGAAGAGGGATGTCCCTCGGAAAAGCAATTAGCAGAAGAATTAAGAAAACTGAAAAATGAGCAGATGTAGAAACAAAATTAAATATCAGAGAAATGGAACACCGAAACAATAATACCTACATATAAAAAAAAGAAATAAGGAAGAGTGCGGGAACTATATACAAAATCGTGGCAAATCTGAAAAGTTAAAGAAAAGAAAAGTTAAGACTGCAGACAGAGAAAATTCTAGGAGATTATCAAAACGGATTATCAGAACAAATTTTCCAAAAAACAAAAGAATACAATAGAGAAGCACATATAATTTCCATAGATTTCAAGAGCGCTTTCGACTCAATTTTCAGGGGGGAGAATAATAAACGACCTGTGAAGACTAGGAATATCGCAAAAACTGAGATACCTCATGAAAATGAACATAGACAATAGTAAGGCAAGAGTGTGATTCCAAGAAATAACAATGGATGAATTCCAGGTCAAAAAGGGAGTAAAACAAGGAGATTCAATTTCCCTAACCTATTTAACTTAGTATTCGACAGCATTATAAGGAAAGTAAAGCTGGGCGAGAAAAATATCATTCAAATGATAGCAAACGCAGATGATTTAACAATAGTGACAAATTCGAGACAAAAACTAATACAAGCAATAGAAAAGGTAGAAAGAGAAACAGGACAATATGGAATGAAAAATTTCAGAATAAAACAAAATACATGAAAGTAGGAAGAGAAGAAGGAAGTACACAAAACTACCTAAAAACCCAGAGATATACAAATTCGAAACAGTCTCATCAATTATCTAGGAACGACGGTAGGACAAATCAAGCAAAGAACGAGTAAAAGAAAGAATTATAAAAGCAAATCAATCATACGACAGAAATAGGTACCTTCTGAAAAGCAAAGCAATTACTAAAAAAACTAATTTTAATCGCTGTTTCAATGCTTTAATAAGGCACACATTAATTTTCGATAGGCAAATGTCTTAACTAACTGATATTCCATGTAACAGAACGTCTGTACAACGTTAAACTCAACCGATCCAAATGAAACCATTTCTTAAATTCATTTTCCAATAAAAAAATTTTAATAATTCTCCGGAAACCACGCGTCCTTTCCCCGTTCCTATTCCCATTGAATTTCCGTAAATGTCGTCTTTCGTTAATGAAATACGTTCGCAGCGCAAAATCATTAGTCAGAAACATTTCGTAAAAACAACACGCGAACAAAGGATTCATTTAAAGTAATAATCGTCAGCAAGAGAGCTTGAAGGGGGACGCATTCGCCCCGTTTCCCGCCTCCGCGACGGGAGTTTATATATTATAACGCTACCAGAACTTTAAATTAATTGGCACTTGCAATTTCGGAATTAATTTCCAGGTGGTGGAATTCTGTTCGGCAAATGATTTATACGCTTTGTACGCAAACAGCAATTCGCTTTTTGCCAACACGCCCGGATTGAGGTCGAAACACGCACAAATTTACGAATCCTGAATAAATCTTTTGTATTGTGATGCTACGAAAGGAGAGGATGAAATGAGAGATGCGACCGCGACCGTTTTGTCGTTACGAACACAATTTTTTGGATGAAAGGGAAATTTTCATCGAAAAATGTTCAAATGTTTTTTTAAGATTGATGATAATATGCAGTTGCATAATAGAGTTGATTAAATCCTTTACCGAAGGGCTTTAGCCTCCCTGTAATACATTATGAAATCCTGGAATATTAACAAAATTCAAAGTAAAATGAATCCGATGCAACTTGGGAAAATTTAATTTTCCAGCTTTCTGCTCCATAACACGTATTCTAATGCCTCGAAACGACGTAATCCCTTTTTTTGCTTTATTGAGTTTAGCCAATCTAACCGAACTTAACCCAAGCACTCAACTCAATTAACAAAAACATTAAACAACTTTTAATATCAATATTGTGCAAAGATTTCTTTTAGAACAAATATTTGACGCTGACAAATAATAATAAATTAGTTAATTGAACTTGTTTATGAAAGGATTCGGCATAATTAGAATTCAAAGAATTTTCATTTTACCAAACATTTTATGACGTCGCGTACAGGTAAAATATACGAGGGGGTATCGTTACCTATTAGCGTAAGCCCGTTCCCTTAAACAAAATCGAAAACCAGGATAACAAGTATGTTATTTGACAAATAGTCAGACGAAAATAACATTTTTGATCAAATTGGCCGATACTCAATTTGATTAACTATTAATTTAGGTAAGAGTTGTCCGGTAAGCAAATTTATGCGGATATAGTGGATACATACAAGGATAATTGTCTTCCTTATGGCACCAATAAAAACTGGATTGTGGAATTTAAGAGGGTGAAAGACGGACACCGTCCCGGAAATCCCAAACGTACACCAGAGACACTGAACATTTCCTACGAACGTATTTTTTACATAGATCCTCATGATTTGAGCATGAGAAAAATATCTGCTACATGGATCCCTCAAATGCCTGAACGCTGATCAAAAACGACTCACGGCGAGCATCTCCTGATGTACTCGTAACTAAGAAGGATGGCGGCATGCATTTTTGTATGGATTATAGACGATTACATGATGTCACGAAAAAAGACAGTTATCCTTTGCCCAGTTGACATGCAACCCGAACACAAGGAAAAGACGGCTTTCACTACAGGAAACGGTTTATGACAATTCAAAGTAATGCCCTTTGGTTTTGTCACGCACACTCCCACCAAAAATAACGAAACCCACAGTCGAGTGTGTGCGACAGGTTATCTGATGGCGAAAAACAAAAAAAACCGAAACGGACACTAACGAACCTATCTGGATCGTCTGATGGTTGGGCTGTTGCTGCGACCAAATCCCATGTCAGTGGAGAAAGCCGTGGGGAAACAGTTTCGCATGGGTAACTGTAGTTCTAAAAAGGGCGCCACCTGTTGAAGATCGCAACAACTTGCAATCGAGGATTTCTCCCAACAGGAGAAAAAATCCTGCTTACCAGTCGGTTCAGTTCCGACATGATCCATCCCGAAAGGGTATAGTAGAGGGGGTAAGTTCCGCAAGATATAGAAATTAAAAAAAAAATACAAACACCACGTTAAACAGGCTTTAATGAGGGATAAACCGTCAAGGGGCGTACAAAGCGTCCCTTCAAGCGGAATATCACAAAGATAAAAAAAACTCCGCATTAAACTCTCTTTACAAAAAAAGTATGTAATATTTACGTAACAACAGGAAAGTATAAAAAACAATATTCACGCGATACGCGTAAAAATCTATGCCGTCCGATAGGGATCCCACACGTCCGTTTACAGACAGGATTGAGAAGCAGTCGGAAACGTATTAAAGAAATTAAACTACGGTAGTAAATTGTAAACGACAATAAAAACACACTTAAAACTAGGCGCCGAAACAATCCGATATTAAATCAACAAAATCGCTCGCCACTGTACATGCGGCGACCCCACAAATACGACAATAATCAAAAACACGTCGATCATCCCACAAAAGGTACAAGATCGAACAAAAACCTCGGACGAAATTAAAGTCGTGACGAAACGCCACAGACCGTGACCAAAAGCGTAGTGAAAAACGCAAAAAAAAGTATTCAAATCTTTCAAATCTCCAATTGGGCACGGTATCACCAAAATCCAAATAACCAAAGACCGCAGAAAGACACAAGGGATGGACGAAACAATTCTAAAGCTTCGATAATCAGAAATGTTAAAATTTAGTAAAGTTGTAAATATAGTTAAAATAACAATATTTTCTTGAATGAATAATGTGTCGGGTATCGTCGGCATACAACGACCGGCACTCAGAAACACGTCACGAACTGTAGCCAATAAAATCAGACAACGCCAACGGCTGATTGGCCAACCAATGAAATGAGTTGACGCCAAGCTGCTGATTGGCCAGCCATGAAGTGAGATGACGCTCATTGACCAGCCAAAGAGAAAAAGCGTGTATAAGAAGACGGCTCGAAGTCCTCGAGATGCTTTACACGGTCTCCCTGTAGTTCTCGGAACACTCCAAGTACACACCATAAGCTAGTCTACAAGACGCTCCAAGCACACACACACACACACGAGCTAGTCCTCGAGATGCTCCAAGCACACACACGAGCTAGTCCTCGAGATGCTCCAAGCACACACACATACGAGCTAGTCCTCGAAACGCTCCGCTTACATCACAACACCAGCCAGCTCAATCTCTCCACCACGGACTCTCACCAGAGACCGCACCGAATCCTCAAGGCTTTCGCCAGGAAGGCCCAACCCCTGTACCAGAGAAACGTGTTGGGAAAGGTATTCAAGAGCTACTCCTCGCCGTCGCTGCCATACTTCCGAGGCGTACCACGGTGCATCTCGCCGCTACCACCCACACCGAAGAAGCTGCGTCGCAACGCCCTGCCATCTAGACAGCCGATGAAGGCCTCTGGAGGAACTCCAGGTCGCTGTCGCAGAGAACCATTACAAGCTACATAAAGTAGACGACCCTCTTCCTATTGCCTTTCATGGAGTCGACCCCTTTACTGTGGTTTCACAGTAAATGTGGGTCGCTGGTCGGTTAGTTTTATCCGACCCACGACGCGACGTTTCGCTGTTCAACAGGCGTACCGTATGAAAAAATAATACTGAAAATTATATTAAATGTTTAAGCAACTCGAAATCACATCACCTGCATCCTGTGATGTAAGCGGAGCGTCTCGAGGACTAGCTCGTATGTGTGTGTGCTTGGAGCATCTCGAGGACTAGCTCGTGTGTGTGCTTGGAGCATCTCGAGGACTAGCTCGTGTGTGTGTGTGTGTGCTTGGAGCGTCTTGTAGACTAGCTTATGGTGTGTACTTGGAGTGTTCCGAGAACTACAGGGAGACCGTGTAAGGCATCTCGAGGACTTCGAGCCGTCTTCTTATACACGCTTTTTCTCTTTGGCTGGTCAATGAGCGTCATCTCACTTCATGGTGTTTCATGCATGTAAAACTAATATTATTATGTACTTCATTTTTTTGCAAATAATTTACTTTAATAATGAATCCCTCTGTCGAAAATATGTTCCACCAGTTTTCTCTTTTCGTAAGTTTGGCACAATTGCTCAAATTTTTCTAATTGCTTAAAATTGTTAATATTCTATATCTGTGGCCATTTTTGTCAGATTCTTTAAAAATGAATCATTGGGCAAACTGGCCCACATGTAAAGTGTTACGTAATCGAAATTTTCGTTATAAAACCATATAAAAGAAGACTGCTTTCCACGTTAGATGTCATACAAAAACTAGCCGTATAGTTGTGAACATCTCCGAAAGTCTGAACCCGAAAGTAATACTCATCGAGTGTCACAGTGTAATCAAACTCCGAACATCCGCCCGTGTCTCTGTATCCAGTACTATGGTTTGGGTAAGAAAACATTAGTTTGTTTGCCAATTAGTTATGTTATAAAAAATTAACAACTGCTTTACTTCATCTCACCGTGATATCTAGAGGAGCATAGTGTATCAACGAGGCCTTGTAAAATTGATAAAGTTTAAAGTAAAGTATAATTCATCTCCTTTCTGTTGTCATATTTAACCACCCGTCCTTCACAGTAATATTCAATTTCAATTGAACAGATTTTTGTTTGGCAATAATTTACATTATGTCGTGGAGGAAAGCTGTAATCGCAGTTACTTTATAATAAAATTCTCGGCGGTCGCGTGCTTAATAAATTTCTTGTGTTGTGTTTTGTGAGAACGAGGCAAAAAGTTGTTTCGAGTGGCTCTCTCCGCAGGAAGCTCGCAAACAAACCAGTAAATTTCCGCGTCCGACTTCTTCTAGAAGTGGCCCGTCCTAATTCACATTTAGTGTATAACTTTTGAAATATCGCCGATATAGAAAACCTCTTGGCGCTGATTATACAAAGAGCATGAGCATCGTTTGTGTGTATATCCTATTACATTAGTCCTCCCTGCGAGTCCTTTTAATGAAGAGCTCATCGTCCCGAAACCAATGCAATTTGTTTTTATTGCTCTTAAGAGAAAACCTGATTTAACGAACATTACTAAGAGCACTGCGGACATAAAGAAAGAAAAGTTTGACGGAAATTTTAAATTAAATCACCGGAGCGGCATTAATTTATTCATATATGTATGGATTATCAGAATTCACTTTACAGTTTCGCGAGCGAGGCGAACATCGAAAACACATTAACCGATCAATGGAATTCTTCCTGAAGGATTTCATCAAATCTATCTATCCCGAACCCGTCCTAATTGAATCAAGGCTCCATGGCTTACCGTGTCTAAAACATACTGTGCCCTCACGGTTCTAGCTGAACCCGTTGCGGCGGGGTTATTATTGTGTAACTTGGAATCAATCGAATGCTACAGATCTCATCGAGGAGGGTCTTGATGCCCGACGTCAAAAAATAATTATATGCGACACGCCTGAATTGGTATTCAGATTGATGATAGGTTTGTTCCTAAATCGATTTGGTTTCAACTTTCCTAATCAAGTCCAGTGTTTTATTATAGTGTAAGTACTAGTGTAAAGATGTTAGATGATGAGCTCGTAGACCTAATCATCTGTAATGACACGAGTTTCTGTAATATACTCTAGCATGTTTAAAATACAGGCTGTAATCGATTAAGTTTCACTTATTAATACTGTAAGTTCGTCATCATATAAGGAATTAATTCTGCAAATGTCAATGGTTTTTGCTAAAAAATTAAAAACTGAGCAAAGCAAACAAACAACATGAGAAATTGAATGTACAATTTTAAACTGACCTCCAGTCAGATTGAATAAGATTACGTATCTACTCAGTTAAACTGTTTTTAGTTCTTCTACGTTAATTTCATTTAAAGGTGTCACAAAAAGCAAACAGGAATGTTACAGGTGTAAATAACTCTGTGTTATTGCGGCCTCGAGGATTTATCACAGTTACAAATTATTATTAATAAACAGAATTTGCGCAAAGTAGTTGCAATGTCCGCAACAATGGCGAGAATGTGACATAATAAAGCTATTTACCGTACACAATGGAGCCCCAATAGCAAAGAAATACTCGACATACTACCGAGCTTGTTTCCCCTTCGTTCTAGAGTGATTTATGTATTTGCAAGGTTAAAATAAACGCCCGGCGCAAATAACGACATGTGTCTCCTACACGAGTGATTTACAAGACTTAATTTTGAGACACGCATTCCGTGATGAAGTTTTTCTTTTAGGCTGCAGTAATACTTTATAAATATCGAGCGGATTATGCAAAATATCCGAGTGCAGATATGAATTACGACATTGGAAAAGTTTAATATGGACGATGTTTTTCCTGTTTCTTTTTGATAATATGTAGAATATGTAAACGCTTTCTATTTTTTATGCGTTGGTTATGATTATGATTATATTGTTTTATACTGGTGATGATTATGACATGAAACCGCTTGGTTTCTCTAATGATTAGACGTTTTACAGAATTCAGAATCGAACTTTACGAGGATCAATGTCATATTCTTAAAAAGGAGCCTGTGATACTGATAAATCGCCAACTTGGGAAGTACAATTTTTACCTTCCTAGAAACAGTACCTAAGGATCACCTTACCAAAGATTAATGTAACCATCTACAATGGTTAGCTTTGTTTGCGTAACAGTTCTGAACTAGTTCGGTCTCGTCAAATCTATGCATTCATGAAAGTCGTACACTTAGAGGCGTTGCTAAGATCGATCGTTACTTCAGTGGGCATTTGATTTTAACAGTTCCGAACTAATCTAAAACTGTTCCGCGAACAAACCTATTGTAGGTTACCAAAATTAGTGTCAGCAATAGAAAAACAGATAACCAGACAGCGAACGAAGCAAAAGAAATTACCACGACATTCACGAAAAAAAAAAAGAACCACTACTGATAGGAGACAAAGTAAGAGTGCAAGAATGCAAGAATTTTTTGATTGAATTAACACATTTCTTTTGTCAGTTTTATCACTGACAAAGCAAATTCAACCAAGAAAAATGTTCACCCAACAAAAAGTTTCGGTTCAAACGTCCAAACAAATTTTTGGTTGAATTAACACATTTTGTTTTCAGTGTAGTACGAATAAGCCTAGAATAAGCATGCATGTGGGCATCATGGCGTCAGCCGACACGAGCTCTTGAACCTGTAGTGATTATTGTAATAAACGTTTTCATAATAAAAACATGACATGGCGCAGTCTGAATAACCGTAGTGGATATGAAGTGCCAGAAGAAAACAGCGTATAGCTCGAAGAATTAAGTAAAAAGCAAAGATTTGATAAAAAGCGTCGACCCCGTGGTGTTCATTTTTTCAATGTAAAAAGTGCCTGGAACAACATGGAAACTTCAACCACCGAAACCTATACAATTCGAAGGTAATATATTGCAGAGAACTGGAAATCTTGGAAACAACGTTTTGAACTCTACATGAAGGCTGCAGGGGCTGAAGGGGCAGATGAGAGACACGATGAGATTACACTTGCTATTTTATTGCATGTCCTTGGAGAACAGTGAATTGATAAATTTAATACGTTTGCATTAACGGATGCAGAACGAAAGGTGTATGTAATGGTTCTAAATGCCTTGAAAATTACTGTGTCCCACGATCAAATGAGAGTGTGAAGAAACATTTTTTTTCACGTGTAGAAAAAGAAGAGGAACATTTTTATTCCTTCTTCACAAATCTAAAGAAATTGAGTTTATCGTGTGAGTTTGGCGAATTAAAAGATAGTTTCATCAAGGACAGGATTATAAGTGGTATCGCAAACAAGGGTTTGAAAGACAAGCTTTTACGAGCAGATGGATTAACATGAGGCACGTGTGTAAATATATGTAAGACTGCTGAATTGGCAACAGAACAATTGAAAAAACTGGAATACGAGCATCAAATCCACAGTGTAGTGAAGAAATACAATCAAGATAGAGGAAAAGGAGCTGTAAACAAACAAGAATATCGACAACAGCCTGGACGAAGTCAACAAAGCAGACAGTTACAGGTATCATCGAAGCAAGTAAATAGAGGCAAAGCAGCTTGACAGCAAAGCAGTTCATCTCCAGAGTATCACTGTGTCAGCGATGTGGAGATCAGCACGCACCAAAGAGCGGTCCAGCATATAGCCGATACCATATAGCGGAACCAACCATTGAAGTGGTAAAAAGAGTTGCGATACATTTGGAGAATTTGTTTGAAGCGTAATTAGAGAAAATGCAACAGTTAAAAGAAAATAGCTGAACCAACGGAATGGGTAAATTCGACAGTTTTAGTATGAAAAAGTGAGGGCCAATTTCGTGTTTGTTTAGATCCGCAAAATTTGAATAAGAATTTAATTCGTATCTTCCAATATCTTCCAACATTTGAAGAGATTGCATCAAAGATGGCAGGCGTACAAATATTCACGACATTAGATGTAAGCCAAGCATTTTGGCAGGTGAGATTGAGCGATGAATGTGCTAAGTATAACATTCAATACACCATATGGTCGATATTGCTTTCTCCGAATGCCGTATGGCATCCTGAGGTTTCTCATAGATGCTTTTCTGAATTTTTTTTATAATATTGAGGGTGTAGTAACTTTTGTAGACGATCTTTTAATCTTTGCTAAAAACGAAGAGGAGAAAAGTAAGATTGGGGTAAAAGAGGTCAATTATTTAAGTCATACGTTTATAAAAGAAGGTTTAAAACCTGATTTGAGAAAGATCCAAGCTATTGTTGAAATGGAAAAATCAAAAAAATGCGAAAAGGCTTTTTTGATATGTTAACGTATGTATCACGATTTGTACCAAATGGGTCACGAATGAATGACTACACCACTGCGACAGTTAATTAGAAAAGATGTTCTAAGGGATTGGGATGAAGCACAAGGTATAGGCATTTAGGAAGTTAAAAGATTTTTTCTAAAAGAGCCAGTTTTACAATACTTTGATCCTTCCAAACCAATTATACTGTCAGTAGATGCGTCTAGGGATGCTTTGGGAGCGGTGTTATTGCAGAATAATTTTTCTAAAGCGTTAAACTTGACACAGCAGGGGTACGCACAGATTGAGAAAGAGACATTGGCGATATTGTTTGGTAAAAGTTTTGTAATAAAAACAGACCACAAGCCTTTAAAGGTTATTTTTAAGAAATTCCTATACGACTGTCCGGCACGTTTACAACGTACCAGGATGAGAATTTTACAGTATGATTTATAGATTAGATACAAACCAAGGAAAGAACTATTCATAGCCGATACCTTATCAAGAACCTACATAGATAGATAAAGAAAATGATTTTGATAAAGAAACAGAAGCACAGACAGCGATAGTAACAGAAAATTTAAACACTACGAAAAAGCAGCAAAGATATTTTCAAGTTGAAACAAAAAGGATTAAATATTACAGGAAGTAGTAAAACTTATAAGGAATGGTTGGCCAGAGAAGAAACATCATGTAGAAGAAGTAGCGAGACAGTATTTTGCATTTAGAGATCAGCTATACGAGATTGATGAGTTATTATTTAAAGGAAATTGTTTAGTGGTTTTAAAAAATTTAACACCTGAGATGCTTGAACGTATACATTTTAATCATTACGGAATTGAAAAATGCAAATTAAGAGCTAGAGAGTGTTTGTATTGGCCTGGAATGACAAATGAGATTGAGAATTGTGTGTTGAATTGTGAAGCATGTGCGAGATTTCAAAAATTGTGTAAAAATGAACCATTCATAAAGAGAGATATACCGGAGGGTCCATGGGAGATGTTAGGAAGTGATTTGATGCATTTAAATGGTAAAGAATATCTAGTGGTTACTGACTATTTTTCAAAGTAGCTACGGAGAAATTGCATTGTTAAATAATACAACCTCAGAACCAGTTATTCAGAAAATGAAAGCAATGTTTGCTAGACATGGAATTCCTTTATGTTTATACACAGATAACGGACCTCAGTATGATTCACAGAAAATGAAAAAAATTTCACAGGATTGGAATTTTGAACATAGAACTTTAAACCCGTTGTATCCGCAATAAAATGGCATGGTTGAGAGGTACGATTAAAAAGATGCTTACGAAAGCAATCTACTACAACAAAGATCCATATTTGAGTCTACTAATATCGGAATAATCCAATTTCAAATATGTTAAGTAGCCCACCTGAATTATTATTCGGCGGGAAAACTCGTAGCCTATTACCCAATACAAAACAATTAGTAGCAAATAATAGTAGATACAAAGAAGTAGTTAAAAAATTGAATGAAAGGCAGACGTTAGAAAAACATTACTATGACCAAGGAATCATAAACCGAAGAACGCTGGAAGTGAATTTGTTCATGAGAATGGGGAAAAATATAGAAACGCCGGAAAGATGTAGACCGAGATCGTATGCAGTGAAGCTACAAAATGGGAATGTAGCAGAAAGAAATCGAAATCTTTTATTTAAATTTTAACCTAAATCCAAATTTGAAATTAAGCAGAAGGATATGGATCAGATAACAAACTCTCCTTTAATACAGGAAAATTTAGTTGACACGCGAATAGATCAGCAAGAGACAAGGAGTGGAGGAACTACGATAAACAAAGGAAACGAAAATTTGTGCAATAGACCACAGCGTACCTTAAAGAGACTTGATTACTTAAAAGGGTATATTACTTAAAAAGATTTAAATCATTTATCTTGAAACTTTAGGATAAATTGGTGTATAGATTATACATTTGAATTTTTATTTACTGAATATGTATTTTGTTCGTTTAGTTGCAAAATATAAAAAAAGGAGATGACATAGATGGCGGCAGTAGTACGAATAAGCCTAGAAAAAGCCTGTGGGCATCACGGCCGGAGCCGACACGAGCTCTTGACCCTGTACGATTTTGTAATAAACGTTTTTAACAAAATGTTTTTGAGTGTTTTAACATAATAAAAACATGACAAACTAACAGAGAAGCAAGAGAAAAAATTAAAGGAAAATTCCCAATTTTCTCTATACAACAAAAATTTTCAAAATCATTCCATTATCTTCCATTATATAGCAATAGGTTTCTTACTTAAACGCATGTTCTTGGTAGATAACCTAGAGCACATCTATACTTGAAAAATGATTCAATTTCTAATCAGTTCTTTTCCCTTGTTTTTATGCTTTACCCACACATAATATTTTCTGCATATAGTATGTCCGTCTAACAATGAGACGTAGGGATTTAACATGGGAAAACAGAAATTGCTTTATATTATCCACCTGAATAGATATACAGGCTGAGTCCAAAAAAACGCCTACGCGAATAGCGTCGGTGTTTATTGTCGTATTTGAGCGGTCAAAAAACCAAATGAAATGACAGAAAAAACTCTACAAAATACCATATCTTGCGTCTTCAATACATTTAAGACAGCTGCATGACAGCTGTCAACTTTTGTTTTTTAAATGCAATAGTATAATTACTGTAATAAATTTCAAAAGAACTTTTTTTTCTGCGTTCAGTGATGTGCTGCAATAAACACTTATATTTCAAAACAATAGAAAAAAATTAAAACAAATAAATTAATTATTAACATAAAATGATGTAATAAACAGTCATATAATATAAACATCAATAAATGATACCTGTTTTACATTAAATAATGAGTATCTATAAGTAGTTTCTCAATGGCAAACAAATAACGATAACTGTCAACATTTTTTTTATTGTCAGCAAAAACAAAAACAAAAATGTTGACAGTAGTTATCGTATGAGGAAGTACTTATAGATACTACACTATTTACCGTAAAACAGGCATCATTAATTGTTCAGCAACTGTTTATTACGTCATTTTATGTTAATAATTTATTTATTTCTTTTTATTTTTTTCTATTGTTTTGAAAAATAAGTGTTTGCTGCAGCACATTATTGAACGCAGAAAAAAAAGTTCTTTCGAAATTTATTACAGTAATCAAAAGGGCACGTCCTAATTTCTTAATCTTATTTATTCTAGCGACCGGTTTCGGTGAAAATCACCTTCATCAGGCTGCTAACGTCGAAAATAATTAATTAAAATAAAATAAATTGCAAATATTGGAGAAGAAAATAATAACTTATATGTCAAATCAATGGTTTGCGAGAAACTGTTTCTCGCAACCACTGATTTGACATATACGTTATTATTTTCTTCTCCAATATTTGCAATTTATTCTATTTTAATTAATTATTTTCGACGTTAGCAGCGTGATGAAGGTGATTTTCACCGAAACCGGTCGCTAGAATAAATAAGCTTAAGAAATTAGGAAGTGCCTTTTTCTTCTTACATTAAATTCACCTAATTATGGACTTCATTCAACAATACTTCTAAATGGTTAAAAATAAAATAAAAGATTGCTGCTATAAAGGTATTTGTGAAAAGGAATATATTATTCTTCTACGTGGCTCTTCGGTGCGTCGCGCAACCATATGTGTGCGGACACCTTTATGCAAAGAGACTATTTTTTTATTTTGATTATATATTTCAAATATAAAAAATACAAAAAAATTCTTAATTTTTGGTGTTGTTTTATATAAAAGTTTAACATTTTCGAAATTTATATTGTCAAGTACAAAAGACTCGGAAAAATTCAAAAATCAATTAGATTCTAACTTAATAAAATTCAGATAAATTTTATTTATATAATCAACATAATTACAGCCTACCAGTAAGCTGAAGCAACTGGTACATTTACGTGTAATCAACGCCCAGTTGTAATGCAGTTTTCCGAATCCAATTTTTATAACTTGGTACTCGTGTGTACACTCCAGGTCGATGCTTCTTCGCACAACCATCCCCCCACGAGACTAATCCAGTCAGAACCAATCGTCCATCCACTTCACAAGTCAGCGGACCTCCGGAATCACCTCCGCAGGCATCAACACCACCCCGAAGACGCCCAGCGCAGACCATCGAGTCAAGAATCGCTTGTAGACGACCGCCATAAACTCCGTTTTTCCTACACACATCCGTTGAGAGCAGTGGTACCGATGCAACTTGCAAAATTGGAGATATCATATCAGGTTTTCGGGAGTCATTGGCACCCCATCCGGATACTTCACACCAAGATCCAGGGGGTGGTGTTTCGTTGGGAATGCATGCGGGTTTGACGACATCATTTAGCTTCACTCCCGGCATTGCCAAGAGTAAGAGGGCTATATCGTTACTATATGGTCCGAAATCTCTAAATTCCGGATGTTGCACTCCGCGTTCTACTTGAAGAATTTGCTCGTGTGAAGAAAATTCTGGAGAAAGTGCACCAACTCGCGCAGTCAATCCCTCGATAAAACAATGTGCCACGGTGAGGACCAACCGTGGAGATATCAGCACACCACCGCAATGATGCTGGTTTTTATTGAGCAAGTCTACGACCCATGGCACAGCTCCTGTCGGTGGCGTTTCTCCACCTATAATTTTCGGCTGCCTCCTCGGACTCCACGGAATGGACCTCGTTCCACAAATTTGCTCCGGGAATTTGGGATGGCCGCCGCTGCGTTCGCGTACGCAAAGCGCCGAAGAAGAAAACAACAGGACGTAGAAAATGAACATTGTGATGATTCTTGAAAGATTCGTTCGGAATTTATATGCGCCCACCACCGAAAACTGACCCGGAATCGCGACTTATTTGCGTGGTTTGTCTGAGACCACTGTCTGATAATAATAATTGTTATGTCATGGCCCGCAGGTAGTTGTGTCCTAAATAGATATCGTTTCACCTTGGCCCATCCATCAAGCGGCGCCGCATGAAGGCAGCCACCGACCCAATAAAACGGCGAAAGTGGATCCATCCACGAAAAATGCTCTTATGCAATCCACTTTCTTTCGTGCGATGCAGCTGCAGTTCGCTCTTGCATTCGGAAGAAAGTGATTCGGAATCGTACCAGAATAATCGAGACTAATGGTTTTTCGAACGTGTTTGCGTCCGCATTTTCTTATTGATGTCAGTGAAATTGCATTCGATGTCATTTTGTTGCGCTCTTTAGGCGGTACGGAATAAAGTTTAACAAAGTATGTAGTTGAGTGTTACCCATTACGATGATTACTACATGTTACAGGTTCTGGAGGGTGCGGAAAGATTTTCAACAAACCTTAACTAATTATTAAATAATTTACTTCTAGAATGTAACAAAAGATATAAAAAGTTCTTTCTGCAGTAATTTCTGGATTCGTGTGTTAAATTTATTTACCTAGAATGGGATTAAATTGAAAGTAAATGTCTAATATTCCAAAATTTTTAAGTTCTGAAATTTTTTAAACAAACACCGCGTGTATTGGGGATATTCATTTCTTTACGCGTTCTCTATTTACTATCTAAGTGAATCTGGAGGCTAACAAAGTTTATAATATAGATCGGATCGCGTCCTCTCTCTATAACGCCCCTGCACAAATAAATAGTGTGAAATATTGACATTTAGGCAAAGTAATGAAGGGAATGAAAATAAAATTAAGTCGTTTGAGTAGCAGTAAAAATCGGTAAATGAACATTACGCCTGAATGAAGAATTTCCGCTGTCCATTTAAAAACTAAATTAAACGCTTATATTGTATTCTGTGGTATATAATTTAATAATTATGTTTGCCTTTTCCTAATTTCTCTTCTACTTCTTGACTGATACATTTTTTTAATTTTGATTTTTCAGAAGTAGTTTGTCTTTTAATTGGAATTAATATGAGAAAATAAGTAAATAGAAATGTTTTTCGAGCCATCCAAAATAACAAATTCAACAGCTACATGTATTGATAACGTGTTTACATATTTTCCCGTGTTACAATATGAAACACAAACTGTCGGACACGCAACATGTCGGACCATAAGGGACAACTGTTTCTTTGGAAGGAAGCTCAGCTACAGAAAAAATTACTAATAGAAAAAATAATATATGTAAACGAAGAGAATACTCACCTTTTCTTAAAAGCTGTGAGAACGAAAAATTGGAATGAAGTCCTCAAAATTGCTGACAGTCGACACTTATACACACATTTCCATAACAATCTTCAAGACATTCTTAATTTTGCAATACCTGAAACAGAAAGGAAAACATCACACAAAAATAAGAAGAACACTGTGATAACTGAACACTAATGATAATGGACTGAATCAAATGAAAAACACTTTGGATGCTCTTGCAGTAATAATGGAGGTAACAAAAAGTGGCGAGAGTGAACAAATTTATAAAAATCTCAAGATGGATTACAGAAGTAGGGTGTCAGATAGTAAAAAAAATTACTACACAGAATATATCGCCAAATCAGAAAATAAAAATAAAGCGGTGTGGAACGTAATCCATATGGACACAAGACCAACTGAGAAAAATCTCCGTAAAAGTGATAAAATTACTGCTTCCGAATTTAATGATTATTTCATTGAAATTGGTAAAAAAATAACCAGTAATCTCCAAAACCCAGTTAAAGAGCCAGAGCACTATCTAAACCAGAGTCGAAGGCAAAGTTTAAACGCTTTATTCATCAGACCAACAGATGAGGAAGAAATAAAAGAAGTCTTAAACAAACCATACATTTCCTGGCGAGACCTCTAGCACATTTTATTAACGAATGCTTAACTTCTGGTTATTTTCCAAACGAACTAAAAATTGCGAAGGTTAGGTATACCAATTTACAAAAGAGGTGATCAAAACAACATGGAAAATTACCGACCCATTTCAATTCAATTCAATTCTGCCAGCAGTATTAAAAGTTTTCCGAATCGGTCATAAAAGAAAGGTTAGTAAACTGTTTTGAAAGAAACAACCTGTTTAATGATTCACAACACGGGTATCGCAAGGGGAAATCGACAGTGACCGATGTTCTGGAATTAATAGCAACGGCGTTTGACAACTGTGAAGAAATTGGGATTGCATGCTGTGATCTCTGTAAAGCTTTTGATTGCGTGGATCATCGGATACTGCTGAGGAAGTTAAATTTCTACGGAGTAAGGGGGAAATGCACGATGTTCTGAGAAGCTATCTAGAGAAGAGGCAACAAGCAGTGTATTGGAATAGTGGAACTTCATCAACTAAAATTATTAATCAAGGTGTACCACAAGGATCGATATTAGGACCCATACTATTCCTAATCTACATGATGATGTGCCAGATAACATATCTGCACAAAAAATTTGTCTATTCGCGGACCTAGTAACAGCCACTACAAGAATAGAACTGCAATGTAAATTAGGTAGAGCTATATCGGAGGCTATGGAGTGGTTTAACAGCATTGCACTACAGCTAAATCAGAAGAAAACCCAGCAACTTGTACTAAGCACACAAAACCAGTATGAAAAAAAGGATATCAAGTTTTTAGGGCTATATTTCGATAGTACGCTGACTTGGCAGACTCACATATCTAAATTGTAAAAACAACTAGCAACGGCAATATACACAATGCGGAGATTAAAATTTAGTACTACTTACCAGGCGACTAGAATGGCGTATTTTGCAAATTTCCACTCTCGTGCAACCTATGGCATCCCAATATTAGGGTGTCTCTTAAATTTCAAGTTCGATTTTTTTTACGCATACCTTCGAAAAGTTTTCGTAATAACCTAATATAGCTTAGAAAAAAATATTAGCCCGATTTATGAATGGTAACCCGTGCCGATTGCGATTTAAACTTGCTCATACAAGTCGCGCAGGTACTGCACCGCGTCCTGTCACTACGTGTTTAATTTGCCATTTCATGCGTCATTTTTTAGATTATTAGTACGCTGTTGCTTATTGTAATAAGTGATAAACAAAATATTTTCCTTATCGGACTGCCTAGGCACCAAATAAATGGTGCAAAATTGCCGTCTAATCGACAAGTTCTCGCTGTGTTATTGTAAAATAACACAGCGAAGTTAAGTTGACTGTGAGTGAAAGTGCTAATCTTGTAATTAGGGAATGCATAATATTTTGGGAAAAAGCAAGAATTCCCACAAAGGCCTTTCCAAACTATGTAAAGAAACTTGTCGATTTATATCATGTTTGGAGGTCCTTGCAAAAAAATTCTAAAAAAACTCAAGATGTTTATAAGGACCGCGAAAATAATTTTAAAAAAGACCTTGACAATTTATTTGATATTGCACATGCTGATGCCTTTGAAAGAATGAAAATAAAGGAAGACATGCTATTTTTGAAGAAACAAAGGGAACCAGGTCGATCGGGATGCTTAGCTAGTGTGGATAAAAAGTTGGCGGACAAAGAAGAAAGAGCTAGAAATAGACGATTAGAAGAAGAGGAAATAAAACTAAAACAAAATGAGTTATCGGCTTCGACTTCTACTACACATAACTTGGAACATCCACAAGATTCACACGAAGAACAGATTTTAGATTCTGATGTCAGCTTGCCAAAGGTTTCTTGTCCTGAAACACGTTTGAAAAGAGGTAGAAAGAATCTAATAACACCTAAACTTGTCGGAGCTTTAGATCGATGTCAGCTAAGTGTAAGAGATTCCGTTTACATTCTTCATGCAGTGGTAGAAGCGCTCGGTTTGAGTAGCGATGATTTCTCCATTAACAAGTCCTTGATCCAGCGAATTCGTACTCAGACCAGAAAATCTAGGGCAGAAGCAATAAAAGCTGACTTTCAAAACAATATGCCTAACGTAGTTACAATCCATTGGGATGGAAAATTATTGCCAGGCTTAAATGTGCGAAGTTCAAAAGAAGAACGCTTGCCAATTATTGCTTCATTTGACGACAAAGAACAACTTCTTGCAGTACCAAATTTAGAGAGTTCTTCTGGTAAACATCAAGCTAAAGCCATCTCAACTGCTCTCTATGACTGGAATCTTAATGACAAGGTACAAATTATGTGCTGTGACACAACATCTTCCAATACAGACCGTTTCAATGGAGCTTGTGTTCTTTTGGAGCAAAATTTAGAAAGAGAATTGTTGCTTTTTGCTTGTCGTCATCATGTTTATGAATTGGTTTTAAAAACTGTGTTCAAAACCAAGATAAAGCAAGTTACTAGCAGCCCAGATATTCCGATTTTCAAAAAGTTCAGAGATAATTGGAAAAACATTGATTCAAATAAAATTGAACTATGCCTTGATTTCGTAAAAGAAATTGTGACTGAGACAAACATGACATCTTTGTTAACATTTTTTAAAACAGAACTTGACAAAGCTTTTATAAGAGACGATTATCGCGAATTGCGTAGTGTTTTTGGGAGGAGATTCAGAGAAGAAAATAAAAATCAAGCCCCAGGCTATGCACCAGGCATGATGGATGGCAAGAGCGATTTACTCTTTAAAAATATGTTTATTTCAGTCTCAATTCAGTATGATTGCGAAGGACAAGAAGGCCCTACAAGATGTTTGCTTGTTTGTGGTCACATTATATGTAAAACCTTGGCTCGAATGCACAGTGGCGATTAAAGCACCTAACCAAGATTTGTGCTTCTTGAAGGCATTAAAAGACTACGAAAAAGTAGACACAACAGTTTCTAAAGTTGCTATAAGCAAGTTTAGCCACCACCTGTGGTATTTATGTAAAGAGACAGTCATCTTACCACTTTTGACAATGAAGTTGATAATCAAACTAAAGTGAAAATGATTGCTAACTTAAACAAGGACAAAATCTCAGATTTCGGCAAACGCAATATCCCATCGAAGGAAGAAATGTCCCAAACGTTGTTTGGTAAGCTAAACTTATTTTTATGTATTTTTAATTATTTTATGTTGTTTCATTTTGTTAATTAACCCGTTTTTTGTTTCAGACAAAACGTTAGATGATTTTGTATCGGAGAAGAGCAAACATTTTCTATCTCGACTGCAGATCGACGACAGTTTTCTTCAAGAGGGTGTGTCTTTTTGGGATGATAATGCTGCTTTTTTGGAAGCTAAAAGAAGATTAAGTAGTTTGAAGGTTGTAAATGACACTGTTGAAAGGACTGTCAAATTAATGCAAGATTTTCACGGACATATCACGGCTGAAGAAGAACAAAAACAATTCCTGTTGCGCTGTGTTCAGGAACATAGAAATTTGTTTCCGGACTGTAAAAAATATACTCTAAAAAGAAGTTACCCTGCCTGATTCTTGTTATTTTATGTGTTTAAAATAAAGATAAATATTTGTCTAATTTCTTATTGTTTTTTTTTCTATCCCGTTATTTATTGCATTTTTATTAATTCCATAGGAGAACTAAATATTTTGACAAAATATGATTTTTGAAAAACTTTGTGGCTCGCTCGGCACGGGTTGCAATCATGCTAGAAAGATAAAATTTTATATTTGACTAAAGTTTTGCGTTTATAAAAATATTAGAGGGTATGCATTTCAAAATTAAAAAAAAAAATTTTTTTTGACTTATAAGGGACACTCTACCCAATATGGGGATACTCCGCAGAGGCAAGAAAAATCTTTCTACAACAAATAGAAGCGGTCAGAATCTTGTCCGGAGCTCTTCCGCAAACAAGTTGCAAGGAACTCTTCAAGCAACATCGTATACTCACCATTCCATCAATATTTATACTCACCTGTCTCAATTACATACACCATGATCCAGAGAAATTCAGTGGAATAAAGAATTCCACTACTATGATACAAGGCAGCAAAACATGTGCAGCATCCCATACCACAGAGTCAAACGGGCACAAGTGAGTACAAATCACCTATGCGTGAAACCTTTCAACCACCTTAAAGCTGAAATCAAGGCAAAGAACTCCTTCCAATTCAAGAAATGGGCCTCCTGGAGAATGCTTTCTATAGTGTTCAGGAATTCTTGGACTTCAAAATCTAAATTGTAACACACTATAGCATACATCTCATGTTTGTATCTTATCTTTTATATCAACTGATATTTTCTTTTGTCTCTTAAGTTTTTTTCTTTGATTTTGTCATTTAATTTAATTTGTACTAATTGATATTTGTTTTGTTTGACATTTTGTAACTTTGGTGTAGAATCTCGTAAAAGATCAAATTACATTTTCCCCTTTTTTTTATTCCTTCTAAGAACTTGTCAATATATTCTTTAATCTTGAAGAAACCGTTATTTATTTCAACGGATGAAGATGGTATTTTTGTTATAGAACGAGAATAAAATTTTGGTGGTTTAATAATTTTGGAATGCAGTGTACATGATATTTTGACTATGCTAGAAGAAGAAATTTGTGAAAATAATCGCGTTTATACTCCGGAATTTGGGAATACAGTTACGGACAGAAAATTTCAAATACCACTGTCATTCCAGTGATTTGGGAATTGAAAACATTCCTTGGTGTAAACCAGTCTTTATTGTCATTTTAATTGACATCTGTAAATTAAATTTTCTCTCGGGCGTCTATTGTTAATACCATATTTCAGTAGAGTTAAAATTGTAACTCTTCTGCAGAGGGAAAGAGGGTTAGGGGAACATGGGTAACAGTGAATCACTTTTTTTCTGCGTGGCATACCTCCCATGTTTTTGACTTAAAAAAATAGGTTTGGTATAAGGAATATAAGATTTATTTCGACTTTTAGCGGAACTCCTAAAAAAGATACTTCCACATCTTTATCATTTTCTACAATGACATTAACTACATAGTAAATATCCTTTTTATTGATTTTAAATTGAACCAGAACACAATTTCCTTCTTTTGACATGTCTTTTCTTCACTTTTAAATCCATCTTCTTCAGAATAAATGCTTATATTGTCATCTTCTTCAACAGAACTTTGGAAAATTTTTCTCTTTTTGGATGCTGCTAACGTCGTTATTTTTATTCGTTTCTTTTTTTCAGCACGCTGTTCAATTTCCAATTTGTTGGGCGTATCAGTGGCAATCATTGATTTGCCTTTCCGTCTTGGTTCTTTGTTACCTTTTCTAAGTCTTGCTCTTGGTAGTCCATGGAATTGCAGTGGGCTTACAAAGTTTATTGGTTGTTCAATTGAGATGCTTGGGAAAGAATCGGCTACATTTGTTGTTGATGCAAACGGAGTAATCGGTACTACAGGAAGTTCCGCATCTCGAGCTTGAACAGGTAGTGACGTATAAGCCAGCTACTTCTTTCAGATTCAGGAGTTAGCCGGTTTAATTGAGGCATTTGGTAGTAGCACAGATAGTGACAGAGTCCTAGTTCTATCTTCTTCATCCGATTGTTTTGGGAGGTTTTCTTGGGCTCTGTTTGTATCTTTGGTGGTACAAACAAAGCCCTAAAAGATGTGCCACTTAAAAATGAGACAATTGCGAATATAAAATATTGTGGTCAGAGAACTAATATCATATTAATTTCAACTCCGTATTGGAAGAAGCGGAGAATTGTCAATAACTTAATTTTAATGAAACAATTAAATTGATTTGTTTAATTGGCAGTATTAGAGAAATAGAATATCTTATAAATCACGTGAATT